>CAVMJV010000130.1:0-491868 GCA_963681835.1 Meloidogyne enterolobii
CCGTGTCCCCAATTTCGTGTCCCCAAATTCCGTGTCCCCAATTTCGTGTCACCAAATTCCGTGTCCCCAATTTCGTGTCCCCAAATTCCGTGTCCCCAATTCCGTGTCCCCAAATTCCGTGTCCCCAATTTCGTGTCCCCAAATTCCGTGTCCCCAATTTCGTGTCCCCAATTTCGTGTCCCCAAATTCCGTGTCCCCAAATTCCGTGTCCCCAATTTCGTGTCCCCAAATTCCGTGTCCCCAATTTCGTGTCCCCAAATTCCGTGTCCCCAATTTCGTGTCCCCAAATTCCGTGTCCCCAATTTCGTGTCCCCAAATTCCGTGTCCCCAATTTCGTGTCCCCAAATTCCGTGTCCCCAATTCCGTGTCCCCAAATTCCGTGTCCCCAAATTCCGTGTCCCCAATTTCGTGTCCCCAAATTCCGTGTCCCCAAATTCCGTGTCCCCAAATTCCGTGTCCCCAATTTCGTGTCCCCAAATTCCGTGTCCCCAAATTCCGTGTCCCCAATTTCGTGTCCCCAAATTCCGTGTCCCCAATTTCGTGTCCCCAAATTCCGTGTCCCCAATTTCGTGTCCCCAAATTCCGTGTCCCCAATTTCGTGTCCCCAAATTCCGTGTCCCCAAATTCCGTGTCCCCAATTTCGTGTCCCCAAATTCCGTGTCCCCAAATTCCGTGTCCCCAATTTCGTGTCCCCAAATTCCGTGTCCCCAATTTCGTGTCCCCAAATTGAGTGTCCCCAATTTCGTGTCCCCAAATTCCGTGTCCCCAATTTCGTGTCCCCAAATTCCGTGTCCCCATATTCCGTGTCCCCAAATTCCGTGTCCCCAATTTCGTGTCCCCAAATTCCGTGTCCCCAAATTCCGTGTCCCCAAATTCCGTGTCCCCAATTTCGTGTCCCCAAATTCCGTGTCCCCAATTTCGTGTCCCCAAATTCCGTGTCCCCAAATTCCGTGTCCCCAATTTCGTGTCCCCAAATTCCGTGTCCCCAATTTCGTGTCCCCAAATTCCGTGTCCCCAAATTCCGTGTCCCCAATTTCGTGTCCCCAAATTCCGTGTCCCCAATTTCGTGTCCCCAAATTCCGTGTCCCCAATTTCGTGTCCCCAAATTCCGTGTCCCCAATTTCGTGTCCCCAAATTCCGTGTCCCCAATTTCGTGTCCCCAAATTCCGTGTCCCCAAATTCCGTGTCCCCAATTTCGTGTCCCCAAATTCCGTGTCCCCAATTTCGTGTCCCCAAATTGAGTGTCCCCAATTTCGTGTCCCCAAATTCCGTGTCCCCAATTTCGTGTCCCCAAATTCCGTGTCCCCATATTCCGTGTCCCCAAATTCCGTGTCCCCAATTTCGTGTCCCCAAATTCCGTGTCCCCAAATTCCGTGTCCCCAAATTCCGTGTCCCCAATTTCGTGTCCCCAAATTCCGTGTCCCCAATTTCGTGTCCCCAAATTCCGTGTCCCCAAATTCCGTGTCCCCAATTTCGTGTCCCCAAATTCCGTGTCCCCAATTTCGTGTCCCCAAATTCCGTGTCCCCAATTTCGTGTCCCCAAATTCCGTGTCCCCAATTTCGTGTCCCCAAATTCCGTGTCCCCAAATTCCGTGTCCCCAAATTCCGTGTCCCCAATTTCGTGTCCCCAAATTCCGTGTCCCCAAATTCCGTGTCCCCAATTTCGTGTCCCCAAATTCCGTGTCCCCAATTTCGTGTCCCCAAATTGAGTGTCCCCAATTTCGTGTCCCCAAATTCCGTGTCCCCAATTTCGTGTCCCCAAATTCCGTGTCCCCATATTCCGTGTCCCCAAATTCCGTGTCCCCAATTTCGTGTCCCCAAATTCCGTGTCCCCAAATTTCGTGTCCCCAAATTCCGTGTCCCCAATTTCGTGTCCCCAATTTCGTGGCCCCAAATTCCGTGTCCCCAATTTCGTGTCCCCAAATTCCGTGTCCCCAATTTCGTGTCCCCAAATTCCGTGTCCCCAATTTCGTGTCCCCAAATTCCGTGTCCCCAATTTCGTGTCCCCAAATTCCGTGTCCCCAATTTCGTGTCCCCAAATTCCGTGTCCCCAATTCCGTGTCCCCAAATTCCGTGTCCCCAATTTCGTGTCCCCAAATTCCGTGTCCCCAATTTCGTGTCCCCAATTTCGTGTCCCCAAATTCCGTGTCCCCAAATTCCGTGTCCCCAATTTCGTGTCCCCAAATTCCGTGTCCCCAATTTCGTGTCCCCAAATTCCGTGTCCCCAATTTCGTGTCCCCAAATTCCGTGTCCCCAATTTCGTGTCCCCAAATTCCGTGTCCCCAATTTCGTGTCCCCAAATTCCGTGTCCCCAATTCCGTGTCCCAAAATTCCGTGTCCCCAAATTCCGTGTCACCAATTTCGTGTCCCCAAATTCCGTGTCCCCAAATTCCGTGTCCCCAAATTCCGTGTCCCCAATTTCGTGTCCCCAAATTCCGTGTCCCCAAATTCCGTGTCCCCAATTTCGTGTCCCCAAATTCCGTGTCCCCAAATTCCGTGTCCCCAATTTCGTGTCCCCAAATTCCGTGTCCCCAATTTCGTGTCCCCAAATTCCGTGTCCCCAATTTCGTGTCCCCAAATTCCGTGTCCCCAATTTCGTGTCCCCAAATTCCGTGTCCCCAAATTCCGTGTCCCCAAATTCCGTGTCCCCAATTTCGTGTCCCCAAATTCCGTGTCCCCAAATTCCGTGTCTCCAATTTCGTGTCCCCAAATTCCGTGTCCCCAATTTCGTGTCCCCAAATTCCGTGTCCCCAAATTCCGTGTCCCCAATTTCGTGTCTCCAAATTCCGTGTCCCCAATTTCGTGTCCCCAAATTGAGTGTCCCCAATTTCGTGTCCCCAAATTCCGTGTCCCCAATTTCGTGTCCCCAAATTCCGTGTCCCCATATTCCGTGTCCCCAAATTCCGTGTCCCCAATTTCGTGTCCCCAAATTCCGTGTCCCCAAATTCCGTGTCCCCAAATTCCGTGTCCCCAATTTCGTGTCCCCAAATTCCGTGTCCCCAATTTCGTGTCCCCAAATTCCGTGTCCCCAAATTCCGTGTCCCCAATTTCGTGTCCCCAAATTCCGTGTCCCCAATTTCGTGTCCCCAAATTCCGTGTCCCCAAATTCCGTGTCCCCAATTTCGTGTCCCCAAATTCCGTGTCCCCAATTTCGTGTCCCCAAATTCCGTGTCCCCAATTTCGTGTCCCCAATTTCGTGTCCCCAAATTCCGTGTCCCCAAATTCCGTGTCCCCAATTTCGTGTCCCCAAATTCCGTGTCCCCAATTTCGTGTCCCCAAATTCCGTGTCCCCAATTTCGTGTCCCCAAATTCCGTGTCCCCAATTTCGTGTCCCCAAATTCCGTGTCCCCAAATTCCGTGTCCCCAAATTCCGTGTCCCCAATTTCGTGTCCCCAAATTCCGTGTCCCCAAATTCCGTGTCCCCAATTTCGTGTCCCCAAATTCCGTGTCCCCAATTTCGTGTCCCCAAATTGAGTGTCCCCAATTTCGTGTCCCCAAATTCCGTGTCCCCAATTTCGTGTCCCCAAATTCCGTGTCCCCATATTCCGTGTCCCCAAATTCCGTGTCCCCAATTTCGTGTCCCCAAATTCCGTGTTCCCAAATTTCGTGTCCCCAAATTCCGTGTCCCCAATTTCGTGTCCCCAATTTCGTGGCCCCAAATTCCGTGTCCCCAATTTCGTGTCCCCAAATTCCGTGTCCCCAATTTCGTGTCCCCAAATTCCGTGTCCCCAATTTCGTGTCCCCAAATTCCGTGTCCCCAATTTCGTGTCCCCAAATTCCGTGTCCCCAATTTCGTGTCCCCAAATTCCGTGTCCCCAATTCCGTGTCCCCAAATTCCGTGTCCCCAATTTCGTGTCCCCAAATTCCGTGTCCCCAATTTCGTGTCCCCAATTTCGTGTCCCCAAATTCCGTGTCCCCAAATTCCGTGTCCCCAATTTCGTGTCCCCAAATTCCGTGTCCCCAATTTCGTGTCCCCAAATTCCGTGTCCCCAATTTCGTGTCCCCAAATTCCGTGTCCCCAATTTCGTGTCCCCAAATTCCGTGTCCCCAATTTCGTGTCCCCAAATTCCGTGTCCCCAATTCCGTGTCCCCAAATTCCGTGTCCCCAAATTCCGTGTCACCAATTTCGTGTCCCCAAATTCCGTGTCCCCAAATTCCGTGTCCCCAAATTCCGTGTCCCCAATTTCGTGTCCCCAAATTCCGTGTCCCCAAATTCCGTGTCCCCAATTTCGTGTCCCCAAATTCCGTGTCCCCAAATTCCGTGTCCCCAATTTCGTGTCCCCAAATTCCGTGTCCCCAATTTCGTGTCCCCAAATTCCGTGTCCCCAATTTCGTGTCCCCAAATTCCGTGTCCCCAATTTCGTGTCCCCAAATTCCGTGTCCCCAAATTCCGTGTCCCCAAATTCCGTGTCCCCAATTTCGTGTCCCCAAATTCCGTGTCCCCAAATTCCGTGTCTCCAATTTCGTGTCCCCAAATTCCGTGTCCCCAATTTCGTGTCCCCAAATTGAGTGTCCCCAAATTCCGTGTCCCCAATTTCGTGTCTCCAAATTCCGTGATCCCAAATTCCGTGTCCCCAATTTCGTGTCCCCAAATTCCGTGTCCCCAATTTCCGTGTCCCCAATTTCGTGTCCCCAAATTCCGTGTCCCCAAATTCCGTGTCCCCAAATTCCGTGTCCCCAAATTCCGTGTCCCCAAATTCCGTGTCCCCAAATTCCGTGTCCCAAATTTCGTGTCCCCAAATTCCGTGTCCCCATATTCCGTGTCCCCAAATTCCGTGTCCCCAAATTCCGTGTCCCCAAATTCCGTGTCCCCAAATTCCGTGTCCCCAATTTCGTGTCCCCAAATTCCGTGTCCCCAAATTCCGTGTCCCCAATTTCGTGTCCCCAAATTCCGTGTCCCCAAATTCCGTGTCCCCAATTTCGTGTCCCCAAATTCCGTGTCCCCAATTTCGTGTCCCCAAATTCCGTGTCCCCAATTTCGTGTCCCCAAATTCCGTGTCCCCAATTTCGTGTCCCCAAATTCCGTGTCCCCAAATTCCGTGTCCCCAAATTCCGTGTCCCCAATTTCGTGTCCCCAAATTCCGTGTCCCCAAATTCCGTGTCTCCAATTTCGTGTCCCCAAATTCCGTGTCCCCAATTTCGTGTCCCCAAATTCCGTGTCCCCAAATTCCGTGTCCCCAATTTCGTGTCTCCAAATTCCGTGTCCCCAATTTCGTGTCCCCAAATTGAGTGTCCCCAATTTCGTGTCCCCAAATTCCGTGTCCCCAATTTCGTGTCCCCAAATTCCGTGTCCCCATATTCCGTGTCCCCAAATTCCGTGTCCCCAATTTCGTGTCCCCAAATTCCGTGTCCCCAAATTCCGTGTCCCCAAATTCCGTGTCCCCAATTTCGTGTCCCCAAATTCCGTGTCCCCAATTTCGTGTCCCCAAATTCCGTGTCCCCAAATTCCGTGTCCCCAATTTCGTGTCCCCAAATTCCGTGTCCCCAATTTCGTGTCCCCAAATTCCGTGTCCCCAAATTCCGTGTCCCCAATTTCGTGTCCCCAAATTCCGTGTCCCCAATTTCGTGTCCCCAAATTCCGTGTCCCCAATTTCGTGTCCCCAATTTCGTGTCCCCAAATTCCGTGTCCCCAAATTCCGTGTCCCCAATTTCGTGTCCCCAAATTCCGTGTCCCCAATTTCGTGTCCCCAAATTCCGTGTCCCCAATTTCGTGTCCCCAAATTCCGTGTCCCCAATTTCGTGTCCCCAAATTCCGTGTCCCCAAATTCCGTGTCCCCAAATTCCGTGTCCCCAATTTCGTGTCCCCAAATTCCGTGTCCCCAAATTCCGTGTCCCCAATTTCGTGTCCCCAAATTCCGTGTCCCCAATTTCGTGTCCCCAAATTGAGTGTCCCCAATTTCGTGTCCCCAAATTCCGTGTCCCCAATTTCGTGTCCCCAAATTCCGTGTCCCCATATTCCGTGTCCCCAAATTCCGTGTCCCCAATTTCGTGTCCCCAAATTCCGTGTTCCCAAATTTCGTGTCCCCAAATTCCGTGTCCCCAATTTCGTGTCCCCAATTTCGTGGCCCCAAATTCCGTGTCCCCAATTTCGTGTCCCCAAATTCCGTGTCCCCAATTTCGTGTCCCCAAATTCCGTGTCCCCAATTTCGTGTCCCCAAATTCCGTGTCCCCAATTTCGTGTCCCCAAATTCCGTGTCCCCAATTTCGTGTCCCCAAATTCCGTGTCCCCAATTCCGTGTCCCCAAATTCCGTGTCCCCAATTTCGTGTCCCCAAATTCCGTGTCCCCAATTTCGTGTCCCCAATTTCGTGTCCCCAAATTCCGTGTCCCCAAATTCCGTGTCCCCAATTTCGTGTCCCCAAATTCCGTGTCCCCAATTTCGTGTCCCCAAATTCCGTGTCCCCAATTTCGTGTCCCCAAATTCCGTGTCCCCAATTTCGTGTCCCCAAATTCCGTGTCCCCAATTTCGTGTCCCCAAATTCCGTGTCCCCAATTCCGTGTCCCCAAATTCCGTGTCCCCAAATTCCGTGTCACCAATTTCGTGTCCCCAAATTCCGTGTCCCCAAATTCCGTGTCCCCAAATTCCGTGTCCCCAATTTCGTGTCCCCAAATTCCGTGTCCCCAAATTCCGTGTCCCCAATTTCGTGTCCCCAAATTCCGTGTCCCCAAATTCCGTGTCCCCAATTTCGTGTCCCCAAATTCCGTGTCCCCAATTTCGTGTCCCCAAATTCCGTGTCCCCAATTTCGTGTCCCCAAATTCCGTGTCCCCAATTTCGTGTCCCCAAATTCCGTGTCCCCAAATTCCGTGTCCCCAAATTCCGTGTCCCCAATTTCGTGTCCCCAAATTCCGTGTCCCCAAATTCCGTGTCTCCAATTTCGTGTCCCCAAATTCCGTGTCCCCAATTTCGTGTCCCCAAATTGAGTGTCCCCAAATTCCGTGTCCCCAATTTCGTGTCTCCAAATTCCGTGATCCCAAATTCCGTGTCCCCAATTTCGTGTCCCCAAATTCCGTGTCCCCAATTTCCGTGTCCCCAATTTCGTGTCCCCAAATTCCGTGTCCCCAAATTCCGTGTCCCCAAATTCCGTGTCCCCAAATTCCGTGTCCCCAAATTCCGTGTCCCCAAATTCCGTGTCCCAAATTTCGTGTCCCCAAATTCCGTGTCCCCATATTCCGTGTCCCCAAATTCCGTGTCCCCAAATTCCGTGTCCCCAAATTCCGTGTCCCCAATTTCGTGTCCCCAAATTCCGTGTCCCCAAATTCCGTGTCCCCAATTTCGTGTCCCCAAATTCCGTGTCCCCAAATTCCGTGTCCCCAATTTCGTGTCCCCAAATTCCGTTTCCCCAATTTCCGTGTCCCCAATTTCGTGTCCCCAAATTCCGTGTCCCCAAATTCCGTGTCCCCAAATTCCGTGTCCCAAATTTCGTGTCCCCAAATTCCGTGTCCCCAAATTCCGTGTCCCCAATTTCGTGTCCCCAAATTCCGTGTCCCCAAATTCCGTGTCCCCAAATTCCGTGTCCCCAAATTCCGTGTCCCCAATTTCGTGTCCCCAAATTCCGTGTCCCCAAATTCCGTGTCCCCAAATTCCGTGTCCCCAATTTCGTGTCCCCAATTTCGTGTCCCCAAATTCCGTGTCCCCAATTTCCGTGTCCCCAATTTCGTGTCCCCAAATTCCGTGTCCCCAAATTCCGTGTCCCCAAATTCCGTGTCCCAAATTTCGTGTCCCCAAATTCCGTGTCCCCAAATTCCGTGTCCCCAATTTCGTGTCCCCAAATTCCGTGTCCCCAAATTCCGTGTCCCCAAATTCCGTGTCCCCAAATTCCGTGTCCCCAATTTCGTGTCCCCAATTTCGTGTCCCCAAATTCCGTGTCCCCATATTCCGTGTCCCCAATTTCGTGTCCCCAAATTCCGTGTCCCCAAATTCCGTGTCCCAAATTTCGTGTCCCCAAATTCCGTGTCCCCAAATTCCGTGTCCCCAATTTCGTGTCCCCAAATTCCGTGTCCCCAAATTCCGTGTCCCCAAATTCCGTGTCCCCAAATTCCGTGTCCCCAATTTCGTGTCCCCAAATTCCGTGTCCCCAAATTCCGTGTCCCCAATTTCGTGTCCCCAAATTCCGTGTCCCCAAATTCCGTTTCCCCAAATTCTGTGTCCCCAAATTCCGTGTCCCCAAATTCCGTGTCCCCAATTCCGTGTCCCCAAATTCCGTGTCCCCAAATTCCGTGTCCCCAATTTCGTGTCCCCAAATTCCGTGTCCCCAAATTCCGTGTCCCCAAATTCCGTGTCCCCAATTTCGTGTCCCCAATTTCGTGTCCCCAAATTCCGTGTCCCCAATTTCCGTGTCCCCAATTTCGTGTCCCCAAATTCCGTGTCCCCAAATTCCGTGTCCCCAAATTCCGTGTCCCAAATTTCGTGTCCCCAAATTCCGTGTCCCCAAATTCCGTGTCCCCAATTTCGTGTCCCCAAATTCCGTGTCCCCAAATTCCGTGTCCCCAAATTCCGTGTCCCCAAATTCCGTGTCCCCAATTTCGTGTCCCCAATTTCGTGTCCCCAAATTCCGTGTCCCCATATTCCGTGTCCCCAATTTCGTGTCCCCAAATTCCGTGTCCCCAAATTCCGTGTCCCAAATTTCGTGTCCCCAAATTCCGTGTCCCCAAATTCCGTGTCCCCAATTTCGTGTCCCCAATTTCGTGTCCCCAAATTCCGTGTCCCCATATTCCGTGTCCCCAATTTCGTGTCCCCAAATTCCGTGTCCCCAAATTCCGTGTCCCAAATTTCGTGTCCCCAAATTCCGTGTCCCCAAATTCCGTGTCCCCAATTTCGTGTCCCCAAATTCCGTGTCCCAAATTTCGTGTCCCCAAATTCCGTGTCCCCAAATTCCGTGTCCCCAATTTCGTGTCCCCAAATTCCGTGTCCCCAAATTCCGTGTCCCCAAATTCCGTGTCCCCAAATTCCGTGTCCCCAATTTCGTGTCCCCAAATTACGTGTCCCCAAATTCCGTGTCCCCAATTTCGTGTCCCCAAATTCCGTGTCCCCAAATTCCGTTTCCCCAAATTCTGTGTCCCCAAATTCCGTGTCCCCAAATTCCGTGTCCCCAATTTCGTGTCCCCAAATTACGTGTCCCCAAATTCCGTGTCCCCAATTTCGTGTCCCCAAATTCCGTGTCCCCAAATTCCGTGTCCCAAATTTCGTGTCCCCAAATTCCGTGTCCCCATATTCCGTGTCCCCAAATTCCGTGTCCCCAATTTCGTGTCCCCAAATTCCGTGTCCCCAAATTCCGTGTCCCCAAATTCCGTGTCCCCAAATTCCGTGTCCCCAAATTCCGTGTCCCCATATTCCGTGTCCCCAAAAAAATTATAAATTGTATTATATCTTATGGTATATTGATTGGGTACAGGTCGTGCTCGTATTTTAGATACAGTATTTAGTGCTGATTCTTATGGTATATACTATACTAGATGGCCACGTATCAACGTCGAGAAAATCAAATTTAAAATATAAAATTACTGTTAAATAAAAAAAGAAAAAAATTAATAAAAAAATTACTGTTAAATAACAAAAGGGTTTTTAAATAATAAAGATAGAATTTATGAAAATTTGGAAAAATCCTTCTTTCTTACTTCATAATGATTAAAAATGGTCAAAGAGTAACTTATTTTAAATAAGGCAGTCTGCATAAAAAAGTCACCTTTTAAGTTCTTTATTAAATTTAGTTTAAGATCTATTTTTAAATTAAAAAATTAAAAATAGATTAAAAATAAATTTAAAATATTAATTGATGTGAACGTAAATTTAATATGTAGAGAAACTAAAAAATAACTCTTTTTATGCAACCTGGCTTATTTAAAATAAATTAATCCTTAAATATTTTTTAATCATCATGAGGAAAGGAAAAAAAGGAAAAGGAAGGACAACTTTCGAACAATCATTTGTGGACTAAGGGGGGGGGGAGATAATGCAATAGTACACATTTTTGTTGTTTTATGAGAAAAGACTAGAAAAACTTTAATAAAAAATTGGAAAAAATAAAATTCTTCGTTAGTCTGCTGATTAAACAATAAAAGACTAAAATGACCCAAAGATTAAATGCAAAATTTTACAAATTTAGGTTAAGCCATATCCTGATGGATACCATATATGGGTAATTTTAAATTTTAAAAAACGAAAGGCGGGGAATAAAGTCGAATAAAATATAAGGCGGATGCGGAAGAGGCAAAAAGATTGTCTGAACAACATTCTCGTTGTCGTTACACTCTCCATCTTGTTTAAGCAACTTTCCCTGTTGTTGGTATAAAGTTTTTACATAGTACGATCAACTGTCCAATTAAATAAGCAATCTCTTCAGACCCAAGCAAAGAGGCTAGTTTAATTATAAGTCAAGTAGTAAACATGCAAGTATTTTGGGAGTGTTCGATTAGAAGCATGTTAGTAAGGAAATTTCAACACTTTTCTAGCAGTGTTATAAAGTAATAGATCCTCATTGGATTTATTTTGCCTTTCGCCGAATTTTAGCCTTTTTTTGTTTCTTCTTTCGCCTTTTAAAATTAATTTCAGCACAACCCTACTATATAATATAGAAAGAATAAAGAAAAAAAGTATAGATTTATCTAGATTAGTTTGAAACTGACTCGCTCACGCTGCATTTTCTTCAAACTTCAAAATCACTTTCAATCCTGTTCAATCATCTAGTTCAATCTCTCCATTTTGTTTAATCTCACCATTCTCTGGACAAATTATAACATTCATATTATCGTGGTCAGCAAATCCCCAAGAAGTTTCTTCATTAGCAAAACGATTACAGATTCCTTTCAAAAACAGATAAATGGCAAATGCACTAGGACGATGGATTGGATTGTTTGGAAAAATACAGGCCTTAAATAAAAATATTAAGTTTAGAGACTTAAATTATTTATCGAATACCGTATATGCTCTAATAATTACCCTAGGTAAGTATTATTTCGAACTGTCTGGAGGGAGTAATTCATAAAGCGGTGGTGATTATTTGAGAGATGGTAATTATTGTTTCGATCTCTCGCTGGAGGGCTTAATTAATAGAGCGGGGGTAATTATTCAAGGGAGTGTATTTATTAAAATCATTACGGTAAATGTCAATAAATATTGTAATATTTTTCACCATGAATTATTAAAAAACTTACACGCATAATTCGATCAAATGGCTCGTTAGAAGCTATTAATTGATGGTTTATATTTTCAAAATCATGATCGCATAAAAGCTTGTACATCATTAATCCAAATGAATAAATATCTGCTTTTGGAGTTACCTAAAAAATAATTATAATAAAATTGTTAATTATATTCTTATTAATTAGGATTTATGCAATAAAAATTGTTAAAAATGAACAGTTGCTATCATTGACGTTATATAAAGATGGTTAGCTCTCGAATTCCATGCATAGATTTAGATTTAATTTAGCCAAATTAAATGTATCCATTTTGGAGAAATTTAATAACAAACAATCAGCATAATTACCGTGTTAGGATCATCATTGCGAATCTCTGGTGCTCTGTATTTTTCTGTGCCGTATTCTACATTTATTGAACCTGTAGCTTTATCTTTTAAAAGGACAGAAGAGCCAAAATCAATTAATTTGCATGAAGATATGGAAATATCATCAATTAACATATTATCGAGAGGGATGACAAAATTTGATGCTTTAATGTCCAAATGAATTGCATCTAAATAAGTTTGATATGTAAAATTAATTTAAAAAATTATCAGACCCATTTCAATACTAAATTACGTTCCGTAGAAGAAACGTTAATTTTGAATAAAAAAATAAAAATTTGTAAATGACTAACATTTTCAAATTCTGTATGAAAATATATTTAAAAAATAAAATTCCTACTAAATATGTATTTATAATTTTATAAAAATATTTATAATCTTACGTTTATGAAAATTATGAAGTGCTTCCGCAGCAAAAATAAACATGTCAGTTATTTTTTCATCACCGTTTATTAAAGAAAAATATTGTAATAGATTTATCCCCTCAATTTCCAATACAATAAACATTTTTGGTTCATTATCGTCTCCAATTTGCTCTTCACTTAAAAAAATAAAATAAATTTGTTTTTAAAAAGATTATTGGTTAATTAAGTTAGAATAAGTACGGTATTTAAAAAAGCTTACTGCCCAAGAATTTTAATAACAAAGTCCTTCACATTAGCAGCAGGAAAATCAGCATCAGGAAGATTATCAAAATATTCAAGAACTTTTATTTCATTATTTGCAGCATATTCAAGTGCCTTACTCCTTTTATTTCTACCTTCTTTTGTCAAATTTAAAACTTTCAAAGCAACACATTTTTTTCCTTTTTGCCAATATGCGTGGTATATCTTTTAAAAATAAAATTAAGATTTCATGTTGAAAATGTATTAATTAGAGCAAAATTGTTATCAATGGTCAAAGTTCGATCGTGATATATAAATTGTAGGGGACACTATAGAATACTAAATACTTTAAAACAGTAAATACTACGTAAAAAATATTGAAGTTAGTGAATAAATAATCAAAATCTACTTTTCCATATCCACCAGTTCCAATTGTATCATCCATATTAACAAACAAATGAATGTCTCCATAATATTCAGATCCTATTGTTATTTCGGAATTAAACTTTTCGCGAGTGTATTGTTTACAGGCACATGTTTTAAAATTTTCATGTGAAGCATGGCCAGACGACGTGCCAGCTAAAATTTTAAAAGACCATAACTATATGTATACTTGATTATATTTAAGATATCCCATCAATATTAACTTGCCTATTTCTTTTCCATGTCGTTTAGTAGTTCTCTGTGAGGTACTCGCTTCTAAAATATAAATTATATGAAAATTATCCCTTAAACTTGCCTAATCCAGTGATTTGTCCGCTTCTAGCAGGACTTGTATGCCCTTAAATTTAATAAAACTCATTATTTAAATTTTTATTAACCCGTGTGTGCCGTTTGATAATTTTCTTCGATAGTATGCCCACCAGAACAACAAATACCAGCAAGTATTACTTGAAAAATTTTAATTAAATTATTATTTAATAAATTTAATAAAGAATACTGAAGTATTGTGGAAGTTAGACTAAACACATAAACATACAAAGTTCAGGTGCGGGAGCAGGATAATAAAACTTATATTTACTTTTCATATGTCTCAAGCGCTTGCGGAGTTACAAATTATGGTAAACTTTTTCCACGGTAATCTTATCGTTTCAACGATGTAGACAAAATTATGTGCTTCCTATTACTTTATTTTTCAGGAACAGTTAGCTTTCCGCTTTTCATATTTACCGTATTTACTGAAATAGTACGGCCCCCTTTATTAGAACGGCCCCCTCAAATAGTACGGCCCTTTTGATGAGGGTTGAAAAATAGTACGGCCCCCTCAATTAGTACGGCCCCCTTATTAGTACGGCCCCCATTTAAAAAATATAAAAAACAGACAAAATTTGATTTTTTAATCATAGTAATTATTCCTCGCAATATTTAACTAATTTATTGAATCTTAATATCTATTGGTATAGAAATTGGAGTGCTTAAGAGGATATCTGCGGATTAATGGAGATTTTGTTGGATATGGAAGGATATTGATGGACTTGGAGTGATTTAAGTATAGATTAATTTAAATGGATTAGTTGGAATCAAAGTGAATAACGAATAGTTTTTAATAGTACTAGAAAGTTGGATTGACAACCTTCTATCTAAAAAATTAAGGGCAACTCAAAACATTCTAGTATTTCAATCCATTTTCGTGCTTATTTTTTAAAATGACCCGAACCTTGGCTAAGATAAGATAAACTGGCAATTTCAAGAATATCATGTTTATATTATACATTGAAGAATATGAAGTATTTAAAAGCACGCGCGGATGCACGCGCGGAAGTACTGATTTTAGGGTTCAGCGTACCGGTATTCAGATACCTCGTTAGCGGGATTAACCTAAATCGGTATCGGGATTTGAGATAATGATACGATACCGGCTCGGGATTTAAAAATTGGTATCGGTATTTTCTAAAAAATTTTAATATGAGCAGAAATTAAATAAATATTTTCTAATTCAAAGATCTTAATAATAATAAACCGCTGAACCCTAACTGATTTAACGCTTGCCTCTCCACAAAACACGAGGTAGACAGTTGCGCATGGCGCTCTACAAAACGCTCTACAAAATGCTTGATACAGATGTCATTATAGACGGGGTCTTAAATGATTTTTAAGTTCTGCTAATTTTATGTTTGGAACAAGCTTTTGATTTGGGATAATTTCCGAGCATACTATTTTGGATACTATAAAAAATTTAAACACAAGATAATTTTGAAAAAGGGTTGAAAAATAGTGCGGCCCCCTCAATTAGAACGGCCCCCTCAAATAGTACGACCCTTTGGAAGAGGGTTGAAAAATAGTACGGCCGGCCGTACTATTTCAGTAAATACGGTATCTTTTTACTCTCATTTCAAAAAATTTTATATTTGAATTTAGGCTTTTAGGAAAAAATAATTAATGTTACATGAAATAATTTTAAATCCTTGAGCAATTTTTCTATTTATTAGAATACGTTTAATATATACCTGGTAGATTCAACACAATAACAATTGCAATGTTTAAAAGAGTCATAGTAAAACTCATAAACTAAAATAAATTTAATTACTAATTTAAATATTTAATAAAAATTAGTCGCACATAAAAACATTATTAAATTTTTTTAAAGATTTAAATATAATTTTTTGGCCATCTGTTAGTTGCAAGCTAATTACAGTAAAACTTGTATTAAAATTCTATTTTTAAAGTAGGTACAAATATTTTCTGGACTTGGCAATTTTTGAAGTCTTTTCTACAGGCGTTGAAAAATTTGTTAAAAATTCAGTTAAAGGGCCATTCTATTTGAATGTCCTTAAAACTTAAGCTTTTACTGTAGGTTAACATATGTTAAGAAAAAATTTAAAAAGTAAATGTATTAATGAATTTAAAATTTTAAAGGGCAATTTAAAGGAAGAGTTTTCATTAAGCCCAGCATTTCATTAAGTGCTAGGCATTATTTGGCCCTCAACTTAAAATGTAGAGAGCCAAACATCATGTCGAATCAAGATCGAGATCCATGGAAGAGAGCCAAGTTCAAATTTATTTAATTTTGGCTTTATTTTTTATTTGTTGATTTCCAAATGCGAAAAGTGAGACCGCGTTTCTAAGTATTGGATTTAAAATTCTTATATCTGGAAATTTGGATCGGTATTTCAGTGAAAAAAGCTCTTTGAAATTTATAGCTTTAAATCCAGGATTAAATTCAAACTAAGAAAAATCAATCACTTAAAACTACTTTCTATTTTCGACCTTGATAATTTTATTCATAGATTCTAGAATTCAATAATCAAGATAAATGAAAGGTTTAAGAAAATCTTAAAATTAAGTGTGCTGAAACAATTTGAGCAATATTCTTGAAAATATTCCATTCTGAAAAAGATAAACTCATAAATTAAGCTTCTAAAAATTTCTATGCTGAAGATAATAAATGCTATGTTGTAATGAAGAAAATGGAAAAAGAAAAATCCGAAAGGAAGAAAAGAAAAATGGTTAGGGGCTAGGGGGTTTAAGAATTATGCGAATTTTCTATTATTCGGGTTGAATGTTTGATTTTATAAAATAAGTTATAAATTTAAGAGAGCAATTTTTTCTGAAACACCAGTAATAAAAATATAGGATAGTTAGAAGCTGTTCAACACCGAATCTTAAAAAGCGGTCTTTCACTTGTTAGCATTTTATATTGGCAAATATAAATACTATGCAGGTGGCGAAACAGACGTATAATACATATGTGAAGTCAATCTGCATTTGGATCTCACTTATAGCTCTCGATCATGGCTCTCGATCATTTTGGCTCAATACGTAACGTTATTTGGCTCTCAATTCTAGCTTTCCACTTATTGAATTTCTCTTAAATTGCCCTTTATTATTTTAAAATTCATTAAATACTTTGAAAAATGTTAATAAAAATTTTTAAATTATTTTTTAGCATTCATAAAGGTTAGCAAAAGCTGAATAAAGTAAAATCCTGAAGAAGATTTTTAATATGCATTTCTTTTTTTTATACCAGCGCGATTCTCCCCTTCCCACAGAAACACTATATATAATTTATTCCCAAACTTTAATATGACTAACTTTATTTTATTATCTAAACTTTACTTTATGTGAACTTTACTTCATTATGAAATTTTACATAATTTTTATAATATGCATAAAAAGTTTTAGAAAAATTTATGAAAACATATTCTCAATGAAAATTTTGACTTTATTAATATCAGAAACATTTGTTTTGTGTGTGTTATATTTACCACAAGGTAATAAATAATACATATTTGTTAACTATCCATGTATTATATCTCTGTATGGGTTTCAGTTTTGTTTTTCGATCCTAGCAAAATCCAAGGAATGTTTTTTAATCTGATTAGTTGTAATGTAATCGATTCTGAATTATATTAGGATAATCATGATAATTTTTAATTTTGTATAAAGGATTGCTTGCTGGTTGTTTTCAAAGCACACAAAAGCATGGAACTGGAGAATCTGGTTTGATTTTGATTATTTATTTTATTTAATTTAAATTTATTTTTATGAAATTTAAAAGAATTAGCGACAACATCTCATGTAGGTCAAGAAAGATGTTATTGTGGACAATATCCACTTAGAGAGCTAAACGATGGCATAACGATTAATGGAATCAAATTAAAAATTCAATCAGGATTACACGAAATAGATTCTGGTGGATTTGGCTCTGTTAGTTAACTTAAATATGTTACTAAATTTGTATCAGGGTTTTATTAATTTTAAATTTCATAAATATTTTTGTAAATTAAATATCTTTGCATATTAATTTTCATAAATATTTTTGCGAATTTAGGTTAAGCATACTTTTGATCCTATAAAAGATAAATGTTTTGCTCTAAAAATATCAGAGATACATTCAGAAACAAAAGAATTAGTGAATAAGAGGGATATCAATCAATTTATAAATGATTAAAGCTTTAAGATTCAGTATTTAATTAAAGCTTTGACATCCAGCTTTAATTATCCGTCTTTTATCTTTCGAGATCCGTCTTTTATCTTTCGCTGTTTTAAAACTTTTCCAACACAACTTGAGTTTATTTGCTTATACATAAAAGTGAAATATTAATTTATTTAAAAAATATCATTCAATAGCCTTTTAATTTAAGGTTAAACATGCTTTTAACACTCAAGAGAATAAATGTTTTGCTCTGAAGATATCTCAAATGGATACAGACAGAGAAATCAACGCGATTAATAGAGAAAAGGATGTTCTAGAATATTTTAACAACTTGAGCGTGCAACATAGAAATCATATTATAAAAATGGAGAATTGGTATAAACTTTATATGAATGTAAATTGTCTAAAATATTTTTCTAAGTGGTATTTTTAAAATACTATTTTTTCTAATAGAATGTTCCCTCCAGTTGAATGCCCACCCTTAATAGAGTGCTCCTTTGGAAGGTGATTGGAAAATTGATAATCCCGGGCTTTCTACTAAAAAAATGCCGGGCATTCTATAAAAGATTTTACGTTACTTATGTTGTGTCCGCACTTGCAGAAGAACATAAATGAAAATAAATAACCCAGCAGTGGGTTGGATGGTGGCACAGTCGGTTGTGCTTCGGTCTGGGCTCATTCCATGATGGTTCAATTCCATCTCCCATCCACAATTTTTCCACAGCATGAACATGAATACAATAATGGTGCAACGACCCGTCCAGGCTTAGCCTGAGGAAACTTAAGCGAACCGTCAAATGCTGTGATGATCTGACATACTTTAACTGTCTAGAGAAATAAGGAGAAGACCCTGTGAGTATCGCCTGAGCTGTGTGCGGGCAGAAATTAGAAGCGTAAGACTCTGTGTGAGCAGCTAGAGAAAGCGTAAGACTCTGTGTGAGCAGCTAGAGAGAAGCGTAAGACTCTGAGTGAGCAGCTAGAAAAAAAAATGCCACAAATGGGTTTCTGTGTGTGCTCTCCCAAAAATCGAAAAACAGTTGATAGTAATTGAAGACAAGCAACAAGCGAGGACGCTTGGTTTCGCAAGGCGGAAGGAGTGTTGTGTCCGCACTTGCAGAAGAACATAAATGAAAATAAATAACCCAGCAGTGGGTTGGATGGTGGCACAGTCGGTTGTGCTTTGGTCTGGGCTCATTCCATGATGGTTCAATTCCATCTCCCATCCAAACAATTTTTCCACAGCATGAAAACATGAATACAATAATGATAGTAAATGTTTATTTAACTAAAAAATTACCTAATCGTGGTGGTTAAGATTGCCCTCAAAAATTTGAGAGAAATTGAATTTGAAAAAATTTTTAGTAAATGTGTTAGATATAAGAATATGAAGAATAAAATCATATATAGAAAGATCAAGCCCCAAACATGGGAGTGTTAGCTAATCTGTGATGATGGATGAATACTGGAATTTAAAGATATACTCTTTAATGACTGAGACAACTGAAATGCAGAAACTGGCCCGTTTGCATTCTTGTCTGGCGAGTCAAGCGAGAGTCGCCTTTGACATTATTAATCCCGCGCCTAGACAATAGCGGAGGCTATAGCTTTATGAAAATGGGAATTACTTCAACATGTTGGTGATGATCGTTCTTCAGGAGAAGAACCTTTGATGGAGGAAGGAGTGTTGGATCCATGATTTTAAGATAATTTATTATTAATTTTTAAAATGTTCTTTTTTATTATTTTAATGTTTTTCCCTTTTTATTTAAACTATTCCCCCAAAACATATTTCAAATGTTTCTTTTCCTTTTATCGTTTTACAACATTCCCCCAAAACATTATTTGAATTTATTTCTCTTTAATGTTTCTTATCAACCTTTTCCTTAACCTACATTTGTATATATTTCAAACTTGTAAATAATTAACCTTTCTTTACTTCCCGCCCTTTTTCACTTATATAAATAGCTTTTCATATTTCTAATTCTTAGCCTTATTTTGAACTTGTCTTTTAATAAATAAATAGATTAATTTGTTAGTTGGTTCCTCAATAATTTGAGAGATAAGGCCGGGGACATTATACTGAGTGTTGGATCCCTATTTTGATGTTTTGTTTATTTTTAAATAAATGTTGTTTTTCCTTACTTCCCCAAAACATAATTTAAATATTCCTTATCAATTTATTTTAAACTTTCCTTTTTCCTAATTGTAAACCCTTTAAATATTTCTTTATGTAATTTCAAATGTTCCCCTAAAATATCTGCTTCCCTTTCATCTAAACATTTTCCAATTCAAAACATTCCCCAAAACATTCCTTATCTAACCATTCCAACTTTAAACAAACCTTTACAACTGTCTGTTCATTTTTTATACTAAACTCCCGCCCTTTTCATAACCTATAAATACCCTTTTGTTTATCATTCATTTTTACGTTATATTGAACTAAACTTATTAATTAATTGAAGTAAATTTGTTGTTAGAAGATTGTTTGTTTATTGAATTAAATTAGGTTAAATTAGAGAAGCTTAGAACCTCAAACAAGAGTTTGAGAGACCAAATAATAAATAGTTAAATAAGTAAGAACCGGGACATAATAACTTATCAAATAGGAAAGAAATTATTTTACCAGCTTTTATTTAAACTTTATTAACACTCCACGATTCAATCTTGCATATCAAATACATTAGTACAATTTTATTTTGCAGGGAACATCTAGGTACTAGAATGTATTTTCTTTTAGAGCTTGGAGGAAAAACTTTAGAGGATTATTTTTATCAAAAAGTTCTTGTAAGACATGGAAATCTCAACAAAAGTAGTAAAAAGATGGAGCAACATCTTTTAACAAATATTCTTAAAGGGGCGACTCAAGCACTCCACCAATTCCATCAACGTGAGGCTGCTTAAAGCCTAAAAATTATTGAATAAATTTTAGATGGAATTCATTTTGATGTTAAAGAAAATAATTTTCTCATAGCTCTTGATGAAAATCAATCTGAACCCAATCCTGATCTAGAATCCAATGAAACAATTCCTTGCAAATTGATTGATTTTAATTTTTCAGTAATATCTGAAAGAGGACAATTTGTCCATACTGAGCAGATGCTAACTGGAATAAAAGCTCCTGAGCTACTAAATAATCTTCGTCCTGTAATTAAAATTATATAAATTTTCATGAAGAAAAAATTTATTATTCCATACATATCTAAACTTCCAAAACAAATAATCAGAGTCATAATTCTAACTCGTTTCATAGAATTAGCTTAATCCCAGGCCTTTCTGGACTGAGGACCAGATTACAATTTAGCCGCTCCCACACCTCCCAACCCCCTCCACTATCTATTTAGTGCCACACATTAACACTATGGAGAAGTGCCAAATGACTTTTTCAAACAATTTGGATGTTTAATATTTTTTATTTAATATATATTTTTAGCCGACAGACAAAGCAGACGTTTGGTCATTTGGATTGATGGCTTTCAGACTATTCCATAAAGAATATTATTGTAACTTTTTTTAATTTGAAAATCTTCCTAAAATATATGTTATAGTAAGGATGACATATGAAGATTTAATGAATAATATATTACATCCGTACATAGAAAATTCAAACTATAATGGGCATTTGGATCAACTTATAAAGGTAAAATAAAAATTTTTATTGAATTTTGCCGTTCAAATTTTTTTAATCAATTCAAAATTAATGCAAGTTAATAATTAATTGAACATTTGAAAGACAAACTTCCTCAAGAATACTTAATATCTAAAAAATGCAAAGCTCTTTAAATCTCATGACAGATTGGTTTTTGACTTTAATATTCATAAAATATTAATACAAAATATTTTTTTATTGTTTCTCATTTATTGTTTTCACGAAATAGTTTTCCTAAATATTTGTTTTTCCTATAAACTACTTTCATCAAAAGATAAATACAATTATATAAAATTTATGATAAACAATAATATAATTTCAGGCATGCATTCGTGGAGATCCAGATCATCGCCCAACAATGAATGATGTTTTTAATTTTTTGAATGGAGAAATAGGACATCTTTAAATGATGCAATTTCGGTGTAGATTTGACAAAATAGTTTTGCCTAAGCCCACCCCTAATATAGCCTTATATTTTTTCCTTTTTACTGCAAATCATTTATTTCTCTCGAACTTTATAAGGAAAACGCAAATTAGAAGGAGCTATTCAATTTACAATTTCAAATTCCATGTTATTTTTTGTTAAAAAAATAACGGTACTTGTGAGTTATCCCAAACCAGTTTTTGCGGACGTATTTTGCGGACTCTTTTGTATACACAGAATGGTCAGTCTTCCTCCTTTCCTCAGTTTCACTCTATTTCACTATGGCATTATTTAATGAGAGGCAAAAAAGAAAGGATTATTTTTAAATATAAATGACCGATTTTTAAATCATGTTTGCCTCTTATTGAATAATGCCTGTGTTCGTGTCCGGACAATGCGTCAGTGGACAATGCGTCAGTGGACGCATTGTCCACTGACGCATTGTCCGGGAGCCCCTGTGTTAATAGAGGCAATAAAGAGAGGCAACAAAAAAAAAGGATTATTTTTCTGCAATGCCATCAAATATGAAAATAACAGATCAATCTTTTCATTTTTATTTACATATTTCAGTCATTTAGAAATATTTTTCTAGGATGATAAGCACCAAACTTCGCATTTTTAACTAATGGTCCGTTACTTTGTGTACGTACCCTAACAGTCTTACCAAATTAACCAAACACGGCCCAGAACAGCTTCATATTTTTGACAAATCTAACCAATTATGGTATCAATCCAGCTCAAAATAGTCAAGGATTCCGTAAAAAAGTGGTGGGGATATACTACTATTACAGAAAAGATGCACTGAAGGCACAGATCGATCCACATTTTGTTTATTCAGTATTTTGGTCGTTCCATGATTTGGTAAGACTGTTATTTGTCACGGTTTTTGTGGACGTATTTTGCGGACTCTTTTGTATGCACAGAATGGTCAGTCTTCCTCCTTTCTTCAATTTCACTCTATTTCACTATGGCATTATTCAATAAGAGGCAAACATGATTTAAAAATCGGTCATTTATATTTAAAAATAATCCTTTCTTTATTGCCTCTCATTAAATAATGCTATAGTGAAATAGAGTGAAATTGAGGAAAGGAGGAAGACTGACCATTCTGTGTATACAAGAGTCCGCAAAATATGTCCGCAAAAACTGGTTTGGGACAACTCACAAGTACCAAAATAACTTTTTAAATACGACACAAGATTTATTCTTGAATAAAAATTTCGACAAATATGTGGAAAGTATACAGTGCGATTTTCGGATTCTAAAAAGTGTGAAGCTAATTTATACACATCGCGCAGGAATAAGACACAAAGCAATATGTATACGTAAAAAATATTTTAGTGAATACATGAATAAATTTGTGCTAAGACGCCACGCAATGATTTTACAACAAAAATCGGTACTATATGGATGTCACCCCCCTCCTATTTCGAGTCTCAAAGTTTTCCTTAAACGTAGAAAATGGTCAGAGATTATTTTCTTCTTCATGTCAATCATTTTTTTTTCTTCAAGTATTTTGTTTTTTTCTACATTTACCAAATTTCACTTATGTTGCTCGAAGAAAGAAAAATGATTGAATAGAAAATAAAATAATCTCTGACCATTTTCTACGTTTAAGGCAAACTCTGAGACTCAAAATAGGAGGGGGTGACATATCCATAAAGTACCCAAAAATTTTTTGATAAAATTTTGAATGGAATTGCAGATTATATGCCTATTTTATCATTTTGCCTTTTTTAACATATCTTTTCCTTATAATCTTGTGGGAAATAAATAACGCCTGTTCGGTACTTGTCTCTCTTATGCTTATATGTTAAGCTACATACTCTTTCGTCTGCGGATATGCAAAATACCGATAAATATTGATAGGAAATGCACAGCGTTATAAATAACACCAAAAAATCAATGCGGTAAAATGCGCAGTTTTCTTCTCTCTATAACGCTGTGCATTCCTACCGGTATTTTTCGGTATTGTGCATAGACGCAGACGAGAGAGTATGTAGCTTAACATATAAGCATAAGAGAGACAAAATACGAACGGGCTTTTTTTGAATAACATTAGTTTCTATACTATGTATATCTAGTTGAAAGACTCTCCCAATATTAAACATATCCTCAGTTTTCGCTTCCGGGTTTTTATAAAAATTAGTGTAAAATCCAATAAATATCGAGATATTTAAACACTAGTGGCTTAAAACGAGTGATGTTGAGGGATTTTTAGAAGGGTATAATTGGATTTAGAGGGATATTGAGGTGGTAATTGGCTTTTAAATGATTAATGGTATATCGCTGGTGGCAAATCGATAGTCACTCTTCGGCATCTCGACCAAATTACCTGAATTTCCTTTAAAATGTTCCATAAAATTCTCTCGATATCCCTCAACAATTAAACCCTGGCCTATTTTATTTTATTTAAAAAATTTTTTATTTTGTTTCGAGTCCACAAGTAACGGCCACATTTTATGTAGCTGTACCATATTTTTGTCTTAGCAAACAATTCCCTGGCGAATTATGAAATATTAAAATATACTTCTTCCCAGAATGAGTTTATGCAAGTTACGTGATAAATTTTACATAGTAAAAACATTTACGAATTTAAAAATAATATGAAAATAATATTTTAGTTCAAATTATAAAAAGATTGCTCCACAACATTTTAAATATTTTTTTCTTAATTATTGGATAGCTTTTAAAGTGATCGTAATTTTATAAATAATTTTTGGATAAACTGTTAAGGAAAATTTAAGTTAGTTGTGTAGCAATAGTATAATAAAAATATGATAACAAATATACAATAGTGAGCAAAATTATGGGCATTTTGCTCCGTTTAGTTTTTGAAAAATTAATTTTACCAAAAAAAAATTTTTTAGACAAAAAATCCTCAAAAAATGCCAAATTGCACAAATTTTAGAAAAATAAGCAAAATAGGATGGGTGTCGGAAATCGGAAGAGCCGGGCATCGGAACTGGCTCAAAAGTCGGAATGCGCAAATTAAATTTTTTTTCGGAAATCGGAAAGAAAAAAAACGTCGGAAATGGAATTCCGGCCCAACTCTGCTGTAGTGAGACAATATAAGAATGAGGAAATATGGATGAAATCAAAAATTACACCCACAAAAAAAAAGAAAATGTAGCACAAATATAAAATATAGGAAAATAATGTTGGATATAAAATGTTGGACAAATCAAAAGTTGGAACACACATCAAGGAAACAATAAAAAAATGTTGGAATGTTGAAAATGTTGTTATAAGATGTTGGAAAAATATTGGATATAAAATAAAAATAAAAAAAGTTGGATATAAATGTTGGACAAATTTTAATTTCGGACAAATAATAAAATATCGGACAAATCAAAAGTTGGAACACTTACAACGAAACAACCCCACTCACAATTGCGAAGTGATTTCCGTTTTCTTGCAAAATGACTTTTGGCCGAGTTATGGCCATTCGAATTTGGAACGCTATAACTTGAATTATAGAGCAAATGAGCAAATTCTCTCTTTTCATCCTCAAAAAACCCGCCTGCCTACTTTCTTTTTGTTCATAATGTCTGAAATTTTTCTATTATTTCTCCATGCCTTATACTCAATCGCTCCCAACGGCTGAAAATTTGAATGAACATAACTCGGCCCAAAGTGACTAAAAAATGAGGTAAGTTTCCCTCTTAACGGGTAAATTTACCTTCAACGGTGGAAGTTTTCGTCTGGAGACGAAAATTCCTAGCGGAGACAAAAATTCCGTTTATTTCCTTGGTGACGAATATTCCGCTGGAGACGAAAATTCCGAAAATGTTGTATACAAAAGTTCCGAAAAGTCTTGGAGACGAAAGTTCCAGAGACGAAATTTCGTACACCCCGCCCCCACACCTAGTTTAGTCTCAGATTAATTTTCCTTTTTATTTTTCCTTCCTCGGAATGGTCAGTTTCTTGTTTATAAATGCTAAATTTTTCCGTTAGGCCAATTTTTGCGCTTGCCGTAAATTTTCCCTTTCTAATACTTGCCTTTTACTTGTAATGTTTGAAGGAAAAATGATTGACAGGAAAGAAAAGAAAAATTAATTTTAGACTCAAATAGGGGTCGGGGTGGGATATTAATAATTTTTAACTCCTTCAACATAATCCACAGAAAAACCGATTTCTAAGCTTTTGACGACGTTCAACTTTTTTACGTTTCTTTTCTTCAAGTCGTTCCTTTTCAAGTCGTTCCTTTTCAATTCTTTCATTTTCCAAACGTTCCATTTCATGTAGTTCATATTCAAAATATTCAATTTCTCCGTTTAGAAATTGAATAATTTCTTCCATTGTAGGGCGATCATTTGGCTTATGTTGAACGCAAGCCTTAAATTAATTTCTAAAATAACATTTCACAAAATTGATACTTCAAATATTATGGTGAAATCACCCAAATCTTATCACCCCACATGTACGCAATTGTTTGTGCACAAACTTTTCTTCTCCTATTCCTTTTTTATCTTTACCTATTTCCTTCTCCTTTCTTTTTCTAATAGAAAGATTAGAAGTGATAAAGTTAATAAATATCACGAGTTATTTTAATTCAAATAAAGCCGCAATATTACAAATGCGTCATTTTTATGATGTGTTTTAAATATTTGTTTTGAGTTTTAAAATTTTTGTGTTTAAAAAATTTGTATTTTAATATTTTTTCAAAAACGTGTTCAATCAGTTGATTTTGGTGTCATACGACTCAGAACGTTGAGCTCGTTCGAATCAGCTTTTATTTTCATATTTAAATTTTATACCCCAAAATGGCACTTTGGTTTAAGACCAATTCGAGTCCCCCTTTCTACGGGAAAAAAGGTGTACCGTTTGACTCAGCACCCTTTATTAATCTTTGTTAATTTAGGGGGGAGGTGTGGCAGAACGGAACAGTACCTTAAATTTAAAAACAATTTTTAAACAACATAAAAATGACGCATTTGTAATATGACTGCTTTATGTAAATTAAATTAATTCGTGATATTTATTATTTTGATTCTTTCTATTAGAGTGGGACAAAACCGCTTAGCTAAACGGTAAACGAAACACGGTAGACGGGTTTTAGGTAAAATTAAACGGAAAGGTATACTGTCTCAGATAAACAGCATAAACGATATACGGTCCTTCTAAACGGCGTTTAAATCGTTTAACTTTTTCCTAGAATTAGTGGCTTAAACGTGATTTTTTGCCTTCAGACACGCTAAAATCAAAAATTTTTGCCAGCAGCGCAAAAAAGGGAAGAAATCTGCTTGAAGGCCTCCATATTTATAAAAATTTTCGCCTGAGGCGCTGAAAGGAAAAGCCTGATTATCCTTTCAAATAACAATTTACCTTCAAATCCCTCAATCTCTCTGAATCACATTATATCCACCCTAATCCTTTGATATCACTCAAGTCCCTCAATCATTTTAAATCCCATTACATCGCCATAATCCTTAGATTTTTCTTTTGAAAAATGAAAGGAGAAGGAAAAATGTAAAGAGAATAACGAATAGGAGAACAAAACTTTGAGCACAAACATTTGCGGACATGTGGGGAGATAAGACTAGAGTACCATTAATTTTAGTAATTTTAACATTTTGAGGACAAATATAAAAAAATTTTTGAATTTATTTAAAGAAGATATTGTTAAATTTGTTTTATTAAGTGGTAAATCGAGTGAATAAGTATTTGGATAAAGATATCGAAATATTTCAAGTCTTAAAGGCGAACTATTGCCCCGAAAAAATACAAATATTAAGTTCTATACATGTCCATGAGAGACTTAAAGAACGGGGTAGTTATTTAAGGATTAATTAGCATTTACAATTTAGAATATATTTATTACCTTTATAACACGATCCAATCGGGTATTATAATCAGTACTTGAGCGATATCTTTTCATCGTGGGATAAACATCCGAAACGTACTTTGCTGTTAATTATATACATTAGTTTTGTTTATTAGTGGAAATTCTCAGTGAGAGATTAAAAAAGTCATTCCAGGAGAGATATAAGCCACCCATTACTATGCTTAGATTACCACAAAATATTCTTGTGACGATAATAATACCCAAGTTGGTACATAAATAATATATCTTCTAATATAATACTTACACCATTTTTTATTGAAGAGTTCGTAAACCATCAAACCAAAAGCCCAAATGTCGGCTTTTTGAGAGATCTTAATGTGCTTGGTAAAACACTATTTATTCAAACTTTTGTATTTTATTGGATATTTAAATAAATTTGGTACTTGTGAGTTATCCCAAACCAGTTTTTGCGGACATATTTTGCGGACTCTTGTATACACAGAATGGTCAGTCTTCCTCCTTTCCTCAATTTCACTCTATTTCACTATAGCATTATTTAATGAGAGGCAATAAAGAAAGGATTATTTTTAAATATAAATGACCGATTTTTAAATCATGTTTGCCTCTTATTGAATAATGCCATAGTGAAATAGAGTGAAATTGAAGAAAGGAGGAAGACTGACCATTCTGTGCATACAAAAGAGTCCGCAAAATACGTCCACAAAAACCGTGACAAATAACAGTCTTACCAAATCATGGAACGACCAAAATACTGAATAAACAAAATGTGGATCGATCTGTGCCTTCAGTGCATCTTTTCTGTAATAGTAGTATATCCCCACCACTTTTTTACGGAATCCTTGACTATTTTGAGCTGGATTGATACCATAATTGGTTAGATTTGTCAAAAATATGAAGCTGTTCTGGGCCGTGTTTGGTTAATTTGGTAAGACTGTTAGGGTACGTACACAAAGTAACGGACCATTAGTTAAAAATGCGAAGTTTGGTGCTTATCATCCTAGAAAAATATTTCTAAATGACTGAAATATGTAAATAAAAATGAAAAGGAACTTATATGGTTTGGGTACTCTTTTTTAGCCACGCCTTTTTTTCCTTTTCTTTTACTCTTTTTCCCGTTCAACCATCAATCAATTGAGTTGAGGTCAATTTTTTGTTTAAAATAAAGAGAGAAATAGAGCTGCCTCAGACGACTCATCGAGCTGTGCTGAGACGTATGGCACTAAACTCGGTCCGTGAGTCTCTGAGCTGAATTACAGGGGTCCAAAAATTTCTAAAAGGGGTAAAACGGTCCTATTGCCATTTAAATAATTAAAATAGATAAAAATAAGAATTTTTATTCAAATGTTAATTCTATTTTGGTGAAATGGAAAGGAAAATTAATCTTTTCCTTGTTAATGTCTCTCACTGAAAATGGCACAGGAAAAGTTAAGTAAAATCGAGGAAGAAAGAAAGGCTGACCATTCTGTCCATATTAAGGTTGATTCATGAAGGAAAAGGAAAAAAGGGCGTGGCTAAAAAAAGAGTACCCAAACCATATAAGTTCCAATGAAAAGATTGATCTGTTATTTTCATATTTGATGGCATTGCAGAAAAATAATCCTTTTTTTTTGTTGCCTCTCTTTATTGCCTCTATTAACACAGGGGCTCCCGGACAATGCGTCAGTGGACAATGCGTCCACTGACGCATTGTCCACTGACGCATTGTCCGGACACGAACACAGGCATTATTCAATAAGAGGCAAACATGATTTAAAAATCGGTCATTTATATTTAAAAATAATCCTTTCTTTTTTGCCTCTCATTAAATAATGCCATAGTGAAATAGAGTGAAACTGAGGAAAGGAGGAAGACTGACCATTCTGTGTATACAAAAGAGTCCGCAAAATACGTCCGCAAAAACTGGTTTGGGATAACTCACAAGTACCATAGATTTATTAAAAAATGTTAGTTTTCTAAATAATAAAAATTTATCAAAAATTTTTTGGTTCAATAAATGTTTTTACTTTAAAGATATATTTTGACCCTACTTAGTTTAAGCTTGCAAGAAATTACGAAAATTCGAGATAAAGAATTATTTACATTTTAATTTTAGTTATCAATTTACAACCTGATTTGTACCACATATCTCTGGAGATTTGCTATATTTAGCAAAATTCATCATATTTCCTATAGGATACTGCCCATTCACTACAGCAGTATTGAAATCTATCAATTTACAATCAATCACATTTTCATCTGAACTTTTTTTATTTGAAACAATAAAATTTTCATATTTAATATCTCCATGAATTCCACCTACTATTAAATACATAGTATATTTCCAAAATTAATAAGCTATTCTTACATTTATGAAATTGTTCGAGTGATTTAGCAGCTCCTCTAATAATTTTAATGAGAAAATCTTCGTATATTCTTCCCTCTTCTATATTACCTCCTTCATCATTTATTATCTTATTAAAATAATCTAGCAAATCCATCCCACCAAGTTCTAAAACTGTAAACATCTTGTTGTTTTTCTTTTCACTTTAGAAATTATAATTACACGTAAAATTAATTATACTTATTTGATTTATTCGATTTGAGCGTTTTGTAATTTATGCGAATATAAAAAAACAAAAAAAGGGTCAACCTAACATCGACTCGTCATGATTACTTCCTTAGAATGAGCCAATATCACGCCAATCCCAGCGCGGCAGGCGAAAATTTTGAGAATTTTTTTGAGAAATTTTATTAATCCGTTCCGAAAATAACCTTCTTAATAAGCGATAATTTCTCGTTTCAGAGCCGCAGGCGAAAATTTTGTAATTACTTTCTTAGAATGAGCCAGCCTATTTGAGAAGGCCTTCAAGTATGGAACCTTCAAGTAGAGTCATTCAAGTAGTTAAAAGGGTTGTTGGTGATTCAAAGGATTTGGGCTGATTAAGAGGAATTAAAAGCGAACTTAATCATGCGGCCTTGACTGACGTGATATCACATTTCTTAACTTTTCAGCACCGAAGGCGAAAAATCAGAGAATTCTGGAGAGACAAGGAGCCAGATTTCTTCCTTTTCTTAGAAAAAAGTCAATTCTTAGGTGTATATTTAGCCTCGGTCCTCGGCGAGGTTCTGGGCGGGGACCGAGACGAGGTTCCGAGGCCCGAGATCAGCAAAATCGAGGCCGAGGTTTGAAAATAGCCGAGGACCTCGGCCTCAACCAACTCTACTTTTTAAACAAAGTTTGAATAAACTTACTATCCAAACATTTTTATTATGTGATTCCTCTCATTTTCTTCCTTTTTATTCAAATAATCCAAAACTTCAACTTCTCTTTGTATTCCATCTGAATGTTCACGTATCATTTTTGATAATTTCAAGGCTACACATAAATCCTTTTCTGGCCAATACGCATGTTTAACCTTTAACAGAAAATTAATTAATTATTCTTTACAAAGTTGTGATTCGGAAATAGCGCGAATAGACATACTTAGTTGATAGATTATAGTTTAGGAATTCCCGAGTTAGAAGCCCAAACTACAGAAAGCAAAGCCCAAAAAATTCCAAAAATATATGGATGTGAAATCAACAGAGCCTAGGTCTAAGATGTGTTTATTTGTTTCTCAAAATTATTTGTTTTTCATATTTTCTAAAAATATATTTTAAAAAAGTTGCGATAAAAACTTACATATCCAAAGCTACTACTTTCCCCAATCGAATCATCTTTCTTAACTTTCAATTTAATTTCATTAACATTTTCGTCCTGATCCAAATCAAAAAGTTTACTTCTACCACATGGACATTTATCTTGATTACTGTGTGATGTTAAGGATATTTCTTTAAATTTTTATTTTTTAAATAAACTAAAAATATATGACTCACCTTTTCCCTTAACATTTCCCCCAACATATGCAGCTAAAAATAAAATTTCAAAGCTTCATGTTTAATCAGCCAGTAAATAAATCAAACTCATCTATATAAATAGTTCTTAAGGTGTACATACACACCAACTAAACGTCGCGAACCTACTTCCATCTAAACAGCCAGATGGCATGGTGTGCCGAAAAAATTGTAAATAGCAAAACACGATTTTTCTAAGCGAAATAACGAAAAAGTGAGATCCGACGAGAATAGTAAAACAGAACTTACAGACCATATCTACAAAGATATCCAAACAAATATAATTAATCTTTTCTTTATAAAAAGGGAATCGGTGAGACATAAAGAGGTTAAGTGTGAGAACTATACCGTAAATTCTAATTCTAGCATAGTGCTTCTATTTTTCGATCCCCTTATAGAATGTGCTTTTTCGATTATAACAGAAAACCATACTTATTAATATAAGTACCTTGAAGACTCAACAAAATAAGAATTGTAATGTTTAATATAAGTAGATTCATATTAAAATCACTTCAATTAAAATAAATTTATTTATTTATGTAATAATTATATTTCATACTATGATAATTTCAATACAAAATTTTTATTTTTTAATTACTATATAAAGTAAACTCCGATTACAATGGCCCAGAAAATAAATATCTGGGAGAAATAAATATCTAGACTATTAGTAGTATCGGCCCTACCTCAATATCTTCCAAGTAAAATTTTTCAATTTATTAACAATAAGGGTTTCTTATAGCACATTAAAAGGGCTTTCAGAAAAGTATTACACTACTGCTCAAAAGTAATGATCCCTCGGTATGAAAATTTTTAAAAAGTGATTATTTTGAAGTGGAAAGGGTAAATGATTTACTTTCTTTTTCATAATCAAAATTAACAATGTTAAGATACTTTCCAAGGAAAAAAATTTTCCCCAAAATTCCAACCCCGTGATTTTCTCTCAACTCTAAATGGATACCCCTATTTTTAGGGTGGTCAAAAGTAATGATCCCTTTTTAAAAAATATGTTTAATCATTAAGAAAAAAATCCACAAAAATTTTAGTAAAGATGACTAGTAATAAGAATTTAACATGTGAAAAGATTGGTCCAATATCTACTCTTTTTTTCGAGATATGGACATCTCGATTTCCGAGAAATAGGGGTAATTTATTTCAAAAATTATTTTTATCTTTTTTGATATAGGAATTGGTTACACTTTTATGCACTTTACTTTTTTATACACTTTACACTTTTATACACTTTTATTTTATTTTTAAAAATTTTCATACCCAGGGATCATTACTTTTGAGCAGTAGTGTAAATGAAATTTAATACGGCCTTTAAGGAGTCAAAAATATTTTTTAAAGACGTTTACCCCCTTCTTCCGTTGATTTTTGGGTTTTCAGATCTCGATGAATCAGATATATTAGAAATTAGTTTCTTTTGTATTTTCTAACGATATCAATAGATCGTCGAAGAAATGCTTTGGAACCTTACCCTATCCCTCGAAATTTCTGAAAGTTATAACCAGTGCTTCGAAGTTATAACCAGTGCTTATAACAGTGCTTGTTTTTATTTAAAGTGTTTAGGTTAACATAATTTTTAGTTAATGTTTCATAACACAAACCTTTTCACTACCCTTTCCTCAACGAATATATTTTCATCAATTTGTGATATTAAAAATTCTCTTAAAAAATATAAATTTTAAAATAAATAAAGTGAAGAGCTGTGATCAAGAGAAATACATACATATGTCCGTAGTCGAGAATATAGCCAGAAAAGGGTAACAAAGCCATCATTAAAATTTTAGCGAGAGGAGATAAATAGAGATAAAAAGGATTTATAATTTTGATTGGGTACGTGTGGTTTAGTTCAGAAATTTAGTTCAGAAAAAAAAGATTAGTTCAGACTTTTTTTTATTTCTTTAAAGCTTGTAAATATAATTTGTTAATAAATTCACTTTAAAATTTTACATATCCCTCTCTCCCTTAATTGCGATCCCTCTAATAATTGAATAAAATTAAAAACGTATCGTTGGCTATTTATTATACATGTAGTAATAAATAGCTACATATAATTAAAATTGTTTATCTAATATAACTTTCCAAGGCAACTTTCTAAATTTTTTCCCAAGGAAACTTTCAATCTTTACAAGACTCCAAACTGCAGTAAATGCATGATTTTTTACAATTATGAGTGGAGACTCACAAAATAACCACGGGAGGGCTGAAATATGCAAATTTATGCATTAGGAACCAGGTTCTAAAGTGCTCGGACCAACACAAAAACACCATGTTTGGGCTTCCAAGTTCAAGGCATATCCGCATACAAAAAATGCATTTGCATGTTTAGTGAGTCCCTAATTATGAGTCGTTAACGCGTGTATATTTGTGGACTTTATATTGTTAGCGTAAGCTGAATTTTGTCTGATTGTGTTCATTCGAACTGTATTTTGTCAGGGCTGTGTTTTAGCCCTGCACATTACTTTTTCTGTACAGCCTATTACTTAATTTTACATATACATATATCTATAATTAAAATTTTTTATCCTTAAAGAAACTTTCACAATCTAGTTTAAAAAATATTTAGAAAAATAGCTTTTTTAGATTTACTAGCGGAAGGGGTCGCCCTTCAATAACTTAAAACAAATCATACTCAGAACCTTACTCGTCAATGTCAAATTATTCAGTAATATGCAATTACTGATATATCACATATATAACAAAAGACATCACACATCTTTCCCATTAACGGATTTTTTCCACAAACATTGACTCTTACTTACTGACTCTCCAACTTAATCTATCCCAGTACTGCGGATACAATTTAGTTCAAACATTGACAATATATCTGATATCAAAAAGTATTAATATCAAAAACTATTTTATCAACTTAACATCTATCACTTTATCTATCAACATATCAACTTTTCAACTATCAACCTTTTTCTATCAACTTATCAACTTTTTTATCAACTTATCATCTATAACAATTTCTATCAACTTCTCATCTCACTTTTCTATCAACTTTTCAAATATCAACTTTTTTTATCAACTTTTCAATTATCATCTTTTTAACTATCAACTTTTTTATCAACTTTTCATCTATCACTTTTTTATCAGCTTTTCATCTATCACTTTTCCATCAACTTATCAACTTTTAAACTATCAACTTTCAATTATCAACTTTTAGTTGATAGTTTTTTACTTAACCATTGTCAGTACGTCTCTCTCAGCTATTAACGCCCTTTTCTCTTACCCATTGTGGGACCGATTCTCAAGTCCATTGACATATCTTTTATTTTGCCTATTTACGGGCCCTTTTCTCTTGTGTATTGACTAACCCTTTTCTTAAGCCCAATGACGGACACTTTTCTCTTGCTTAATACTCGAACTCTTCCAACCATTTCCAGAACTCTTTCACCATTTACTGGACCATTCCCGGAAACCTTTTCTCAGCCCATTATGGATAAAACACTTATAGACTGATACTAAAATCAAAAACCTAAAATACTCTCAATTAAAAAATAAAAACAAAAAACAAATACGACTGACACAAAAAAACCAAAAAATGTAAAAACAAATTCTAAAAAGTCTCGTTACTTTCTTATTTTCTCTAAATACACGCTATTTTTCATTTTGGATATTTTGTCATTTTTAAATAAAAATTAAACACAACGCCAAACACAGCAAAATTCAAAGCTGCGGACAAACAAACAGAGAACTCTAAAATTATATATAGGATAGGCGGAGATAGGCTTAATCTGAAAATGATTCGAATTTCAGTAGGATCTTTAAATAACTAATTTAAATAACTAAATTAAAAAATATTAAACATTTAAAAAATAAAATAAAAGGTTAATAATTGACTCTAAAATTTTTTCTCTCTAACACTCTCTTCCTTTGCCATTCTCAACAAACTGCTTAAAAAATTATTAGGTTGGCATATCACCTGTTTCTATGTATTTCTCTCTACACATTTATAGAGGGCTGCGATTCAATGTAGTCAAAAATGGAGAGAGCTCTTCTCTCTCTTTTACTATGCCTCTTTCCTTCTTTATTATTATCTCTTTCTCCCTACACATATACAGAGGGCTGCGATAGTCGAAAATGGGAGAGAGGAATCGCTACCCTTCATTTTATTTAATTTAGTCGATTCCTCTTTAAATTTCTTTATTAAAAAATTTTTTTTAATTTCTAAGAAATTGTCAAAGTTTTAAATTTCAATACTTATTAGATGAAGTTCAATTAAGTTCAATTTTAAACATAAACTTTTAAAATAAATTTGTTGGGGGCAGTAATGTGAATAGTCAATCATATTTTTATATAGGGCCGATAGGGATCTTCGATTCTTCCAATCACTCTAATAAGGGCTTTAATGTTGGATACTGTCTGCCGGACTACTAATAATATTTTTATATTTTGGCTCCGTATTCCGCCTATTCTCATCTAATGATATACAGATATGCTTATTCTTTCAACCCCGTAATTTTAATGCAGAACAAAAAATATTTACTTTCACTTTATATTTTTTTACTCAATAAAAGAAGTATGTTTCCTTTCAACTCGTACTAAATAAGCATTTGGTTGAGTGGTTAGTCGCATGACTTTATTATAATGAGTGTTAGGTCTGAGTAAAAATCAAAAGGTTATGACTTATTTTCAGATTAGTTTAACTTTTTGATTCATGAGAACGATTTTAAACCTTTAATATTATTTTTTGAACTTCAAAAACCTAGATTTTTCGCCTGCGGCGCAAAAATGGAATAAATCTGGCTATAAAATATTAAAATAATATGACAAATTATTTCGAAACTAAATTCTTTAGATTAAAGGAAAAATGAAATTCGAAAATATACTTTTATTTTCAATGTTGATACTATTGTTATTGCATGAGTACTCTTCAACAAAAGGTGATAGTTATGGCAAAATTTCAACTAAAGGAAAAGGTATTTTTGTTAATTTTTGAATTTTTCGAATTTTTGTCCCTCGGTAAATGAATTGACGGCAAACAGATGCCGATAATAACACGAGAATAATAAAGAGTTTTTAGTATATCTTTCTAACCTAATTTCCAAAAAGATTTTTTTCTTCTTAAACTCATTTATTGTTTGAATTTTAAGAAATAGCCACATCTTCTCATGGCAACCATGGTAGATGTAACTGTCAAAAATTCTTAATTAGCGAATTAAACGGTGAAATAGAAATAAAAGGAATCGGATTTAAAGTCCAAAAATTAAAACGTGATTTAGGTATAGGAGGATTTGGTGATGTAAGTTAACTTAAATATAGTATCAAATTGAAATATTATTTTGCTAAAAAACATTTTTCGATTTTCAAAGAGTTCTTTTTTCGAAAAATTCTGCTACTGACTGATCATTTGCACTTTTGCTTTTTATGCTATACTGGGGAAAAAGAGGTGACGGCCAAAAAGATCTCGACCAATCTCAACATTTAATTGCTTTCCAAAAACATTACTTTTCTTACATAACTTACAATATTTTTAAATTTAAGGTTAAACATGCTTTTAATCATATAGACGGTAAATGTTTTGCTCTAAAATCATCCTTAATCAATAAAAGTACAAAAAATATAGTAAAAAGAGAATTAGATGTTTTAAAATATTTTAACACATTGGAATTACAACAAAGAAATCATATTATAAAAATGGATAATTGGTATAAAATTTTATGAATTACGTAAATTCTCCAAAGCTGTTCCTTATCCAGCATATATGTAGTTGGGAGGAAATTCACAAAATTTTAGTTGATTTTTTGTTTAAATTATAGTTATTACAGACTAAATAATTTCATTTTTAAGGGAACGTGCAGATAAAAAGATGTATTTTGTCTTAGAGCTTGGAGGAAAAACATTGAAGAATTATTTTCATCAAAAGGTTCATGAAAGAAATGGGTATCTAAACATTAACAATATTAAAAAGGAACAACTTCTTTTAACAAATATTCTTAAAGGCGCGGCTCAAGCTCTCCAACAATTTCATCAACGTGAGAATTATTGAACTAAAAAATATTTTATAAATTTCAGATGGAATTCATTTGGATGTTAAAGAAAATAATTTTATCATAGCTCTTGATGAAAATCAAGCTGAACCAAATCCTGATCCTGCATCTACTGAAACAATTCCTGTTAAACTGATTGATTTTAATCTTTCTGTTATTCCAAAAAGAGTACATACTCCATATTTTTTAAATATGGCACAAACAAATAAAGCACCGGAGATATTTAATAATAATCCTTCTAATGTAAATTAAATATATAAAAAATTAAAATATACAATAAAAAGCTTTGTTCAGTATATTTTTCACTTGTATTAGTTTTAACTAAATTAAAAAAAATCAGGGTCATACTATTTCTGAACAAAAAAATCTTCGAAAATCGTAAATCGAATATATTTTAAAATCTTAGAAATCGAAGTAAAGATAGTCTCGAAATCTGAATTCAAACCGAAAAATTCTGATATTAATTTGGACGAAAAGCACGCAAAATCTCATTGAGGGATCTATCTCGCGCCGACTTCTCATAATGAGACAGTATTCTTCTTTTCATTGCCTAAGCAAATTTTATATGACAAATTTACCGTGCTTAGTTTCTTGGGGGTAAAATTACTGTACGAGTGAACAAATACCAAATGAAAATTTGTATAATTTATTACTATATTTATACATTTTTAGCTTTCTAACAAGGTAGACGTGTGGTCATTTGGGTTGATGGTTTACAGTTTGTACAACTTTCATGAATTTTCAAGTATGTTTTAACTAGAATTTTATAAATTTCCTTTCAACAATTCTAGTCTATAGTAATAACGAAGATATAATGGGTATTGTACATAACAATGAGGATATAGACCAAAATGATAGTTTGAATCGACTTATAAAGGTTAATTAGCATTGTTTCAAAAACTTAAATTGTTGATTAAGAAAAATCGAAAATTTTTAATATTTAAAGTCATAACAGACCATAATCTAGAAAAAGCTCAATGAAATAGAGTGATAAAATAATATCTTAAAATATTCTAAAGGCTTGTGTACAAATTAATCCATCTGATCGCCCTGAAATGGAAGGAATTGTTCAATTTTTAAACGGAGAAATTGAAAATTTTGAATATGAACGACGTGAAATGGAACGTTTGGAAAATGAAAGTTTAGAAGAGCAACGTAGAAAAGATGAACGTCGTCAAAATCGTCGTTTTGGTTTTTGCTTTGGATTTTGTTGAAGGAATTAATGTTATTTATACATACCTAACAAGGGAACATTATTTCATATAGCTGCAAATTTGGCTTATTTTTTGGAACCATTCAATAAAGGACCGATAACTTCCTATTGCAAAATGTTATCCATTGTTTGCAAAATGATCGAGTTATGGCCATTCAAATTTTTAGTCTTTGGGGTGGTTAAGTATAAGGCAAAGTGAGATAATAGAAAAATGTTAAACACTGGCCATAACATGGGCAAAGTCATTTTGCAAAAGAACAGATAACATTTCGCAATAGAAGTCCGGGTCCTCTATAGAATTCTACCAAAATACCTATATATCAAATTCGCAGCTGCAATAAAAAATGTCCCCTTGTAAGTGACCAGTCTCTTTTATTTAAACACCTTTTCACACCTTTATCAGCATGGTTCGAAAAATTCTGACATTAATGGGAAATGAACAGTGCTTTTGATTATCCGAACTAGTATCTCGTCTACTTCGACTCCAGTTATCTTTAACCGCCAAACTTATTGGGTACACCATAAAGGGCTTCCGCCTTACATTTTATTCCGTTTTTTTGACGGCCTTTCGTTTTTTTAAATTCAAAATTTTCCATCAATGGTATAAGCCAAGACATCGCTTACACCTAAACTTGTAAAATTTTGAATTGAATCTTTGGGTCATTTTGGTCTCTTATTGTAAGACTAAGGAGGAATTTATTTTGCCAATTTTTTATTGAAGTTTTTCCAGTTGTTCTCACAAAATTTTCTTATTGTCAATTTTTCATTTAAATGTAACAAAAAAATGAGTATTATTTTTCAAAATTTTTCAAATTTCCATAAATTCCATCTTTATTAAAACCCCTTTTTTTATTATTTACCTGTAATTTTACAATCTTATTTTTAAACATTTTATATTGGTAGTATTTTGGATAAATTATTTTTATACTTCTCGAATGACATATTGTTTGTCCATATTCGTGACCTTTTTTAAACATTTTTATAGTGTGGTGACATAACCGTAAAGTAAAAAATGTTCCAGATAAATTTATAGATATTTTTCTCTAACTTAGAGATATTTTATCCTTCATAAATTGATATTTTATACTTCCTTAGGGTAGCCAATATATTATAAAAATGTATTGTTTCTTTTATTTCAATTACAAAATATATTATGAAATCACAAGGGCAAGAGAGGAACAAGAGTTTTGACTGAATAAACGGGAATAAGTGCGTGCAATGGAAGCTTATTATCCCTCTTTCCAAAAAAATTTATACGGCAAATTTAAGTGGTTGTCATCAAAAACTAATATTTATTCCAAAAATATATGTTTAAATATTACATCATCATGAAATGACAAAATTATTTAAAAATAGATTGATGTTCGATGTTATCAAAATTTAGAATCTAGATAGAATCTTAAATTTTCTCTTATGGTTACTGAAATGTTTTTATAATGTTATACGGACTTTTACAAAATAACTGAATTCCAATGTAAAAATTTGTAATATTTTTATAACAATCTGTTTAATAGCCTCCGGATAATTTACTATCATCAACTTGTGGAGTTCGCTTATTTAATTGCTCATCTTCATGGCGTGGTCGTTTGATATGTTGTTCTTGATGATGACACAGATATATATTTTCAATTTGTTTGGGAGTTTCTTCATATTTGAACACATGAATCTCTTCATTTAGAAAATCTACAATTTCTTTCATAATTGGACGAATTGATTCATCTTGGAAGCAAGCCTATAAATAATTACTTTAAATGATTTTTTCAATTTTTACATTCGTCTTTATACAAATTATAAAATTTGTATAATTTATAATAAATTATTACCTTGATAACACGATCCAATTTTGAGTTATTATCGAAGTTTATTTCATGTAGTTCTGGTATAGCTAAATATAACATATGTGCTCAGATATACACTGCCGCTCAAAAGTATTGCACCAAGTAAATTAAAAAATTATTTTTGCCAGCAACTTTTTTTTGTTTACTTCCTGGATTGTTAAGTTTGGTTTTATAAAAAGACAATTCAATTTTATATCTTTTGAGAAAAAGATGTAAAGTCTAACATTCTGATATAAGAATTTATGACCCTATGAGTAAGTGATATTCGGTTATTACTGTGACAAAAGTATTGCACCAAATGTTTATCATCATAATTTTCATTCAAAAATGTGTAAACTTGATTTAAAAAAATTTTTTGCTTGTCAAAATTAAATAATTAATCGTGTGAGATGTAAAATATGTCGAAAAAAGGGTAGAAATCGAAATCTAGAAAGTTGAAAAACAACGGGAAATAGGGGTAAGCAACTTTAAAATAAATTTTGACTAGCTTAAGGCTCATAGTAAAATTTTCTTTTGTATATGCCTGAAAGCCCTTAAAATTTGCTATTAGATACTTCAGGTCTCATATGTTGAAAAAAATTTGCATTGGAGTTAAGGAGGAACGAATTACGAAAAAATTAAAAATGGGTATTTTATAGGGCATTTTAAGTGATTTCGGCTCATAATGAAATGGTTCCCTCCTTAACTCCTAAACAAAATTTTTTACAAATATGAAACTTTGACTATTTTGTAGCAAATTTCAAGTGCTTTTAGAGTAATAAAAGAAAATTTTATTAAAGGCTTTATCAGGGTCAGAATACCTTTGAAGTTACTTACCCCTATTTCCCGTTGATTTTCGGCTTTTCATATTTTGATTTTTAACCTCTTTTTTCGTTATATTTCTCATCTTAAATGGTTAATTAATTAATTTTAATAAGCAAAAATCTTTTTAAAGTCATGTTTACACATTTTTGAATAAAAATTATGATGATAAACTTTTGGTGCAATACTTTTGATCAGGACCATTTTTACTTTTGTTGGTTTTTATTTTAAAATGTTTCTCGGGGGATAAACTTTTTGTTTTAATTTTGAAGTTTACTAATAATAGAATATTTGCTAACCTAATAGGTTATATAATTCACTACTTTTGAATAATTTATAAAGAAGCTTGGCTACGTAGCTTGGTGCAATACTTTTGAGCGGTAGTGTATAACATAAAAGTATAATATAACAAGTAAGTATAATATATAAATATAATATATATTTATAAGTATGATATATGTATACTATGTATGATTTGGCATTTATTTTTAACTAACTAAAAATTAGAAAATTATATATTATACATTTGCATCCACCTTATTCAGAAATCATTCTATGTGAGTTTCTATATATTTCCCAAACAATTACAGCCTAGCATAAATTCACTAATAACCCCGTATGTGCTTGGATTATTCATTTAGGGAGCTAATATTAGGGAGTTGGAATTTTAAAGTTTTACGTTATTATTGTATTCTCTTGATGTATAGAAAAAGAGAGAAATAAGTGAATATTTTTAAAACAAAATAATACCTTTATTATAGCAGTCATTGAGAAGTCTGTACACCATGTTACCAAAATCCTTAATGTCATATTTTTGAATTCCATTAACATCATGGTCATGCTGAAAAATACGCAATTATATCAAGGATTGTAAATAACCAAATACCCCATAAAGAAAAGAAAGGTTAAAGTCAATCAATTTAACATTAATAACATCAGCATTTGAATCTTGATCTCTAGAAACAACAAAATTTTCTTGCTTAACATCTCCATGACCTCCAACTAAATTATAACCCTTTTAAAAATAAACAAAGTTCTAATCACATTTATGGAATTGTGAAAGTGCTTTGGCTGCTCCTTTTATAATTTTATTAAGCACTTTCACATGGGATCTTTCTTTTCGCTTTCCTCGGTGAATTTTTCCATAATAATTTCTTAAATTCTCTTCTTCAAGTTCTAAAGCAAGAAAAAACTGTTCACCATTTTTCCCACTAAAAATTTATGTAAAAATTTCAATTCGAAGAGAAAATAAATAAGAGATGATATTCAAGCTATTCTTATATGAAAGTTAATCAAAATTATTACTCACTATCCAAGCATTTTGATTATGTGATTCCTTTCATTAACATTAACACCATTTAAAAAGTTCAAAACATAAAGTTCTTGTTTAAAGTATTCATTTTTATATATTTTTAATGCCACACAAGTAGTATTTTTACCAGACCAATGTGCATGGTAAACCTTTAAAAGCATATCTAGATATTAGTAGAGATTAGTGTTATTCAAACGCGATTTTTCGATATCGGTATTTTCGGTAAAATACCGATACCGAAAAATACCGCGGTATTTTTGATTGAGGCGGTATCGGTATTTCGGTAAAATACCGATACCGAAAAATAAAATACCGATACCTGTAGTCAAAGACGTCTCTCGCTACGGAAAAAATTCTTTCACTTTCTACTGACGTTGCTTGCGCAGAAAGATAACGTTGAACAACAGGAACCAAAAGAGGGTAAAGTGAACATTATCAAGGGACCTAGTGATTAATCCATCGATATCCCTCTAAATCCATTATATCCAATTGAAAAGATTTGAATAGATATAAGGTGATAAAGGATGGTAGGAGGATTGAATCTCTCAATATTCCTTCTATCCCTGATATGACTAGTGCATGGAGTATATCGGAGGATAAGCATGGATCAAGGTGGATTTGGAGGGATTAAAGTGAATTAGTGGAGAGATATAGGCGATATAAAAAGATTAGAGGATTAACGGAAAAATCCCGAATCCGGGCGGGATACCAGATAATTATTTTCTGGATTTTTGAAATTCGGGATTTATTTCTCGTGATGCAGTTCCACCATCGGTTAAGAAAAAAATCCCGACTCGGGATCCCGGATGTGAGATATTGCCGGCCTCTAGTTTAAAATCCAAACGAAAATGTTTGGAAATATAAACATAACGCCATATTTAAATTATATATCTTACATTCCATATTTTTTGGTTGACTTCAACCATGTACGAGGTATTTGTACGGATTCCATACTAGCGTATAGGCACAGGTAGGGATTTTTTATTAAAAGCCTACATTGCTATAAGCACCAGCTCCAATTTTTGCTGAAAATTCAGTAGTATATTTCAAGTTCATTTCATTTCCATCAATCCCAGTTAGTTCAACAGTTTCTGTTAACTGCTCTAAAGAAAATTTTCCACATTTACACATTTTGTGATCGTCATGAAAAATAGACTCAACTTAAATTTTAATTTGATTTTTTATTTAATTAATTGAATTATTTTTTAACAAATTTATTAATATTCGTTTTGGGCAGCAGTGTTAACTTTTTTTAAAAAAATTAATTTACTTATACTAATTTAAAAAAATTAATTAATGCTTAGCATTTTAGGTGAATTTATTAATAATAAAAATTTTTGGGTAAAAAATTTTTTAGATCAGCTAGTATAACAAAACTATCGAAGCTCAGGACACAATTTAAAATTATTTTAATATTACAAGCAACTAAAAAAGCAAAGTGAAAAGCTAAAACGTGAGTCATAGTTCAATACTCCACGAAACCGATTTTGAATAGAAATGTTAAGCCTAATAGACATAACCTGGCGCACGAACGTTAGGGTCCAGAACCGACGAACGTGGTAACTAACGTTGGGAAAACACATGTTTATAGGGATTTTGAAAATAAAATAATTGTTAGTTTTTTAATAGAAATTTAAGTAAAATCACCTTTTCCTTTGTCAACACTTTTGCTAGGATCAACACTTTCTATTTTAGAAAACACAAAAAATGAAAATGTCACTATTGAGAAGATTAATATGTTTTTGAATTTCATTTTTTCTTTTATCTTAAAAATTTTATTTTATGGATATTTTTTATTTTTAATATTCAAAAAGATTTACATTGATTTCAAAAGTCCAGTTGAAAAATTGTATAGCAACGTTCGATTTATCCAAATATTACCAAAAATCACTTAAAATACAAAAATGATTTCGAAACATGATGATGTTAAAAGATTTTTAAATTATTCAATTGAATAATTTAACTGGTTCACATAAGATTTTGGGATATCATTAAAACATGGTGGTCAAAATTCATTTAAACAATTAAACTCAAGAAAAAGAAAAAAATAATTGGACTAAAACAGAGCTATAAATCGAAAAGTTGACGGCCTTTTCTAATGGGATCCTCATAATAGTCTAATAAGTGTGAGTTGACATTGAATGTGAGTTGTTAGATGCATGATCTTTAGATACGAATTTCACTCAATGGCGGTTTGGGGGATAGCTCAGTTACCGGGATTTTGGTCACATCAGTTTGGTCACCAAAGGAACTTTGGTCGCTAATTTTCTGAAATTTTGGTCATAAGCGGAATTTTGGTCATGAAGTCAAGAAACGAAATATTGAAACTGGAATTTTGGTCATCAATATGAATTATGGACACCAAAAAGATATAAAAATAAAAAAATGTAAATGAGAAAAAAAGTTATGGCGAAATGAAGATTGTCCAGATATTTTCTTACCACCCTGTATGATAAATAAAAGTTTGTAATAGGTTTTATAATGTTTATAATAATGAATGTCTATAATAAATGTCTATAATATAATAAAAATCTATATTAAATGTTTATAATATATATGTCTATAAAAACATCCGACGATGCACTATTAATTTATATAAAAATATTAAAGGGAAGGCAATAGGAGAGGAAGAATAAATTAAAGTGAATTTATCGACTAATTTTATTGACAGGCTTTAATAAAATTTAAAAAGAATTAAAAATATGAAAAATAAACATAAATAGTAAATAGAAAATTTTGGAAATTTTTTTATAAATTTTTAACATATCGATAAGTTAGTGACGATGTTAAGCTTAGATATTGGCGGTCTATAACTTTTTCAACGACCGTTTGTGGCTTTCTTGCCTTCTCTCTGGGAACTTTCGTTAACTAGAGCGATGATTGCTCTTCTTGTTGTTAGAATGAGTGCCGGAAAATTGGGCTCTGGAAAATTGGGCTCCGAGATTTTTCGGAAAATTGGGCTCCAACTTTTCGGAAAATTGGGCTCCAGCGGAAATTTGGGCTCTACGCGAAAAAAACAGAAAATTGGGCTCCAATTTTTTAGGCGCGGGGAAAATCCCGCGCTTCGCGAGGGATTTTGCGGCACGCGCCTTGCGGGAGTCAACGGTCGCTGGGTTCTACAACAGTAACATAAACCTATTCCTTTTTACTGATTTTCAGCTTTGAAATGCCGACCTACCCACTAAGTAACAGTACAAAAATAGTTATTCCAGAGAATTTTGTGATTTTTTCGAATAAATCTAAAAATTCACTCCGACGCCCACAATTCCCCGCGCCTAAAAAATTGGAGCCCAATTTTCCGTTTTCTTCTCACAGAGCCCAAATTTCCGCTGGAGCCCAATTTTCCGAAAAGTTGGAGCCCAATTTTCCGAAAAATCTTGGAGCCCAATTTTCCAGAGCCCAATTTTCCGGACACCGTTAGAATAATCCCGGTCTTACACCTCATAACCTCCAATATAATGTCTTTATTATTATGATTGACTATCCTCTACACCTGTAACTTTCCCATGGACAATCCCTGGTTCACGTTTTATTATGCATTAAACTGCGTTTCATAATTATAACCCACTTATATTTTTCCTATTTCCAACAATAGGCAATATAATAAAAAATTCAATTAAACGTATACATATATAATAAGATAAAAGAATTAGGCCCATGTCTTTACTCTGTGTCGAGATATTGATACTTGGAAACCCTCGAAAATCAACTTAAAACGGGGGTAAGTCTATTTAAAAACTCTTATGAGTTGTTTTAAATTAGTATTTTCGGCATATCTGAAAGCACTTGAAATTTTCTATAAGATATTATTTATCTTATTTTACAGAAAATATCCATTTTTCGGGATTGTGTCCCCAAATATCCAAACCGTCGCCAATCAAGAGAGGCAATTTAAAAACTAATTTTGCAAGCTGCACTTTATGCTTGAAAGTAAATTTTAAATACAAATGGAAAGGAAATATGTAGTATATTGCTATAGGAAAATAATTTAAAAAATTTTTTAGATGTAGAAATTATGAAATAACAAAAAATAATTTAAATATGTTAGGATATCGCACAAATATAGATAAACAACAAATATTGTTTTTAGTTCAAAATATCGTATTTTCTCAGTTTAATAGCTCGTCTAATAAGATGGTGAAACAATATCCAGCAAGGGTAATTATTCAAGAAAATACGGTACATGACACTATTTGATGTACTTAACTCCAATAATAATAAAAAAGACAACAAGATTTTAAAAATATAAACAAAAAACAAAACTCGTAAATACTCTAATAAATTAGCTATCCAAAAATTAGAAAGAATTCGACTTTTAATTTTGAAATACTATGGGCATTTTAATTTCTGTTTATGAAATCGTTCTACATATATTAATGTTTAATTCAAAACGATACTTTGAATTAAACTTTTTTGTAAATATCAATACATCAATCCGATAACCCTAGCTTAACCACCAATAATATTAGAGTATTTACGCAAAGTGCAACAAACATTTACTTTTTTGATTTGCTAAAACTAAATTTGGGAATTTTTAGTGCTTCAACGTGATTAATGACAAAAATGATGGTTTAAAAAAGGGCAAAATTGTACATACACGCTGAAGTACAAAATTATACATATATGTATACACAACAGTTGCCGCCCGGAACCAGATAACCAAAACCCGACCCGACATAAAAAAAACCCGACATAATATAGGAGAGAATTTGTTTAGTTTAAAAAGAAACTATTTATAAAAAATCAAAATTTTAAACAAAAAACTTTTGAAAAGATAAAAAACTAGTGACCCGGCAGAATCGTAGGAATCCTGTAAAATCTGGAGCGTGATCCTGTCACGCGCCGGTCACTAGTTTAAAAAATAGCAGAATTTACTTAAAAGGTAAAATTTTAAATAAAGGCTCAAAAACCGAAAATTGAAAAAAGTGTAGGAGTTTAATGTTTTAGAAACTATCATCAAGGCTAGCAAAAACATGTATGTATTTTAAACTTGAAATTATGGTTGGAAAAAATTATGGAAAAATTATTGTCAAATAATAAAAATACTAACGCTGTTTAAATAACTAAAAATGGCAAATTATTGAAACCTGAAAGGAATTAAAAATAATAAATCATTCAAATAATAAATCATGCTAGAGCTTTAACCTAAGTTCGAAACATTTTTGCAATTATGTAATAATATGTAATCACATTACTTTTTACTAGCCTTAACAATCTAATTCGATGAAAATAGTTTAAAGTCTTAGTAGAATTTAGAACATAAAATGCTTCTTTTACGATAAGCATCAAATGGTAAATATCAATATCGCTATCCATCTGGCTGCATATCTAATTGGACTTTTTGCACTTGGGAGGAAAGGGCAAAACAAAAATATCTTAATTTAAAATCTATTTATTTAGCAAGTGATTATAATCAAATACATCTTGATCACTTGTAATTATACTAAAGTTTTGGCTAATTATAATATTCTACAATTTATTTCATCAATAATAATGACTGAGTTTTATAAGATTCTTAACCCATTATGGTTGTTATCCACCAGATCTGAGAATGTTTCCCAAATTTTTTATCTTTAATCACTGCAAAATAAATATAATTTAACTTAATTTTGTTTTGTTTTGTCTCTTTACTTCCAAGTGCCAAAAAGCAAAACTGATAGAGCGCCACTTCTTACGCAGCATGCTAATGAGGAAGGAAAAGTGTGTATTACATTTGCACACAGGCGGATAGCGTACTGGGTAGTTACCTCGCGAAATTTATCTAAAATAAATTTAGATAATTAATCAAGACGAAGACGTTTTTGCTTTCCTCCATCGTGTTCATCTTTGCTGCTTTTTTCATGAAGTTTATGCTTACTGCTATGACCAGTTTGTTTCTCCATCTCACGAAACTCGTAAGCAAAATGAGTAATTTCTCCATCCAGAAATTTGAGAATATCATCAATTGTGGGACGATTAATCGGTGATTTCTGAAGACAAGCCTATAAATATTTATTAAGTTGAATATTTATAAATTATTATTAGTAATTAATCATTATATCATTTATTTCATAAAACCAGGGGGAGAGATAGGAAATGGCAAATTTACCGAATCGGAACTGGCGAAGAGGAGAAATATGTTGTCGAACAATGCTTCAAAAATTATCGGAAATCGGGTATTCAATTTCGGAAATCATAAGGAAATCATCCTAATTTCTGTGATCCGAAATTCTCAATAATTTTCAACTCCCGATTTAGTTCGGAATTCTGCCCAAAAACGAGGTAATTCGGTCGGGAATCCTGGCACAAAAGGGTCACTAAAAATAGAGGAGCTATCGGACCCTTTTTTCACTTTACTTTTGATTAATCTTAAACCGCAGTCTAGTAAGCATTTACTTGTATGCACCCAGTCCATTTTTCATTCTAATATTTTAGAAAGTAAAAATTTAGAAAGTACCTAAAAATAACACAAAATACTTTTATTAAAAATAATTTTGACAAATTATTTGAAATATTAAAGTTTTACCTTTATAATACGATCAATAAACCCATCTTTACTTTTGTCTGACATATAGTTATACACCATGAGTTGAACAAAATTATGTTTTTCCCACACTTTAATTATATAGTTTTAATTTTAGTACATAAATTTTTCTTAAAAAATATTCTTAATTTAAAATTAATAAAATCATGTCTAATCAAAATCATGTCTGATCAAACGAGATTTTAATTAAATTTTGAAGAAAATTAATTTCATGGATTTTAAAATCGGTTGGATGAAAAATGTTGGTTTAAAATAAAATAATTATATAAATAAAATTACACTGATCGACAGCTAGATCAAAAATCATCAAACCAAATGCCCAAATGTCGGCCTCTTGAGTTGCCTAAAAATAATATGTAATAAATATAAACACGGCTCTTATCTGGAAAATGTTAAGTATAGGTACAAAAAGTGTATTTGGAAGAACACAAGTGGAAAATTTTTTAAAATATATTTTTCAATTTAAAACATATATTTCTTTCCCAAATGTCATTTCAGCGCGCAGACTAAAATTTTGAAAATTATAAGGGTAACTTTAATTTTTCAATAAAAAAGTCAATTTTCAATTCTGGAGGTATGAGGTTAATTAGGAAGTAATGTACATACAAAATAAGTACGAATAAGACCCCTGATTATGGAAATTTATAGTCTTGAAGATCGAAAATTATTAAAACAATTAATTATTGAATGATTTTTCTCCTTTTCCTCTTTTATCCCTTTTTTCTTTTTTATCCAAAATTTAGGTTACAAATAGGGAGATTATAAACATTTACGGGAAATCGACTAAAAATAAATATTAAATATACTTTGTCAGTTTCAAAAATCTCTGGGGCTTTTCGCTTTCTTCCCATATTTTCTATACCAACTAAAATTTTTTGATGTTTTAGAACAGAAGTGTTAAAATCAATTAATTTAAAAGAAATGAAAGTTTGATTTGGATTTTGCTCCTTTGACACAACGAAACTAGATTCTTTAAGATCTCCGTAAATGGCATCTAAATATATATGAGTTAATATAAAAGTAATGTAAATTTTTACCCTTATCAAAAAAATTTTTTATTCAATTTTTATGGATGTTGGGAATGATTGTCAAGTACTGAAGTCTCGGCATTAAGAATCAACAAGTAGACGAAAACTTTCCTTTTTTTGGTTTATTTAACGTAAACCGAACCGATATAATTGTATTTTCGATTTTGTTTGTAATGACGACCCTAGATATAATGGGCTTTGATCTTGGCTCATCTTATTGATACTGGCTCATGTTATTATTACTTATATCGGTCTTAGAAGTTGGACTCTACTGATTATTTAATATTTTCTGGCTTTTAAATGCTGACTCCAGATCCGGAGTCAAAGTTTTCAGGCCGTCCAAGTTTGAATTATTTACTTACATTTATGGAATTGTTGAAGTGCTAAAGCTGCTCCTTTTAAAATTTTAGTTAGAAGATTTTGATCATTTTGATCATATTTCCTATTATACTTATAATAGTTTCCTAGATTATCTCCACCAAGTTCTAAAACAACGTGCATCCCAGATAACGATATTGGCTCACTATAATTTAAAAACGATTTGTAATTTTATGAAAATTGGTTTATATTATAAGTAGAGATTGACCGTACCGTACTACGGCCGTATTTTTCGGTATTTATCTGTATTTCGTATCGGTAATACGGTACGGAATACGGTACGGAAAAATTAAAAAAAATACGGTACGGAATACGGTACCGATGAAAAACATCGGTATTTATCGGTATTTCTCGGTATTTATCGGTATTACAGTCGGTAATACGGTACGGAATACGGTACGGCAACATTTTGAATTTCATCGGTATTTTTCGGTATCGGTATTACGGTACGGAATACGGTACGGAACAAAATTCCGATCTCTAATTATAAGTATCTAAAGAAAAAATTATTCTTGATATTGAACTTATAAAAGACGTTGATAATTAGATTATGATTAAGCATGAATTATGAATTATAGGAGGAAAAAATTTTCCATGTTGAAGGTAATAATTTAAACAAATATTTTTAGTTTTTATTTCTTTACAAGTGTTTTTTCCTCCCCAAAAACTTCATAAATTTCGACTTTTTTAACTTATCTGACTCGAAAATCATTATGACTATAAACTAGTAATTTAAAATCATGATGAACGCGTTTCTATGACTCGCTGAGGAATAATTTTAAACGATTTATTTACGCAAAAGATACATACTAATCAAACATTTTCACAATATAATTCTTTTCATGTTCGTCAGGGACATTATTTTTAAAAAATTCGAGAGTGCTGACTTCTCTTTGAACAAATTCGTAATGTTTATCAAAATTTGATATTTTCAAAGCTACACAAATTTTCTTTTCCGGCCAAAATGCGTGGTAAACCTCAAATTTTAATCTTATTAGTTTTTATTATGTCTTGTCAACTTTCCTCTATATTTAACTAAATGGTGAACAACAAATGAAAGTTAAGGTTTAAATGTGCTCTTCCGATTTAATCCCCATTTCTCAGTTATTTTCTATTCCCACTATTTCATTACATTAATATTCATGAACCACAACCTCATTTAATTTATATTCTGTACAGTGCTTATGGTATGCTTAGTTTATGGTATGCTTGACCCATATTTGGCAAAACATCGAAAGAAGGATGTGTCTTTTATTTTATTCATTGTTGACTATAGTAGGGAGTAATTGCGTGATTAATGTGTTAAACTACACTGTACTTGTTATTTAATTAATAGGGTTCGATTCCGAATCTTGAAGAATGACTTTCATGTTTTCTTTCCTTACATTTATAAATAATTTAAAAGCTTAATTTGCCTTAAAAATTTTCCATTTTTTTATATAAAAATTATGGGGTATTGACACATAAATTCTAAAAAATTTTTGTTAACATTATAAAAAGTGAATTTTGTCACGTCCGCCATTGAAAAATATTCTCGGCTGTACTTTAGCCGGTGGCCCACTCAGAAACTGCTCAGATTATATACCATTCGATTCGTCTCGGCGAGCTGAGTCGAATGGTACCACTCTTTTTTTGCGGAAATTCCTGCTAGCCGAGATATAGGTCCTTAAAAACCGAAAAACCATAGGGGGGACCAAGCACATTTTTGGGGTGAAAAATTCGAATATGCAAATAATAGCTCATTCGAAAGAGCTCCTCGAGCTGAGTCGATTGACACCAAAATCAACGAAATCCGACTTGATTTGACAAAGTTATGAGCATTTGTTTTAGCTCCTTACCTTTGGTCTACGTGCAGGTTTTCTAGCTGGGGAGGAAGCCAGACATGCCGACCGCAGCTAAAATAGGCATAAGTTTATGTTACGAGCCCAGACCCAGCGCCCGTAGACTCCCTGCGAGGCGCGTGCCGCAAAACCCCGCGCGAAGCGCGGGGTTTTGCACAAGCGCCTCGCCGACGCCCAATAGGTTTATGTTGCTTGTATTTTGTGTTGTAACTTTGTCTAAATTTGTTCAATCACTTTGATCTTGGTGTCTTAAACACAAAATATCATAAAAATATTAGATTTTTATTGGCCGAAATATAAGGCTAAAAATAAGCAGTTATAAAGTACAACCTTCCTAACAAACAACAATTCCCTCCTGCCCAGCACAATCTTTACTGTATGTGCATAGCTTATTCAAAAATTTAAATTGTTTATATAAACTTGCTTATTTTTAATTAATTCAAAAACTTGCATATCCAAAAGAACCATTCCCCAATGCATCGTCTTTATTATATTTGAAAAGATGTCCGTTAATCTCCACATCAATATTTAAAATATTCATCGCAACTCGACCGCATTGACATTGTTCATTAATCCCTTCAGATGCAAATTTGAAATTATTAAATTAATTTTATTATAATGCCAAATTTCATTTTTTGAGTAGAAAGTTAGGTTTTCGAAAAGAGAAAATAACAATGTTGGCAAAAGTAGTTTAGGTTAATTAATGAGGGTTACTTGATTTCGTCAAACATACATATAGTATGTTTGTTTTTTGAGCTGGAAATTCCGATCCTCCGTAATCAGGAATTGAAAAGATTCGGGAATTCACGATTTCCTTCTTCTTAATTCCCGATTTCAATTCATATTACATAAGGTAAATCCCGGTTTTCTAAATCTGGAATTTAATTTTTATGACGGCAGTGTCTCTGTTACATAGATAAGGACCTTATTTTCTCTCTAATCAATACATATAAAACATTTTTATTCTAATTAAATTTTAAAAAAGTTTTATTATTCGAACCTCTTCCTTCATTTGAACCTTTGTTGTAACCAGCGGCTGAAGAACACTTGTGAAATGATAATAGTATCAGCGTTGAAAATAAAAGAATATTTTCTAATTTCATTTTTCTTTTATCTTAAAAATTAATTTTAAGTTATTTTTTGACTTACCAGCGCCACTCAATTAAAAACCCCCAACCGGCGCTCTGAAGGTGCGCTAGACCGAAAGGTCTGAGCGGCATAACTCTATTCTATCAAAGGGCATTCTATTTGATTGTCATTACAAATTTATTAGATTTCGAACTTCCTAGGTATAACTATTCAAATTAAAGATCCAGAAAAAAAGCCAAAGAGATTTTAAGAATTTTGGAAGATACAAGAATTTTGGAAGATACACACACTCGTGACGGTGCGGATTTGGAAGATACAAGACAAGATTTATTACTTTTCAGCGCTGAAGGCGAAAATTTTGGAAGACCAAGGATTTGGTTTGGCATCCCCCCTCACACCAGTGACGGTGCGGGATTATCCCTTTTTGAATCCCGATCCATATTTTACTGCTCCCGAGACTATAAGACATACGCTTTACAATATAAAGTGGATTTTCTAGTACTAGAAAAAAACTGAGTAAACTGAGTTAATTTCATGTATAACAAAATAATATAAATAATTTAATTAATTTTAATTTTTAAATTAAATGACAAAATTTAAAGTGTAAAATAATATGTATTTAAATAGTTGTATTCACTTTGCGGCAATACCACTATGGATTAGCTTAATTATAGGGAAGGCAATGAGGGAGTGAGGGCTGTTTCGAAATTTCGATTCCGCTCTGCTATACATTTAATTAATCTCTTAACATTGATTAGTCTTACTTTAAAATTTAGCTTTTATAATAAAAAAAATTATTTACTAATTTCAAATGATAAAATATGAAATTTGAAAACCTAATTCTATTTACAATAATGATGCCAGTGCTATTTTATATAGTTTCAACAATAAAAGTTAGAAAATAAGGCGAAGATTCATTTTAAGAAAAAGGTTATTTAATTGTTAGTTTTTGAATTATTTGGCGTAGACCGTGAACCGGATATTTTATAAAATTTTATATTAAAATATATAGCAAATATTACAATTTTATGGTAAATCAAATGTTTGTACATATGTTTGATTTTCAAATTCTTAAACATCTCCGGCTGTTTTATGGCTAAAACACGAAGACGCACAAAAAACGAATTTTATAAAATATCCGGTTCCCGCGCTACGTCAAACAATATAAAAATTAACATGAAATAGCCTTTTTTAGATGAATCTTCACATTATATGCCGAATTTTGTTGTTTATACAAAAATATCACTGGCATCTTCACTGCAGAAGAATTATGTTTTAAAATTTCATTTATTAACATTTAAACTTAGTAAATAATTTGTTTATTTTAAAAGCTAAATGTTTAAAGTAAGACTAATCAATGTTAAGCGATAAATTGGATGTAAAGTAGAGCGGGATCGTAATTTCGAAACAGCCCTCAAGCCCCCATTGCCTTCCCTATAATGATTTATTTTTAAGTTAGACTAATCAATGTTAAGCGATTAATTAGGGCGGGATCGAAATTTCGAAACAGCTCTAAGGCTCTTATTGCCTTCCAAGTAATGTTAGATTACCATAGTGCTATTGCCGTGAAAGGAACACAGCTATTTAAATACATATTATTCAACTCCTTTAATTTTTGTCATTTTAAAATTTAATTTAAATTACTTATTATTTTGTTATAAAATAAACTCAAATTTTGAATTTTACGAGAAATTTTCATATTATACTTGTTAAATAAATTGGAGTGTCGCATTACTAAATTAAATTATCTAGCATTAGAAATTCCAACTTTCTATTGAAAATTGTATAACTTTTAAAGCCTGTCAAAATAAAATCAATCAATAAATCGCTTTAAATTTTTACATTTACGATAGCTTCTCCGTTATTGCCTCTTCACTTTAATAATTTAATAAATTAATAGCGATTGATTTATTTAAAATCCCTAGAAAATTTATTTTAGAATTTATTATTTTTATTCAAAATTCCTATAGGACCCCCAGTCAATTTTTTGAAGATTTTTTTAAAACTTTTTATTTTCGATATGTTATTTAAAATAGAAAGTTTTAAACTTTTTATAAATTACTTTAATTAACATTAATACAATAGACTTTAATTTTTTCACTTAATTATCTCAAAACATAAATTTTAAAATGTCGGCATATGTCGATGATTTGTCTAAGTCCAATGTAGAAAGTAATAAAATAAGAGTTCTGTTTAATTGTCAATTACTTGAATATCCACTTACGACTTCAAAAATTTAAACAAAGTTAAAGTAAAATGACAAAATATCCTCAAAAATAAATTTTTAAGATAAATGAAACTATGAAACTAAACATAGTTCTTATCTTTTCAACAGTGATATGGTCGTTTTATGAGTTTTCATCAATAGAAGGTGTTGATCCTAACAAACGTTTGGACAAAGGAAAGGGTAATTTCACTTAAATTGTTTTTAATCCCTTAATAGACATATATTTCTGTTAGCAATGAGATTCTAAATTACATATGTATATGTAATTCTTAAAAGAGTATTTCAATCCATTAATATATCTCCCGAAAATTTTTACATAATTATAAGTTTAAGGTGCGTCAACTTCTCATAACAATGAAGTAAAGTGTAAATGCGGAAAATTTTTCTTGGAACAATTGGACGAATATGTGGAAGTAAAAGGGAGTGATGAAAATGTAATGGAGCTGAAATATACTACCGCACTTATAGGCAGAATTGGATCTGGTAATTATGCCAATGCAAGTTTTAAATACTAAAAATACAATCTCAAAAAGTCAATTATTTATTAGAAACCTGTGAGGGCTTGCAAAAATTCATAATCCCATTTTTTAGTTAAAAAGTTTTTTCTTTTCCAATTTTTAGTTCTTAATAATTAATGCCTGATAAATAAAGTTTATTCAATATTTAAATTCTCTTTTCAATATTTTTTAAGGTTTACCACGCACATTGGTTTGGTGAGAATAATAATTTTGTAGCAGTAAAAATATATCATAAACAATAATCCTCAACAAGAAATTAGAATACTGGAATTTTTTAACAAGTTTGTTGATTCTGAAAGGAACCATATTATTGAAATGCTTGGATGTGAGTATTAATTAATTTTTGTTATTATATTTCTTAACCTGCATTTAAACTTAATTGAAGATCATAACTAAAGATTGACATAAACAGCCCTGATCGCACATATATATTCACTAAAAAGATATTTTTGCATTTGTAAAAAGTTGTGTGTTGTTTTTTACTTTTTTTCTATACATACATATAGTTTTTTGAAAAAAATTTAGTGGGGAAAAAGAAGGAAAGTTTCTTATTGCTCTAGAACTTGGAGGAAAAGATTTGAGAAATTATTATGAAAGAGATCCACAATATGGCAGAAGACATCCAAGATCCAATGAGAAATTTCTTACTAAAATAATAAAGGGAGCAGCCCGAGCAATTGCACAATTCCATCAATGTGATAAAGTTTTATTTTTAAAAATAGTATAATTTAGATGGAGGTCATGGTGATATTAAATACAAAAATTTTGTCGTTTCTCGTGATCATAAACGAAATGCTGATGTTATTGACGTTAAATTGATTGATTTTAACGAATCTTATCTTTTGACGTATTCTGAACTTTTTCAATCTTAATTGCATTAATTTCAGCATAATTACATAGCTTCTGTTGAGCGAATTCAAAGGGAGGACATTAAGAAGTTCGGAGACATGGTTTACATACTATTCAATGAAAAATATCATCAGAGTGCTATTTTATTTTAAAAATATTTTAAAAAAATATTGTTTCTTTTCCTTTATGCGTCCAAAATACTTCAAAGGTATCGCAAATAGTACTTAAGTACAATTACAAAAAATTATTTCTGAACTTTCTAATAATCATAAATCCTATGATACAGTGTGTTAAGAAATTATAACCCCCCTTGAATTTTTTTAGTTTCTTACATTCCCGATGTCGGATTGTTCTGAAATTTATGTATAAAGGGAAGGACAACGTTTATTGTTTTAAAATAAAATGAAATTCAAAATTAATTTTTTTAGTCATACAAGAATTACATGAAATGAACTTCAATAATTTCTCAAAATAGGATCGGGTTATAAAAGTAATAATTGCTTCCAAAATGAAAACTGTCGTCCAAATATACAAGAAATTGTAAAGTTTCTGAATGGCAAGATTAAAATATTTGAATATGAAAAAACCCCACCTCCGCAACAACACGAGAAACAGCATTATGAGACTCAGCAAGTTGAGCATGGGCATTTTGTAGAACGTGATGACAGTCCTCCTCACAGTCAAAGCAAATTTGCATGTTTTGGCTGTTAAATTTGCTTTAAATTAGAGTTGCCCCAGACCTTGTTCTAAAAAAACCATTGACAAAAGCCTGAATCGATCATGTTTTAGTCTTTAAACCCGAAATCCTCTTCAAATCAAAATGAAAATAGTACGACATATCCACATAAAACTTATGGGTAATTTTATTCATATTTCCTCATTTTTTCATGAGGAAATATGCTACAAAACAAAATATAAATCTTACGCCATATCCGACTAAAACTATGGGATGCAACTAGTATTATTTTATTCATATTTCCACTTTTTTTCATTTTTTAATATATTTCAAAAATCTGTAATTAAATTTTATTATTTTTAATTTTAGTAATTAAATCACTACTGTTTAGCAATTTATCATAAAAACTTGCATAAATTTATTCTGGGAAAAAGTTTTTTTTTAGTTTAGTATTTCAATTTACCAATTAGAAGTTGAATACATTGAAACACAGCTAGGTATACTTTCGTCAATTCACAACATCCCCTCATAAACTAGTTCGGTTACAATTAAAACCAAAGCTTAATGTACAATAACAAATTTTTACATCAATACAATAAACAAAAAATGTTAAGATAAGAATTATCACAATTTTACATTTCAACATACTCATCTAAATATTTTTCATTTTTGATTTGTTCTTTTAAAATATTTTAAAACACCATTAGATTTTAAACACCAAACACCTGAGCAGCTTTTCTAAAAATTACACAAAACTGTATAAATTAATTTATTGCCTTCTACATACTTATTTCATCTCGCTTTTAAATTTTATTATTAAATATTAAAAATAAAATTGCTTATAGAATAGCTAAAATTGGCGTAGAGATATTAATTGCTAAATACAATCGAATTTAGTCACGCTTTATTAAAAAGAATGAAAAATATGTATTTTATAAAACAGGGTCCGATCAGTTATTATTTAGAAACTACTGTACTTGCAAATAGACCTCAGTACTTCCAAAATACGTACTTCTAAATCCCAATATTTTTCAATGTTTTTCGTTTCAATGTTTCAATGTTTTTCGTTTTCAATGTTTTCGTTTTCGTTTCAATGTTTTCCTATAAATTTTTGTCAAGAAATATTGCCAAACTTAAAATGATTTAAATATCTCAGATTTTGTTTTGTCTGAAGATCTCTATTTAGACAAAAAGTTAGACTAACACAAACGTTTATCGCTACAATTAAATAAAATCTTTAAAAGGAAGACATTTATATAAAAACACCATTCATTTTTCAAAATAGAAATTTTTAAAATTTTGTTAAGCTGTAACCCAACCCAAATGTAAGTCGCGGAAAGTTTATAAAATAGTTAGATGAAAGATATTTTAAAATAGATAAGAATGTGGAAAACTTAAGAATTGTTAGGCAAAATACCCAATACAGATCAAAATTTAATGGTTTTTAGTTTCAAGCAATGCATAATATCAAACAAAATGAAGGTGTTGTTGACATATTTTCTCGAATTTTTGAAAGGGTTTGAAAAGAAATTTTAACAAATTGTTAGAAAAAAATTTACAATGGTAAACAATTAATTTTTAACCCCTTCAACATAATCCACACAAAAACCGATTTTTACGATTTCGACGACGCTCAAGCTTTTTACGTTTCTCATCTTCAAGTCGTTCCTTTTCAAGTCGTTCTTTTTCAACTCGATCATTTTTCAAACGCTCCATCTCAAGAAGTTCATAACCAAAATATTCAATTTCATCATTGTGAAATTGAACAATTTCTTTCATTTTAGGGCGATCAGTTGGATTATGTTGAACACAAGCCTAATTTTATATAAAAATTTTAAATTAATTTATATTAGATTTAATTATAATGTGTTATTCATTTAATTTATTACCTTTATAACACGATCTAATTTAGTATTAAATTCAGTATTTAAACGATATTCTTCCATTATTTCTATTGCATCACTGTTGTTTCTAGCTGTTTATTTGATAAATATTTTTAATAGTTTTTATAAAAATATATTTGATTCTTGAAAACTTACGAGTTGTATAATTATGGAGGATATAGACCATTATACCAAATGCCCAAACGTCCGCCTCTTTAGATACCTAAATATTGTCAATTGAAGGTTAACTGTGATAAATACCTCTCTTTTTCCCACTTTTTCTGGAGCTTTATACATTTCACCAAAAATTTCCATATATGCTATACAAGACTGTCCCTCCAATACTGCTGTGTTGAAATCTATCAACTTACAATCAATCACATTTTCATCTGAACTTTGTTCTAATGAAACTATAAAATTTTCATGTTTAACATCTCCATGGATTCCATCTAAAAATATTTTTACAAAAAAAAAATAATTATTGTCTAATATCCCCCACATTTATGGAATTGTTCAAGTGCCTGAGCAGCTCCTCTAAAAACTTTAACAAGGAAATCTTCGTTTGCCTTTTCTTTTGCTAAACAGCGTCCAACCCTAATTGCTTTATCAAAATAATCGAATAAATCCATTCCACCAAGTTCTAAAACTGTATACATTACTTTATTGCCTTCAACTTCTTTCATCTCGCTTTTTAATTTTTTAATTAAATTTTATGGTAAAAAATTTTTAACTAAATTAGCCTAAATGGAAGATTTTAATTACTAAAAACAAACTTGAATCTAGTCTCGTCCTCGAGTTTAGACATGTTTTATTAAATAGAATCAAAAATATTATCTAAATAAATTAAATATAAAAACAAGCAACACTTGAAAATCGAGCGACCGAGTTAGAACAATTTTTAAATTTAAAAACCTATACTAATCGGGATAATATCGGCGTGTCTGGTGAAAACGGCAGTGGTGAATTGGGCAGTGAGTAATTTGGGCAGTGAGTGATTTGGGCAGTAAACGTTTTTTAAAAAATAATTTTACACGCAAAAACAATTTGAGTAACGTTAGAAGAATAATTTTGAGTGATTTGGGCAGTAACTGAGAATTTAAATTATTTACATAAAAATTCAAAGAACCGCACATCTTTTTCATTTTGATAACGTTGTAGGTTGATAACGTTGTACAACATTACCCTTTGTTCTAAGTGATAAGTAGATTTAAGGTGTGAAAAATTGAGAAAATAATTCCTATTTTATATTTTTAGGTCTCAAGATAGGTCCAAGTCCAAAATATCTAAAAAAGGTCAAAATAGTTAAGGAAAAATATGTTCAAATTTTGGAGTTACTTTAAGTTAAATAAAAATTTCCGGAATTTTTCTTATCAATTTTAAATAATTTAAATTCTCAGTTACTGCCCAAATCACTCAAAATTATTCTTCTAACGTTACTCAAATTGTTTTTGCGTGTAAAATTATTTTTTAAAAAACGTTTACTGCCCAAATCACTCAGCCCATATCACTCACTGCCCAAATCACACGGCACCAATATCGGAATATTCATATTAATATATGTAGGTAAACTTACTATCCAAACATTTTTATTATGCGATTCCTTTCATTTTCTTCCTTTTTATTCAAATAATCCAAAGCTTCAACTTGTCTTTTTATTCCATCTGAATGTTCAGTTATCATGTTTGATATTTTCAAAGCTACACATATATCCGCAGCTGGCCAATATGCATGTTTAACCTTTAAAGGAAAGAGAAAAATAGAGGCATAATGTTGATTAATTTAGGTGTATCATTTTTATATTTTGTTGAGATTTCAAGAAAAATCTCTAATACTGTAATCATGATTTTTCGAGATATTGGTTTTGAATCTCGATAGAAGGAGGCGAATAATTTAAGCAAACTATAGTTTATTTATTTCACCATCAGGTAATTGTTACTCTTATAGACCCCTTTTTAGGCCAATTTTATCATTGTGCATTCCGGTAATGCTCAATGAACAGACTTCCCTCTTTAATTCCCGTCTCTGTTTCCCTATGATATTCAACCAGACAATTTAGATCTATGAATAAAAAAACTTGCCATTCCAACTCCACTGCTTCCTCCAATCCGATTATCGTTAATTTTTAATTTTATTTCTTTTATATTTTCGTCCATTTTTAAATCATAAATTTTACTTCTACCACATGGACATTTAGCTTGATCTCCGTGAGATGTTGATTCTATTTCTTAAAACAGTCGTTACTTACATTAATAAATTTTTGGAGGCGATCTTATAGTTCAGAGCAGTATTTATAAACTCGTACGTAAATTGAGTACGAGCAAAAAATACGGGTGGTACGAAGTACGAGTAAGAGGAAAAATTTAGCTCGTACTATTAATAGGAAAACTGAAGATTTCATACGATTACATATGTGAGACAGCTAAATTAATAAACAATTTGATTGAAATCACCTTTTCCTCTGTCTGAACTTTTGCCATGCCTTCCACATTCTATTGAGGAAAACTCATAAAAAGACAATATCAATGTTAAGAAGATTAGCAAAATTTTTAATTCCATTTTTCTTTTATCATATAGTTTTAATTTTGGGGATATTTTGAAATTTTATTTTAAGTTTTTTAAAGTTCCAAAATATAGTAAAACTGAGATGTTTTATGTATCGAAATCTAATTTTAATATCTAAATAGTTAGTTTTTTTATATGTAGGGTTTTTGATTTGGCGGTGATTCATATATTATAGGTTTTGTGGTCGGTTAAATAAAACTGAACCAAAAATAATATTTCGATTAACTGAAATTGAACCAATAAACCGAACCAACAATCTGAATTGAACCAATAAACCGAACCGACAATCTTCGGTTTTTTGGTTCAATTCGGTTTGAAACCGACAACCTGCTTATAGACTACTTTTTAACTTTAACCTTTAAATTTTTGTAAATTTCTAATTTATTTTAAAACTGTTTTAAAAACACCTTTTCCTTTTCTTACTTGAATTATTTAGTAGAGTTTCACTGGAAGTTCCGGTTCCGGAAAGTTCCAGTGTTTTTTTGATTCCGGTTCCGGGATTTTCTTTTAATTTTAAGTTTTCGCTTATGCCTAGCGCTTTAAAAATGTCGGGATAAAAATGTCGGGACCCGTGTCGGGATCCGGGATCGGGATCACAATTCCTAAATCCCGATCCCGGGTTTTTCTCCAAATCCCGATACCGCTGAACTCTAGTTTAAACATAAACTTTTAAAACAAATTCGTTGGGATTGAGAATAAATGGGATTGAGACCGAGGAACAAACCAAGTGTGGAACAATAATGTGAATAAATTATCTTCGCCCCTTCAAATCATTCTACTTATAAGAGCTTGAGTATTGAATACTGTCTGGCCGGAGTATTTTATATATTTTGCCTTCGTATTCCGCCTATTCACATCTAATTGTATACAGATTAGAGTTCGGACCCGGGCACGAGCGAGTTTTCCGGGCCCGGTAATCCGGAAACCGGATATTTTGATAAAATCGGTTTCGGGGTATTCAGCCCGGACCCCTCCCGGGGGGAGCAGCACTCCCCGTGAGACGCGTGCCCAAAAAATTCCAAAAAACGTCTTCCAGAGGCAGGATGTCATTTAGTATATAGAGGCACTACCTAAATAGATGAAATTTTTCTCAAAATTTTTTATCGGCCGTCAAAAATTCCATAAATTTGTACTCGCGGCTCAAAAAAAGAAGACTTTTACTTAAGGATCTTACAAGATTCAAAAAATTCCGCCTGTGGCGCAAATAAGTCGGTATTTAGGCTGCCAAAATCCCAGTATTTCCCAAATTTTGATTATATTTTATAGAAAGTCTTCAAAGTTATATCTGCTCGTGTCTAGAACACAACAAATTAACCAAAAAATTGCCTTATGGACCAAAAATAGTCTTAAGTCGTGTTACTGTTTGGTCTTGAGTCCAGGGGTCAGGTCTTGGTCTTGGGTGTTCATGATCTTGAGTCTTGAAAATTTTCGGTCCTGTAAGTATCTATTCTCTATTATTTATAATATTAATTTGATGGTCCACGTGAAAATTTTTTTGATTGTGTAAACAGATTTTTTATTGAAACGAAAATTTTCTAAAGTCGTAAACAATAACAATGCGTTGAAAAAAAGAAAATAACATACTAAGTAAGAGAAAAAGATTTTCCTCTGACTCTTTTAAATTTTAAATGTAAACATCGAGTGCCCAGACAAAATGGTACACAACTACAAGGTACAAAAGACATAAACAGTTTTTGTAGTACAAAAGACCTAATCAGTTTTGCTGGTTCAAAAGACCAAAGTTTATATAGTACAAAAGATCTAATCAGATTAAATAGTACAAAAGACCTAATCAGTTTAGAAAGTACAAAAGACCTAACCAGTTTAGATAGTCCAAAAAACCTAAACAGGTTTAAAAGTACAAAAGATCTAACTGGTTTAAAAAGCACAAAAGGATTAAAGAGTTAAAATGACAAAAGACCTAACTAGCTTTAAATAACAAAAAGTCTAACCACAGTAAAAAATACAAAAGACTAAATTGAAACGATAGATTAAAAATATTGCATAATCGAAAATGTTAGTTTTTTTAAATTTGGATTTGAAAAAATAGAAATTCAAAATTTATGAATTTACTGTTTAAGGAAATATGAAATAGTCTAAGTCAAAGACTAAAAAAGTATGAGAGATTGATTAAGATTAGATAAAAGAGCGGAAACTCAGGAAAAAATGTTGAGGAAAGGGACCAGAATGTTAGAGGTACGTCATTGATGAGAGGCAAAGAACAGGAAAGAACGACCAAAGAACGACCAAAGGAATTTTCAATTTTTTGTTCTGAAAACAAAAAAAAACAAATAAAAAACACTCGAACATGAAAATTTCTGAGTCGGCGGCCGCCGCGAGCGAAGTTAGCACGGCTGACACGAAGCACAAGGATCTTGCTGAGAAAACATTCTGGGTTTTCACAAAACTAAGCTTATCAAATTTACAGCAAAATAGATTTGATACAATTAATAGTGATAAAATCAAATACAAAAAGATTGTTGAATTAAGAGAGATATTAAGTGATTTGAGGGATTAATAGAGAATCAATGTATTTTTAAAAAGAAAAATTAAAGGTTTGAGGATTTAACACAGATAACGGGTTTGAAGGGGTCAACAGAAGGCAAATTAAGGACTTTGGAGACTTGACACATAGATTATTTAAAAAAGAGGATTATTATGTGATGGTCTTTAGAAAAACTAAGAGATTCGTGTTGGTTTTGGGGGATTAACAATATCTAATTGTTTTGTTTGATAAAAGAGAACAAGAATATAAAATGGATTAAGGGAGTAAATGAAAAATTTTTAGGATTAATATGCAGGGGTGGTTTCAGAGAAGTAATAATATTATTAAGCAGTTAAAAAGGGATATCTGAGATTTCGGGGGCGATTTGGCCAGAACGAGAGTTAGCGGAAGTTTAGGGCAGTTTAAAATGTATGTTTGGGGATAATGACAACGGGGACGACAGAAGAAAAAGTATTGGAGATTTGAGAGGGATATCGAGGATTCCTGGATATCGGGAAATATTAGAGCATCAAGAGGAGAGAAGAGCGATAAATGAGGATTAGAGGATTAGAAGAGATTCGAAGGTAAAGAAAGGATATCGGGGGTTTGATGGGTTTACAGGGGATATCGGTGAATAAATATGTAAAAGATAAATATAGAGGATAAAAATGCCGGGAGAAGTGAGTGATTATGTAAAATATGGCGATTTTTAAGAGATTAAGAAGAATATTGAGGTTTTAGGGGATTTTTAGGATAAAGAAATTTAGAGAATTAAGAGATGGGAATAAAGAGATTAACAAGCGTTTTGATGTAAAAAGACAGAAATAGTACAATTTACGGAAATAAAGCGTGAAGGATCTCACGGTTTTCGTGTTGAAATAGATATCAGGGTATATGTATGTATGAGAGATAAAGGGGATATGTATAAATATTAATGAGATGACGCGTATTTAAAGCGATAAAGAGTTATATTGGGTGCTTTTGGGGAAAATAGTGGTAATTCTGTTTTTGGGGAACAAAAAGCGGAAGAGTACACAGGTGATAACATAAACACGAATTCCAGGGATAGAGTCATTTATCCGAGTTTATTTTCGATGAGAAAAAGAATAAAAGCAAATTAAGACGGAAAAAGGTGGAAGAGATCAGGTGAAAAAAGAACCAGAAAAGGATCTGTTCTGTTGTAAGATCATCCAACAGTAGATCAGTTTTGTTTTTGGTCGAGAAAACAGAGGAAGGAAAAGAGAAAGAGATTAGTTACATAAAAAGGCGAAAAAAGATCGGAGTTAGCTCAAAGGAAGGTAGATCAAATTGCGATTTGATTAACAGTGCTATGCGTGATTTGGAGTAAAAAGATGAATGACGTATGATTTTGTCCTGATACCAAAGATAAAGAAAACAAAAGTGCGATATAGGTGTATTTTAGAATAAATGATATCAGGCGATTATGGACAGCAGAGAAATGAATGCAGTGCTTCCAATTGGAAAAGGTTTATATCGGAGATTTGAGGGAATAAAATTAAAACAGAGAAAGTGGGGTATAATAAATGCTTCGAGAATTTGAGGTGTTCAAAAATAACGAGGATTTAGAAAAAGTGAGGGTGAAAAATTAACAGTTTAAGTGAGAGACAATCCTGAATTCGAGAGAAAGGAGTCGGACGAAAGGGTGAGAAAACAAGAGCAGGGAAGCGGCATAAGAAGCGACGGGGTCCGTAAAGCCGAAAGGTAACTAACAACTACAATAAGTTTTTCAAAGCTTTTAAAGAAGGTGAGAATAGACAACGAGGGATTTGGAATCCAAAAGGGAGGTCCAGGATTTGGTGAGATTAAGAATGATTTAGCGATTTGGTGAATATATCGTGTGTTGGGGCGGATTAAAATAATATATGGGAACTGGTGTTAGAATCGTTCAATTGAGGGGTATCGAGGGATCAAGCTATTAAAATATATTTATGAAATATATCAAGGAATGTTGGAGGATATCAGTGTATTATTGGAATAAAATAAGTATCGGGGGATAGAAGAATGGTTTCTGCGAGAATAAAGAATAATATCTATGGATTTGTAAATTATGAGGAGTCAAATCGGGGTTTTAGGGGTTAAAAGGTGATAACGGAGGATTTAGAAACTAAAGAGTGATATATAGTAGTTTTTTGTGTCAAAGGGAAATAGCTGGAATTTTGGGAAAATGTGACCTGGGAATTGGGGGTTGGGGAAAAATGTTTTCGGATGTTTGGGAGGATAAAGAGTGTATTTGAGAGGAGGATAAAGAGTGATATAAAGAATGATGTCAGTGGATATAGGTTCAAACGACATTCGTTATTTAGAGCTATTAACAGGGATATTAGCGGATTAGTGAAATTGGAGAATTTGGGAGTGATTAAGGGTTATAGCAAGTTGGGGATAAAGGGAGATATCTGGGTCTTCGAAAAGTAAAAAGGATATGGTGATTTCAGGAATTTGGGGTGTTATCGGAAAATAATGTAATTGAAATGAATATCAGGGGATTTGCGGGGATTAGTAAAACCAGAGGATTGGGAGTGATTAAGGGGTATATCAGAGATGTTGGGGAAAAAGGTGATATCGGGAATTCGGGAAAATAAGGAGTTATTCCCTTGGTTTGGTGAATCGGAGTTAAAAGAAATTTCGGAGGATATATTGGTTTTAGAGATGATTTAACGGAGGACTTTGGTAACAAAGGGTAATATCATGGATTTGGGGGATTGATTGATATATTAGAGGATTTTGGATTAGGATGACGGTGAAATTAAAGGTTAAATCTAAGGATCTAAGGTTAAGGTTTTTGAACATAAAAGAATTTAGATAAAAGAATATAAAAATGTGTAGTACGAGCGTTAGGACGCCGCGAAGCGGCGTCCTAACGCTCGTTAACTATACTAAGTTAATACTTTTTGTTTACAAATTTTCATTCTTAAAAAGTGAATTTTTATTGAAACGAAAAATTTTCTAAAATAGTAAACAATAAAAAGACAACAAAAAATTAGAAATAATATATGAAAGAGAAGTAAAGATTAGCGTCTATCTCTTTCAAAATTTTAAATGTAAACATCGAGTGCCTCGACAAAATGGTTCATAAACAAAGGCGTACAAAAGACCGAACTGATTTAAAAGTACAAAAGACATAACTGCTTAAAAAGTATAAAAGACATACCTGCTTTAAAAGTACAAAAGATCTAACTGCCAAAAAATTAAAGGGCTAAAGAGTTAAAATGCACAAAAGGTCTAACTAGAGTAAAAGTACAGAAAATAAAAGGAGAAAAAACAAAAGACAAAAGTTATTTGTTCATTCAGTAATTTGGATTTGAACAAATTAAGGGACAAAAATTTTGAATTTTCTGAAAAAGGAAATAAGCTGAAAAGGAAATAAGCCAAAGACTTAAAAAACGCGTATGAGACTAAATAAGATACCTAAATTAGAAGTGCGAACACTTTGAGGCCAGCAAATGGTTAGGGTTATTATACGTCATTAAGTGAGAGGCAAAGATCAGGACAAACCGATCAAAAAATTTTTGGTTCTGAAATCACGAGAAACAATTAAAAGACAAATTCAACGTGAAGACTTTGAGACCGCGGCCGCCGCGAGCGAAGCGAGCACGGCCGTTGCAATGCACAGAAATTTTTCAGCAAAGACATTTAGATTATTCAAAACTAAGCATAGCAAGATATCTAAGGGCTTTGCGTAAACAGCTAACAATGCTTTCATGCGTTTATTAGTGAAAACGAGATAAGTGACTGAATAACGTGTTTGATGGATCCATTTTGCTAAAAAGATTTGATGAGTTAAGAGAGATATCAAGGGATTTGAGGAATTAATAGAGAATCAATGTTCCTGAGCAAAAAGAAAAATTCAGGTTTGCGTATCTAACATGAGGAGTTTGAAGGGATTAAAAGGTAAATCTGGGACTTTGAAGAAAAAACAGAGAGACCAGTGATATGTTGAAAAAAGGAGTTATTCTTTGATTAAGGGGTTAGTCTTTGATTAAGGGGTATGCCTTTGATTAAGAGGTATGCCTTTGATTAAGGGGTATGCAGAGATTTCAGACGTAAAAGATTATATCGGTGATTTTAGGGAATAATGTTGCAACATAGAAAGTGACGACAAATAAGTGCGTCGGGAATTTGAGGCTTTAAAAATATCGAGGATTTAAAGGATTAAAGGATATAGATATTTGGAGTAATAAAATGAGCGTGAAAACACCAGAAAATGAGGAAAAAGGGCCAGTTGAAACGGTAAGAAAAAAAGATCAGGGAAGCAGCATATAAAACTAACAACCACAATAAGTTTTTCAAAGCATTTTAAGAAAGTTAGAATAGACCACGAGCCTTATCCGTGTCCGGAAATTTGGGGAGAGAACATTCGGGGAGTGGATATTTGGGCAGAGAGACAGAGTTGGGGAATTATTAACAGGAATATTAGGGAATTTGTGGGGTTTGTAAAAACGGCGGATTGGAGTGATTAAGAGGTAAATCAGCAAATGCTGGGGATAAAAAAGATATCAGGGTTCTGGGAAAACAAAGAGTTTTTCCCGTAGTTTTGCTGAATAATGAATAATAAAGGAGCAAAAGGTATTTCGGAGGATTTAGGATGATAAATGTTAATATACGGGACAGGGATGTGCGCCATGGCGTTTGCCGTCCATTTTTGGCCGATTTTTGGCGTTTAGCGTTTGGCGTGATTTTCGTTTTTTTGCGCGCCAAACGCCAAAATTATACACCCCTAATGATGGAATTTTTTTAAAATAAATGGGAGAAGGGATGATCGAGAAATAAACTTTTCTGCCTATAGTCTTCCAAAATTCTGAAAATTTTCGCCTGCGGCGCATAAAAAAGAAGAAATCTGGCTTCTTGGCCTTCCAAAATACTCAAAATTCAGCATGGTAGAAAAAACTTTAGCATGGCAGAAAAAACATTAGCCCGTCAAACATATACTCTATCCAAGACCTCTGATATTCTCATTACCAGGGTTGCGCCCCGACCCCAACTAACCCCGACCCCCGACATTTTTAGACCGTCCTTCAAATCCATATTAAATTCGAAGAGCAAATCTCTTAATCTCTCGATATCTACAAGTCTATGAATTCTTCGTCTCCCTCAAATTTGGTTCTGTGATTTTCCCTATTTTCCTAGATTTTTTTATAAAAACGATTTCTGATTCTTGGCAGCGTGAAAATACAAAAATTTTCGCCTGCGGCGCTAAAAAGATATGTCCTCTGATTTTTTAAGCCTTTACATATTTTAAAAATTTTGGCGTTTGGCGGTTTGCGTTTGGCGTGTTTTAAAATTTTGAAAAACTGGCGTTTGGCGCGCCACGCGAAAATTTTGGCGCACATCCCTGATATGGGATTTGGCGATGATTTATTGGAAGATTTGGGGAAAATGGTAATATCAGGGATTTGGGAATTGAGGGGTTTTTCTATTTAGAACATTGAAAGGTGTAGAAAGAGCGGTTGGACGCCGCGAAGCGGCGTCCAACCGCTCGTGTATATAGAAAAAGAAGCTTGAAAGCATAAGCATTTATGTATGACATTAGACATCCGTTTGGCCTATTCCTCGGTTCTCAATCCCATTTATTCTCAATCCCAATAAATTTATTTGAAAAGTTTATGTTTAAACATGAACATAAAAGAAAACTAAAACTGAAATATCAAGTCAAAAATAGTGTTTCACCAAATAAGTATTGAAATTTAAAACTTTGACAATTTCTTAGAAATTAAAAAATTTTTAATAAAGAAAATTAAGGAGGAATCGACTAAATTAAATAAAATGAGAAGGGTAGCGATTCCTCTCTCCCATTTTTGACTATCGCAGCCTCTGTATATGTGTAGGGAGAAGTACACACAAACAGGTGATATGCCAACCTTATAATTTTATTCAGATTGTTGGGAATGGCAAAGGAGAGAGTGATAGAGAGAAAAAAATTTAAAGTCAATAATTAACCTTTTATTTTAATTTTTAAATGTTTAATATTTTTAAATTTATTTATTTAAATTAGTTATTTAAAGATTCTACTGAAATTCCAATCGTATTTGTATCAGATTAGACCTTTCCCCGCCTCCAGTGTGCAAAACATGCAAATACCTATATATCAACTCCTTGCCATAAACGGCTGTGAGCAAACTTCAAAATTTTTTACTGATTTTCAGCTTTGAAATGCCGTTCTACTCCCTAAGTTTCAGCACAAAAAGTAATTCCACATGAGTCAATTAATCATAATTTTGTTCAGAACTTAATAAAATGTGTTTGGACTCATAAAGTTCGATTAGCATTTCTAACTTTTCCAAGAATTACCGATTAAGTTTCATATTACTAAAAATTTATTTTTGATTTTAAGTCACTACCTATCATCGTTATACATACATATTAGAAGTTGTAATCAAAATTATGAACAAAAATTTGTCTTCTTCAACCCGACTTTTTGGCCGTCCGCCTTCCGTTTACCATTTCTTACTGTCTTCCACCTTCTGTCTTCCGCTTTTCAAAATACAGCAGGCACGTCTATTACTCAAAAAATTCCCTTAGAAAATTGCCTCTAATGTCGGCCAGACTAACGCTCATGCCTACGTTTTAAAAATTTTTTATATTGATTTGACAAGTCTATAGCAATTTTATAAAAAAATTTTTTTATATGCCCTTTTAAATTTAAATCGGCATTCCTTTTAATTTTCAAAACATAATTTTTAAAAATTTAAATCTTTAACAACCTTGACTACCTGCTCCAGAATTTTCAGAATTTTTTATCAAATATTCCTGAAGTTATAGTCGATGAACCTCGAAAAATTAGGCATTTTTCAAAAAATCAACATTTTAGGCCACAACTTCCGAAATTCTTGATCAAAAATTTTGAATATTTGGAGAACCTAGATAAAGGTACGAGAGCTTTCAGATTTTTAAAATTAGGTCTGTTACATTTATGATTAGATGTGTTTTTAAAATACTTTTCAGTTATTGTCTCTAAATTAAATCAAAAACTTAGAAGTTTCTAAAATTTACATTTGCCAAAAAATGCTAGATAACAATTAGTAATAATTGTAAAATAATAGTGGAATAAAATGTATCAAACAAATTTGAAATAACAAAAACAAGACATTATAATTTAAAAATAAAGATTAAAGGTTGTTTGTTTTTATTTCGTTTTTGTGGCTGTTTTTGTCGAAACAATATTTTTTAGTTTTTTTTCGTTGAAGGATGGGCTGCCGAATATGTCGCTAAAATGGTCCCCGATTGTTAATGGAGAAAATTGTAGAGTAAAATTCGAATTAGAAATGAGTATTGTGGGGCAGTTTATAAAGCGGGATAGCTCTGATATCTCAAAATCGCTTATTCGTATAAAAGTTCCTCGAACACGTTTTAAATTTTTTGTTATACCCCTAACTGTTTGTTGGCTAAATCCTATACGCTACTTTTTAAAGCTAATATGAGCAAGTATTTACTACAGTATAGTTTCGTTTTTGTGGGGAAGGTTGTTAACACGCTGTCGAATGTTTAGAACACAGCACCAGGAAAAATGGAAATTAAACATAGACAAAATTGTTTTATAATAAACGATTTTCTTCAATTTCTAATTGTTAGTTTTTTGAGCATTTCACTCAGTTCATATTCAAAATATTCAATTTCTCCGTTGAGAAATTTAACAATTTCTTCCATTGAAGGGCGATCAGTTGGATCATATTGTACGCAAGCCTGTAAAATTATTTTTTAACAACTTCTAACCAAATTCTTTTCTAATCGTTACATTGAACTCCTTACGTCATTTATTACCTTTATAACACGATCCAATCGTGTATTATATTTAGTATTTGATCGGTATCTTTCCGCCATCTCACACACCTCAAAATTAGCCTCATCTGTTTATTGTATAAATATTAGTTTATAATTAAATTTGTAAATTTGCTTGCAATAAATAATAAAATTAAAGTTGATTTAGTAATCGGGAAACATATGTAGAGAATGCTTTCGTTTTCTAAAATAGTCTACCACAAGCTTAGAATAGGCAGATAAATACAACGACTAAATTTTTTATGTAACAGAATCAAAGCAAATACGTGACCCCTAGAATGTCAAAACTGTTTAACGGATTATTAAAAAATATATCATTACTCTGGTATATAAAATATCAAAACTCTGGAGTCGTTTTACTGATTGAACCATGAAGTGCAGAATTTCAGGTTGTGGAACCATTATAAAAATTTTTTGCAGCCAGTTAAAAACTTTTTGCCTTCCAAAATTCCCAAAAAAAGTGTTATAATTCAGCGATTTTTATATAAATTTTCGCTTAACTTTATTCTCAACAAAAAATTATACCGCGAGAAGGAAATAATCATAATTAAATTCAAAATATTTCACGTTAGGTTAAGTTATTCAATAAAAAGAAACCCCGTTGTTCTCAACGCACCCAACACTGATAAAAACATGAATACTTACGTTTTATAAAATGGAAGAGTTCGAAAACCATAACGCCAAAAGCCCAAATGTCAGCCTTTTGAGTTACCTAAATGAGCTTTATAATGTAGGCAAAGCTGCACCGAAATTTTGATTTTAGGATTTTCAGATCTAATGGCCAACCTAATCCCAAATAAAATACCTCATTTGTGCCTTTTATCTCAGGAGCTTTGGTTATTTCAGCAATATATTCCATATTTTTTATAGGTTTCATATCCTTCACCACAGCCGTGTTGAAATCTATCAATTTACAATTAACTACATTTTCATCTGGACCCCGATTTAATGAAACAATAAAATTTTCGTATTTAATATCTCCATGAATTGCATCAACTATAGAATATATCGTATATAATATTAATTAAAAAACCGTATTTGCTCTAATTGAATGACAGTCATTCTATTTTACAATACCACAGAAATTTGTCATTCAATTAGAGAGGTCATTCAACTAGAGCGGGTCATTTTATTTTTCAATAGCCTCAAGAATGGGTCATTCAATTAGAAGGTTCATCCAAATAGAGGAGTCATTCAATTAGAGCAAATACGGTAATATTCCTACATTTATGGAATTGTTCGAGTGCTTGAGCAGCTCCTCTAATAATTTTGATAAGAAGGTCTTCATGTGTTCTTTTCTTTATCATACTTCCTCTAACTTTAATCGTACTATAAAAATACGAACCCAAATTCGCCCCGCCAAGTTCTAAAACAATAAACATCTCTTTACCATTCTCTGTTTCTTTACTCTGGCTTTAAATGAGTACTATTAAATACCATAGTTAAAATTAAATAGGTTTACACATTTTTTTCATTTTTATTCAAGTTAACCCAAAGAGACATTCATACTTTTTCATAAAGTATGAATGTGAGCGCTTATTTAAATCCGTCAATGGGTACGAAGCGTTTTATCAAATTTTATTTAAATTTATATGTATTTGCTTTCAATTCAATAAAATTCCCCGCTGAGTGCCCCGTGAGAAGCTCAATGAGAACCTCAATCCGTTCCTGAATGCAAATTACCTGCAACTCCCGTTAACCGTAGAATTGATCACTATCTTAAAATTCACCCTAATTTAAATTTAATGGATCGCTTTATTACCGAGCCGAATTATAACACATTCGATCCCACTCGTTTGAGTTTAAATAGAAAGAGAGATTAATTTAATCGAAGTCGAATTTCTAATATGCAGAAGACATATACAGTTCAACAAAAATTGAAAAGCATATACGTTTATATTTCAATTATACATATTTTTCAAATAAAATTGTATAAACTTACTATCCAAACATTTTTATTATATGATTTCTGTCATTTTCTGGGAAGTCATTAAAATAGTCTAAAACGTCAACTTCTCTTTGTATCGCATCAGAAGCATCCACAGATATTTTCAAGGCTACACATATTTTTTCAGCTGGCCAATATTCATGTTGAACCTTAAACGTTAATTTATCATTTTCCAATAGAAATATTTGATTTTTTCATCATATTCCGGAGCTCTAACAAAAAGCATAAACTTTTAATTCATGTAAATTATTTTCATTTAATAGAACTTTTACGATTAAACAATTTTCAGGGATAAAATATAACAAAAATTTTCCTAAGGAAGAAAAAAGATAAGGAAGGAAAATTAATCTGAGACTAAATAGGGGTGGGGTGGTTTATGAACAAAGTTCCTCCAATCTGTCTGAATAATTTGGTAGGTCAATATCCGTATCAGTTTGTCTTTTGAGTCATATCATTATCGGGAATCAGGATAGTATATACCAGGGCTGGGCGAAATCAAAAAATAAAATGCGAAATGCGAAATGCGAAACTTTTTTTAAAAAAATAAAAAGCGAAATGCGAAATGCGAAACTTTTCGCGCCAAAAAATGCGAAAAATGCGAAAGATGCGAAAGCGAAAGCGAAATTAGTTAAAAATCCTAGAAAAATTTTGGACATGGTATAGTATACCGGAAGCAAAATTTCGATAAGAAACACATAACATTCGATTTGCCTCGGCGAGCTGAGTCGAAAGATACCTCACTATTCATGGAACTGCCTGTCAACCGAGATAATGTCCCGAATATCGAAAAAACATTGCAGGTTCGGGGCATTACAGGTTCCGATTCGGGATTGGGGTCATTATTTCAAATCCAGATCCCGATTTCGACCAAGCCTGCTCCCGTAGTCGGGACCGGGATCAGGGTCGTTATTCCAAAATCCCAATCCCGATTTTAGGTCGGGATCCCGATCCCGCTCAACTCTATTTAGAATATGAAAATTGCTCTACTCGTTTTCCATTTTTTGCGCCGCAGGCGAAAATTTTGAGAATTTCAGAGTCCTTGAGTCAGATTACTTTTATTTTCTGCGCAGCAGGCGAAAATTTGGAAAATTCATTACTAAATTAAAATTTTTAATGTTTTTCAGGTTTGACATATTAAAAAAAATAAATTTACAGATTTAAAATCAAAATCAAAGTTTAAAAACATTTATTTTTGGAAGGAAAAATTGTTTAAGTCTTATTTCCTACATCTGGATTCGAACCCAGCCCCAAATTACACCAAAGTGAACGTATTCAGTCAACTTAGCCACTCCACCATCGCCAACAAAAGTAAAATTGGGATAGATTATTGATATTTCTTCCCTTTTCCTTTAAAAAATTTTACGTCAAAATATCTAAAAAATAAAGAAATACTAAATGAAAAATGCGAAACAAATTTCGCATTTGGACCAAAATGCGAAATGCGAAATGCGAAACTTTTCGCACCAAAAAATGAGAAAAATGCGAAAGATGCGAAAGCGAAAGCGAAAGCAAAGCCCAGCCCTGGTATATACGTATCCATGCACAATTATAACAGTGCAAGTATCCATGCACTGTTATAATTTCTGTACAAAATTTTTAAAGAACGATAAAAACAGATTGGATGAAATATTATTTTAAATTTTGTGGATCTTAAAACGATATAAAAAAACTTGCAATTCCAAATCCAAAGTAATTTCCTCCAATCACATCGTTATTACCCTTCAATTTAATTCCATTAATATTTTCGTCAATATTTAAAGCGTCAACTTTACTTCTGCCACAAGGGCATTTTTGATCAGTATGGGATGCTGAAATTATTTCTTTAAATGTTTATTTTTGAAATAATTTATGAATAGGTATCTGTCTCACCTTTTCCCCTATTTCTACCTCCGGCCAATGCACCTATAACAAAAGAAAATTTAAAAGATTTTTGTTTAATTACTCATACATAGATAGAACTCTTATATGTATTGTATTTAAATATGTATGTAGATTTGAAAAATAATCATTAAATTCTTAAGTTAACCGAACCAGAACCGACCTGGGACCATACTCTTCATTAAAAAAAGTTAGATTTTTTCCTAAAAAGGGGGAAATGAGGAAAAACGGCGACGCCAAATCCGGTGCTTAGGGTCAAGTCGGCGCTGAGCTACCCTGGTCACCTAACCACGTTCTTATAGTTCGGGCCCTGATTTCCAGTTCGTTAATACAGTTCTATTTGAACCCGAGAATTCTAGTTATTACCATTATACAAACTTTGAAATGCCAATGCCAATTTCAGAAATAATAATAATTTGTTAATTTTCATTAATAAAATTTATCCTAAAAATATATTTTATAGCTTGAATTTACATAGAACGATAACATAATTGTTGTTCCCCTACATGGCGAAAGTATGTTACAAAATTTTGAATCAAAGTATTTCTATAAATGACTACAGTGAATAAGGAAGCAATAAATTTGTTTTTTAATTACTTGATTTTGTGTCGTCTTATAAAATTTAAGTTTCGCGCAGCTTTTAATTTAGAGTTATTAGAGATTTAAATAGAAATTCCTGCATTTATTAATGTTCTATGAATTTGCCATTGGCCGGAACTTATGTATAACAGGCGTATCTAATAATCATTATATAATTCAGAATAAATAATATTTTACTCTTCGCTGGTCAAAGTTATAAAAATTAACGCGCAAATCTGCTATCCGTTGTTAAAATTAAATAAAGATTAAAAAATAAGTTAAATAACTTTTTTAAATTCAATGGTAAAAATTAAAAATAAACGTAAGTTTAAAAATGTATTTATGAAGGATGTCTATAATAATTAGCCAGCAATACTATATTTATTTTTATTAAATTATTCAAGTGAAGGCAATAGGGAGAAGGAAAATTAAAAAATTTAAAATGAATTTATTGACTGATTTTTATTGACAGACTTTAAATATAAAAAAATATTTCTAAAAAAATATATATAATTTATAAATTTAAATTTTAAAAGTTTTATTTAATAAACTTTTACTTTATTCATTTCTATCTTTCAGTAATCCCAGCATTTCTGGCCTTTTAGGCGTGGTTGTTACAAAGGGAACACCTGGCCGTTTTGTCTAACAGGCCAACCAGGCGCTATTTGGCGATTGACATTAAGGATTCAAGGAGTAAATTCATAGAGACTATGTAAAAACAGACTTTTACCCAGATTTTAAAGGACGATCCACCCGTTCAACCAGGACACTCTGGCCCTTGAGGCTGTCCCGGGTCAATAGAAAACCGTAGAAACAAATTGGACAACCATATATACAAATAAAAATATTGAAGATATACATAAAGCACATTTTCAAGTATTCAAATTTTGTTGTTTTATCAACTTATATTATTTTGTTTTTGTTATTATTTTATTAAATAAAACTTGTAAAAATTTCTATTTACATTTTCTGTTTTTTAATTTAATTTTTTAAAATTTTTAAGGCAAGTTAACAAAAATTTGTCAATAAATTCACTTTAAAATTTTACATATGCCCTCTCCTTCATTGCCTTTCCTTTAATAATTAAATAAAAATTAAGAGTGCATTATTGACTAATTATTTTTAACTTGTCTAGTTTTTAAATCTATCCTATATTTTTTAAATGTTTGACTTTAAATTTAAAAAATTTCAATACCAATTTTGTAATAGAAGAGTTTGGAGAGATAGTTTTTGTAAAATATTATGGAGTTCAGGAGGTTTGGAGATATAACAATATTTAGGGTATATTCTTTAAATGGTGATATCTATCTCTAGCAACTTAAGTTAAGTTAAAGCCAATTAAGTAAAATTAAGTGTCAAATAAAATTTCAACTGAAATTTTCATCAAAAGTTAAATTATCAAATTTAAAAATTTTTAGAGAAATATAAAAAATGAAAATTCAAGAACTATTATTAATTCTGCAATCTTTATTTGCAATTAATTATTTATTTAAAGGTATATAATATTTACAGATCAGAATGGGCTCTTTACACAATGCCGTTTCCCGGTTTGATCTTTTTTTCCCTACATTTTTGGAGATGCCGGGATGCAAATTTAATCAGAATTCCCGGTTCCTATCCCTCCAGTAAATCTCAATTCCCTTCACCGTTTTGGGCTATTTCGATCTGTAAACAAAAAAATTTTGTCCAAGTAACTTGTAGATAAAAGACTAATTATATTTTAACAAAAAGGAGCTCTCGGTGGGTGCGCTGAAAGCTCTACAACACTCGAAGGCAAATGTCAATGTGAAAAATATGATTTGAATCAATTTACCATACCAAAGAAAATATCTTCCATTAACTTAAAAGTAAATGAGAACGAACTAATCGAGAGAGTTCATTTGGCGAAGTTTGTTTTGCAATTTTTATAAGTATAATTGTGGATGTAGTTTCCCTATTTAAAAATTTATTTATTTTTAAAGGTTTATCACGTATATAATCGTTCAAGAAATATGTGCTATGCCTTAAAATTATGCGAAATGGGTATTAACGGGCATGACGGAATAAATAGAGAAATTTTAATTTTGAATTATTTTAATGGATTGGATCAGAATGCAAGAAATCATATAATAAATTGGAAGGACAGTAAGTTTTTATCATAATCTTTTATCTTAATCAACAATTAATAATTGTTTTGTATATTGATAACTTGTATTGCCTTTAATTAGACAAATTTTCCAAATCAAATTTAGCAAAATGTGTTAAATATGCTCAATAGCGAGGAACAATATTTTTATTTCAAATAAATATTTAATTTTTTAGTGAATTAAAAGATAATGGACAAAAAATGTATATTTTATTAGAACTTGGTGGAAAAACATTAATGGAGTATTTTTATCAAAAAGTTACAGATTCTGGTCGACCTGTAAGAAGCCCACAAAATGAATTTCTTCTTACAAAAATTCTTTTATGAGCAGCCCAAGCACTGCAACAATTTCATCAACGTAAGAAAAAATAACTAGGGAAAAGGTTGTCAATATTTTGTATAACTATTGTGAAGATTAATTATTGCAGAGAATTAGCAAAATGAATGAATTTATATAAATATTATTCGCTAAAATTTCAGGCATGCCTCCAAGATCATTCAGATCAACGTCGATCTATGAATGCCATTGTTAGTTTTCTGAAAAACGAATGCGACTATTTTCATTACGAAAGTGATTGTCCTAGAGGTAGTCGAGCACGACCTTGCACAAATTGATTATGCTGAGAAAGTCTGTCTGAAATGCAAAATTTATTATTTTTACTCTTTTTAAAAAATTTTGACTACATACATAGTATGTACATAAAACACTATGTATTTTCGATAAACACTATGTATATAAAATATTGTATATAAATTATTTAATATACATAAACACTATGTATATTAAATAATAATTATTTTTCTACAAGTTTTTAAATAATAAATGAAAAAAATTGAAATTGTTGTTGAAAAAATTAATAAACATCTGAAATCTTCATCAACTTTTATGCATTCTTCAATAGAAAAAATTGGTACACCCCAGTTTATCGACTCCAATATTTCGTCGAAGACGAATTTTTAATAACTTTTAATATAAAATTTAAATTAAAAATAATTTGAATTATTTTAATAGACTTATAATAGTATTTAGCTATTTTATAATAGAAAATTAAAAATTTAAAGGATTTTATAATTTACTCTTTGCCAAAAAACAAATTGCAATTTTAAATATCAATTTAAAATAATAGTTAAATAAAATAAATTTAATAACTTTAAAATAAAATAAAGAAAACTTTATAATAAAAAATAAAATAAAAGTGAAGGTTTTTTGTTTTGTTCATTGTCAGCTACACTGGGGTGCAAAAGTTTATCAACACCTAACGGAAAAATTTTTAAAACGATATATCTCGGTAGAAATTCGTTTTCATGAAATAATTTTTTTCACTATTTTTAAGCGGAAAGTGCTCTTTCCAATAAGCTTTTGAATTAAAAATAAGCAACAGACTTTTTATGATATGCTAAACTATAGCTTATTAGAAATAGCACATTTTACTTAATAATATTAAAATAATCCATGTTATCTAAACGAATTTTTCTCGAGATATACTGCTTTAAAGAAATTTTCAGTTAGTGTAGATAAACTTTTGCACCCAGTGCACAAGCTGCCAAATATCTCCCACCTAATATGGATACCCAATAATGTTTGTGAATATAGAAATTGGACCCGAAAAAAGACCACATAATAGTTCCTCCGTAAGTTTCGTTCAGTTTCCAGAAATGCCAGAATTTTTTTACCGCAATGATAAAAATTTCAGCATTCATAATAGCACTAAAAAGATTGGATCGAAAAAAATATATAGGTATTTAAATATGAAAACATGTTACGATTTATGGTACCCGAAATCTATTTCTAATCTTAATACCCTTAAATAAAAAAATAAGAAAATAAAAAAACTATAAGGATTGAAAAAAATTTTTTCGGACTTCTTCTGTTGTTTTTGTTTAAATATTCTCAATTTTGTTATCTTTTTCAAGTTCGTCTACAAAACTATTCAACTAAAAACGAATGATTTCTCCATTTAAAACACGGAAAACAAAATCCATTGTTGGGCGCTCGTCTGGATCTTCATCAAGGTAATAAAAAAAATAAAAAAACTATAAGGATAAATTAATTTATAATTTTTAAATTTATATTTAATAAATTAATTTATAATTTTTCTACATAAATTTCCTAAAATTTATTTCCCTTTTTGGTTAAAGGAATCTAAATGTGAAAAAAATAGGAATTCAAATGTCGTGCAAAGAAGAGGCATTTTAGGAACAATGCGGTTTCCCTGATTTTATAGTAAACTATAACTGCTCCTAAACTTATTGTTTAAAATACCGTATTTATTCTAATAGAATGGCCGCCACTCTATTTTTCGATACCCCCAAATAGGGGCTATTCTATTGGAGGGGCCATTCTAATGGAGGGCCATTCTATTAGAATAAATACGGTATTTGATTTTAAAAATAATGAATTTAAGCGTGCGCACTTCTAAGAGCACAATTGTTTAAATTTTTTAAATTTAAAATTCCTACGCTAAAGACATTTATTTCTGAGTGGTACAAACTGTTCTAAAGATCGCTTATAAGTAATTTTCTAACAAATAATTATTTTACCTTTATAATTTTATCTAAAGTTCCATTAAAATGTCTATTGGTTTTGTACTGATTTACCATACCAATTATTTCATGATAGGATTTCTTTACTATAACGATTATTTCAAAAAATTTTTGATGTATAAAAATCTAAGTTACGATAATTTTTAAAAGAATTGTTGAAGAGACCGAGAGCCATCAAGCCAAATGACCAAACGTCAGCTTTCTTGGTGAGCTAGAAATAATTTAAGTAAGAAATTTGATAATCTTAATTAACGATTTGGTAAAATTGAAGGTGTAGGACTATAGCTGAATTGAGATTAAGAGATAAAATAATAAACATGTCCTCATCATGTCTGAATAATATAATAGATTTTATACTAAAAGCCATTATCTTTTAATATCTTGAAAATGCGTGTCTATTTGAAATTTCTTTGCACTTGGTGAAGGATAAAATTAGGTCTTAACAAAACTCGGTCCAAATTGTCTTCTTGGCTTAGTGACACATCGATTGTTTCTTATCTTTTGAGCCATTTCTGACAGTTCCGATTTCCGGTACCTTCGTCATTTCATACTGGAGCTTGTTAAGTACCGAATACTCGGCCATGCGTATATTTAAATATGTATATGGGACCATAAACTAACCAATTTCTGACTTTGAAGTTTATAAAATTAAAATTACATTGCGTTGATCAACTAGAAGCTCAGGAGCTTTTATTACAGCTAGCATCATTTCAGTATGGAGAACATGTCCTCTTTCTGGTATTACAGAAAGGTTAAAATCAATCAATTTGAAAGGAATTGTTTCATTGGATTCTGGATTAAGATTGGGTTCAGATTGATTTTCATCAAGAGCTATGACAAAATTGTCTTCTTTAACATCCAAATGAATTCCATCTAAATTTAATTAATAATATTTTAGTGTTTATTTAGTCTCACGTTGATGGAATTGATGGAGTGCTTGAGCCGCCCCTTTAAGAATATTTGTTAAAAATTGCTTTTTTACTCTTCTTCCATGCATTAGTGAAACCTTGTTACGATAGTACTCTCCCAAAGAGTTCCCTCCAAGCTCTAAGAGAAAATACATCATATTAGCTTCGTGCTTCCTTAAAAAAGAATTTTAATAATTTTCAATACAAAAATAAAAAATTCAAACGAAAACACATGGAGAAGTCACGATAGTACTCTCCCAAAGATTTCCTTCTAAGCTCTAAGCGAGCTGTCTCTCCATTTTTCATTACACATATTACTGTTCAGTTATGCCTTTCTTCTACTCGAATTAAATGGACACCCAAAATGTTTCAATCCAAACTAAAAAATATTTTTGTATGTTTCCGTGCTTTCCTATTTCGAAAAAATAATTAATTAAATTACTATTTACCAGCCTTAATTACCTTGATAATAATAGTTAAAAGTAGAGTTGGGCGGGATCGGGATCCCGACGTAAAATCGGGATTTTGAAATGATGATCCCGATCCCGGTCCCGATCCCGACTGCGGGATCGGGATTGGACGAAATCGGGATTCGGAATAATGATCCCGATCCCGACTCGGGATCGGGATTGAAAAATCGGGATCGGGATTTAGTTAAAAAAAATTTTAAAAATTTAAATTTTTATTTACATTGCATATACCTCAATATAATTCCATAATTTTCATTTGCTGTGCTGAAATATTGATTTTAAGTCCTAGCGCGCATTTGTTCTTGGCGTATCAGGGATTAAGGAGGAGGGATAAAGTATTAACGATAAGGTGATTCTGATGGATTAAGAGGGATATCGTTGATTAATGAGATATTGGGATCTAGTTGGACATTAGGAATTTGGGTCATCATGAATTTGGGACATCAAGTCTAAAATTCAAAAATTAACCATCCGTCCGAATCTACAAATATCTCCAATATCCGCCAGAATCTAGGAAATGCTTTAATTTGGTAATTAAAAGTGATTCCACTGAATCCTCATTCTATCACCTTAATCCACTTAATACTATGATATCCTGCTAACTTCTTGATATCCGTGCAATCCGGTTCACTGATATCTTTCTTAATCCTTCGATAGTTTTATAAATGAGTTTCTTCTTATTCACCGCCGGAGGCAAAAATTTTGAAAAATTTCGAAGATTCTCAAGCCAAAATCTTTATTTTAGCGCCACAGGCGAAAATTTTGAAAATTTTGGATGGCGTAGAAGCCAAATTGCTTTCTTTTCAGCTCATTAATATATATTTTCATTAATTTATAAAATCCCGTTTCATCGGGATCCGATTGCTAATCCCGATCCCGATCCCGGCTCGGGATCGGGATCGGCCAAAACCGGGATCGGGATTTGTCTTTCGGGTTCGGGATCAGAAAAATCGGGATCGGGATTCAAAAAAACCGGGATAATCCCGCCCGATCCCGCCCAACTCTAGTTAAAAGTTTTACTAAATTTTAAAAAATAGACTGAATCAGAAATATTAATCACCAAAGATATCCAAAAGAAATCGAATGATTAACCAAGTTTTAGCTGCTTCTCCTTTTTTCCACTATGTTTACTTTTGCCGCGAATTTTAGGATGTTTATCTTTGCTGCTTTTTTCTTCTTCCTTTGGCTTTTTTCCGGTTTCTTTCTCCATCTCGCGAACCTCGTAAGCAAAATGAGTAATATCTCCATTCAGAAATTTGAGAATATCATCCATTGTTGGACGATCGTTCGGTTCTTCCTGAATACAAGCCTGCAAATATTTACCAGATTTATATAAAATTATAAAAACTATTTTTAATAAGATGGAAAAATTGGATTCCGACATTCCATTCGGATAGAGCCTTTTCGTAAATAATCCGCTTTCAGTTTTGGTTCAGTTAAATGTATATGTCCTAGCATAATTTCTACCTTTATAACACGATCCAATTTTGAGTCAGCATCGAAGTAGCTTGACAAATATTCATGATATTCTGGTACGCCTAAAAATTATTGTAAATCTTCAAAATTAAAAATTTTTCCTTTATCATTCCATAAACCTGCAATTCTGAATATTAGACTAACTCTATCTAAATAAACAAAATCCTTTGTAATTTTAACATTTGTGATACAAATAAAGCTCATAGGAAGAATAAAGGAAAATCAGTGAATATTAATAATTTAACGTGTCGACGCAGAAGACCCACAGACAGAAGACCCAAGGACAGAAGACCCACAGACAAAAGACCCACAGACAGAAGACCCACAAGGACAGAATACCCACAGACAAAAGACCCACAACTTTTTTGTTTTCCTTTTATCTTGCATATATTTTGGCGCGAGGAATGAAAAAGTATAAATCTATTAGTTTTTTATATTAAGAGGTTGATACAACCACGGGAAAGTTGTTTCAATATTAGGGAAGTTTGTTCCAACAACGGGGATTTTAACAATGGGGAATTTAGTTGCAACAACGGTTGAAGCTGTTCCAACTATGGGAATATTATTGTCCCAATTACCGTGGAGCTTGTCTAACGAAGAGGGATTTTGATATCCCGGATTTTCGCGATTTTGTTCTTGAAAATCCTGTCCATGTCGTGTCAAAAAATCAGATATAAAAAATAGTATAAAATAACTAATTGGCCTTCCCAAATTCTCAGAATTCGCATGCGTGTCACTAAAAAAGTATAAATCTGGCTTCTTGGTCTTTCAAAATTCACAAAATTCTTGTCAGTGACGATGAAAGGGAAAAGTAGATCAAAGGGATATTTAGGATCAAGGTGTATTTAGGATAATAGAGATTTAATTATTTCTGAGTAAATGGAGGGATATCGGTGGATATAAGCGGATTAGTGGAATTATAAAATCTTAAAAGTTTACATCTCTTAAAATTCCCTGACATATACAATTTACTGGATAAGAAAGATATAGGAGTATTCCTTCTCTGGTTACACTTATACACAATTTACGGATAAAAATAGATATCGGTGGATTTGAGATCTTACCCCTATATTCTCAATATCCCGCGCTATTCCTACATATCACAATTAATCACCCGACTCTTCAGATCAATTTCTAATTTAATGATCTACATAAATCGCTCATAAAATTTAACGCTAAAAATTTTATTGTTAACTTTAGAATTATTTTGTGCCTTGAAAAATTGGAATTCTGTTTCAGAAATTTCAGGAAATTTTTTCTAAAATTTTAGTTAAAAAAATTTTTTGTGGGTCTTTTGTCTGTGGGTATTCTGTCCTTGTGGGTCTTCTGTCTGTGGGTCTTTTGTCTGTGGGTCTTCTGTCCTTGGGTCTTCTGTCTGTGGGTCTTCTGTCACTACGCCATAATTTAAATTGCACCTTTAAAATACTTTTCATTGAATATCTCGTAAACCATTTCGCCGAAGCTAAAAACGTCATCTCTTTGCCGTTTTTCAATAATATCTCTTTCATTTACCTGATATAAATTTAATTAAAATGTAAATAATGCCTTTCTGTACCTCATAAAGTTTAGAAATTTCAAAATCAATCAATTTAACATCAATTACACCGTCATTTGTAGCTTGATCACGAGAAACAAGAAAATTATAGTAGCCAATATCACCATGACCTCCAACTGAATTTTATAATATTTGTTTAAATAAAATAAAGTTATATAATCACATTGATGGAATTGTGCGAGTGCTCGGGCTGCCCCTTTTATAATTTCAATAAGAACTGGCTCATTAGATCTGGGCAATCTTTCTCCATCCTGTGGATCTCTTTCATAATAATAATCTTTTAAATCCTTTCCTCCAAGTTCTAAAACAAGACCATACCTTCTAGCAGTTTTTCCTCTGAAAATTTTTCAAAAATATTTATGGTGAAAGACAATACGTGAAAAAATGATCATCCTTAGTTTATTAAATAGGTGGTGATTTCAGATCAAATGTTTCAATATTATTTATACTTACTGTGCAATCATTTTAATAAGATGATTTTTCTCGAAATAGTCAATCCCATTTAAATATTGAAACACAACAAGTTCATTTTTATGAGAAGTTGTATCTTTTAAAGCCACACAAGTAAAAGTATTATTTTCGCCAATCAAATGTGCGTGGTAAATCTTTAAAACAATTTGAATAAGAATTTAATCATTTAAATAATTTTAGGCATAAGGGTTCTATACATTTAAGGTATTTTATTAAATTAAAAATAAATAACAAAGTTTTTGGCAATGTTAAATAACAATATGTATATAAATTTAAAAAATGCCATAAGAATGCATATTATTTTGTGTTAATCAAATTACGATGCAAATTTATTTAAAAAACTTGCTTTGCTATTGCTACCAGTCCCAATTTGGCCGTAATCATCTGTAGTGTATTTCAATTTGAAATCATTACCATCAAAATTCTTCACAATTAGGGAAATTTTTTCCAATTTTTGCCGGTCAAATTCACATGCATGTTGATTATCATTTGAAGCTGACACACCTTAAAATTAAATTTATACAGATTTTCGCAAATGTATGAATGAGAAAAACTGTTTTTTGTTAAAACCACTATTTATTAATGTAATATTGAAGAATCCATATATTTAACAAAAGTGTAATAACTGATAAAAAGTTTTCTAAACAATTTAAATAAAATCACCTTTTCCTTTGTTTAATCCTTCGACATGGTACATGCCTTCTATTGAAGGAAGCCCACAAAACGAGAATATCATTGTGGAGAGGATTAAAATGTTTTTTAGTATCATTTTCTCTTTTATCTAAAAATTTAATTTTTAGGGTATTTTGTTATTTTTAAATGTTTAAGTTTAAGAATCTCCAAGGTTGATTATTTTGTATATTTTGAAAATTATTATATATGTAATGTACTATAATATTAATTTAAATAAATAAAAAATTATAATAAAAAAATAACTCTTATAATTATAGTATATAAGAGTTAGCTTTCATAATCACCACACTCTACCAGATATTAGGTGTTATTATCAATTTTGTTAAGTTTAAAGAAATTTATGGCCAAAACAAAACGAGCGCCTCTATTTTAAATTAATTTTTTATTTGTAATTTTAATTCTCTAATTAAAAGACAAAAATTAAAAATGAAGAGAAAGTAAAAATGCAACTGAACTACATATAAACAGACAACGATGCATTTATCTTTCCCTCATTTTTAATTTTTGTCATTTAATTAAATAATTAAAATTACTAATAAAAAATTCATTTAAAATATTTAGATAATTTCAGCGGCACTTATTTACTCTCCCCCCCCCCCCCATTCAGTCAATTTTGTAGGTAAATTTGTAAAAAATGGTCAGTAAGCCAGATGTTATAGAATTCGTCGAGCTTTCTTGAATGACACCGAAATCAGCCCCCGGTCTTAATTTTGAGCCGAGATACAAACCCCCGAAACTTGAAAATAACGGGAGGATTTCTATTGCATGATTTTGGAATTTCACGGAATCGAAATTTTGATCAGAAACGTAACCGGAACTTTAAAAAATTTTGCTAGCAAGTTTTAAGCCTTGCAAAATTTTTAAAATTTCTTGTTTGAAAAAATGTTTAATTTTTTCCGCCCATGGCCTTCCGAAACCTTCAAAAACCTTCAAATTAATTCTTATTATCCACAACAGTGATGTTTCTTTAAGAAAATAATTCACAAAACTAAAACAGGCCTGAAAAAGGACCGGATAAAGATCTCACTCTTACTTTTTTACACTTACTTTGGAAAATCTATCAGTGAAAATTGAAAATGATCCCTTTGCGCCAACGGCGAATTTCTTAAATTTCTGATGGCTATTCAGCCACAATCCCTCTTTTCTAGGGTCAATTTCCAAAATAATTTTTGGAAATTTTCGAAAATTGAGAATAATGTCAAAGAGTCGAAAGCGATAGAAAAAGACCTGGCCTCGAAAATCGAAATTTCGAATCAGCTCTTCTTCTCTCTTGTTGCTTTCCTTATAATAATTTAATTTAAATGCATCGTTGGCTGTTTATTATTAGAGTGCATTTTAACTTTCCCTTCATTTTTAATTTTTGTCATTTAATTAAATAATTAAAATTACAAATAAAAAATTAATTTAAAATATTTAGATAATATTTTTCTATAATTAATGCAGGAGTTAGGAAATATCGAAAATTGGTTGTTTTAGATAGGCCATTGGTTGTTTTTAAAATTACAAATAAAAACTATTGTTACCAGAATTTTCATTTGGTTCCGGTATTGATGTTCAGTTACATTATTTCAAGTTACATTGGGTGTGCGTTTCTTTGAAACTACAGCTTTGTCTATCGTTGTGACAAATTAATTGTTGATTTGTAGAATTTTCAACGGTACATTGAGTGGTACATTGAAGAGGTGCACAGTTGTACCCGCGTAGTTTTAAATAAACTCAATAGAAATTCTCATATAAATTAATTAAGCAAATTTAAAACTTTTTTAATAGAAATATAAAAAATGAAAATTCAACAACTATTAGTAATTCTGCAATTTCTATTTTCAATTGAATATTTATTTAAAGGTATATATTTACAGATAGAGCGGGCTCGGGCAAGACGCCGTTTCCCGGTCCCAATATTTTTCCCTACTTTTTTTGGAGATGCCGGGATGCAAATTGGAATAGAATTCCTGGTTTTTATCCCTACCTCAATCTTTCACCATTCTTGACTATTTTGATCGGTAAACAAAAATGTATTATAGATAAAAGCTACTAATTATTTTTTAACAAAAAGGAGCTCTTGGCGGGTGCGGTGGAAGCTCTACAACACTCGAAGGCAGATGTCAATGTGAAAAATATGATTTGAACCAATTTAACGTACAAAAAAAGATATCTTCCATTAACTTAAAAGTTAATGAGAACGAAGTAATTGGAGAGAGTAGATTTGGCAAGGTTTGTTGTCAATTTTTATGATCATGATTAGGGAGGAATGTTGTTTCCCGATTATTTTGGAAATGTCTAAGTTTTTGCTTGTATTCTCCATATCTAGTACAAGCAGGTACAATAGGTACAATTATAATATGTAATTATAATAGGTAGAAATATAGGTACAATATAGGTACAAGTAGGTACAATATACTAGCCTTGAAATATTATTCTATCATTAACATCGAATAACATGAAATTATTCTTTAGATTTAAAAATTTTTTTTTATTTTTAAAGGTTTATCACGCATATAATCGTAGAAAAGATATGTGTTTTGCCTTAAAAGCAAGTGAAATGCATATTAACAGGCGCGATGGAGTAAATAGAGAAATTGAAATTTTGAATTATTTTAATGGATTGGATCAAAATGACAGAAATCATATTATAAAAATGGAAGGACAGTAAGTATTTATATTTAGCAACCAATTAGAATTTGTTTTCCATACATATTGATACTTGTATTTGTGTTGATTAGGCAAATTGTTTGAAAGTTCTCACAGCGTATTTCAGTAAATTATTTCTCATTGTCGGATAACTTTTATAAAAATGTGTGAAATAGACCCAATAACGGGGATATTTTATTATTATTTTATTATTTAGTTAAATATTTTATTATTTAGTAAATTAAAAGATAATGGGCAAAGGATGTATATTGTATTAGAACTTGGTGGAAAAACATTAATGAATTATTTTCATCAAAAAATTGAAGAATCTGGTCAACATTTAATAATGCTAATAACTAAAGAAAATGAAGTTCTTCTTACAAAAGTACTTTTAGGAGCAGCCCGAGCACTACAACAATTTCATCAACGTAAGAAAAAATAACTGGGCTTAAGAAAAATAACTCCGCTAGCTTAAACATTTATTTTGAAAATTTAAAATTTAGATGGCATCCATTTGGACGTAAAGGAAGGAAATTTCGTTGTCTCTCTTGAGCAAAGTCAGGATGAAAGTGTTATTGAGTGTAAATTGATAGACTTTAATACTTCCGTTTTGTTAAATATCGAGGGTAATATAGCAACGAATACTCCTGTTAATTTTCAATATTTGAATAAAACTCTTATGGCTCCAGAGGTACAGGAAGATGATACCAGACGTGTAAGTTTTAGATTAAAGTATATATATAAAACGGTACTTAATAAATTTTTTTGAGAGTCAAATATTAAAAATTTTAGGTAACCAAAAAGTCAGATGTTTATTCTTTTGGTTTAATGGCATTTCAGCTTTTTTATCTTCAATCTTTCAGTAAATTTTTAAATTAGTTAAATTTGTCATTCTGACAACAAATTTTTATTTACATTAGAGATCTGCACAACACGGGGAAAATTAGGGTGTGATTTATTAATTGTGATATATCATTTCTAATCCTCCGATCATGAGGGGTTGAGGGTATCGGTAGATTTGGAGTGATAGAAGTATATCGGTAATACATGTGTTATAGTAATTTGCAGAGATCTCAAGGGATTTGTATTGATAAATCGAAAGCTAAAGAGAAATTGGGGATCATAAATGATATCAGTGGATTTATGAGAACTAAGATGGATATAGGTGATTTACATGGATTAAGGTGGATTTAAATTAGAGTTGATCAAGACGAGACCGATACCGAGATTCTCGGCTTTTTTCCAATATCGGTCTCGGTTTTTTCATTCTCGGTCTCGAAACCGATACCGATATTCTCGGTACTAGTGATGTTCGGAAGAAGAAAAAACCCGGGAAACGGGAGTCGGGTCGGGAAATGACCTCGGGAGTCGGGAGTTTATCATAAAAAAATTTTGGCGCCTTCGGCGCCAAAAATTTCCGATTTTTTGTGTAGCGGGCAAAAATTTGAGAATTTTGGGGGTCAAGAAGCCAGATTTCTCGCCGAAATATGTTATATTTTCTCCTAAATGAATTTTTTCCAATAATTTACTGCGTCCTCTGAGAATTTTGTGCATTTCTGGGCAAGTGAAGTCAAAATTAACAGTTACAAGCAAAATGCTTTGACTGCTAACCTAATTTTGATCTTAACCTCAAGATAATTTCTTTTTATTGGAAGATTTCTTCAGATTATGAGGCTTAAGGGGGATATTCGGAGAGAGGGATATAGCGGCATTTCCGATAACCGAAACAAACTCTTGGATATCGTATCAGGTATGCGAACCGAAAATTTCCGGATATCCGGTCTTTTCCTTACCTATAACTTACCCAAATTAGTCTTTTTTAGCGCCGCAGGCGAAAATTTTAAGAATTTTGGAGGTCAAGAAGCTAGATTTCTTCCATTTTCTGCGCCGCATGCTAAAATTTGTGAAAATTTATGACTAAATTAAATTTTCTAGTTTTCTACATTTACTAATATTTAAAAAAATAAATTTATAATTTTAAAATCAAAACTAAAAAAGTTCAAAACATTTATTTGGAAGGAAAAACTAATTAACTCACATTCACCAATCGTGGATTCAAACCCATCCCAATAAAATATCAAAGTGAGTGAAGTCACACAACCCAACCACTTAACCATCGACAAACGTTAAGTAATTATTGTAGAGAGAAGATAAATATTTTTCTCTTCCCTTTTTTATTTTTTCCCGGCTCCTATACAACTCATCGAATCCTTAACTCATCGAATCCTTAACTCATCGAATCGGCCAAAAACTATCAACTAATCGAATCCTCCCAAAAGGTGACGTTTGAGTCCCTGTATTTATTTTTTAGATTTTTTATTGTTTTGTTTATTTTTTTTCGTTTTTCATCTGGGGTTTCAACTAATTTTGTTAATTAGTTGATCGGTCACTCATCCAAGTCTATCCGGTCAGTGAAAACATTCTCAGATCCTGGTAAATTATGCTGGAGATCCTGGTAAATTATGCGGAGATTTTACCGGGTAAAACCGGATCAGATTAATCCAGAGACCCCGATTGTGCCCAAAACGCCTTTTTCCTAGCCTCCAAAGCAGCACAAAAAATTTTTCAACGAAGATTCAGCTAGCCCTTTTGGGAGAAAAATAAACACTGGGACTCAAACGTCCCTTTTTGGGAGGATTCGATGAGTTGAGCATTTTTGGCCTAGTCGATGAGTTAAGGATTCGGTTAGTTAAGGATTCGATGAGTTAATAGTTTTTGGGCGATTCGATGAGTTAAGGAATTTTAGCCGTTTCGATGAGTTGAGTGTTTTTGGCCGATTCGATGAGTTAAGGATTCGATGAGTTGAGGGGACACGTTTTTCCCGCTTATTTTTTCCTTTCAAAAATAAAAATCGTATCAAAAAAGCCATTCTTAGGGGTGTAAAAATTTCCCGACTTAGTCGGGAATTGACACCGGGAGTCGGGATCGGGAGGCCAAAAGCTCGGGAAATTTTCCCGAGTCGGGATCGGGGTCGGGATACCCCGAACATCACTACTCGGTACTGACTAAAAGAAACAAAATCCTCAATATTGTCGAAGTTTTCGTACATAATTTTTTTCGGATACTCGTCCATAATAGAGAAAATGAATTTTTTTCGGCCTAACTACAGTTTCCGGATCAGAAACAGAATTGGACGATTTATATGTCATTCGAAAGAGCTCATCGAGCTGAGTCGAATGGCACCAAAATTTTTCAGCGGAAAAAATTCGGAGCCAAAATATAGGGCTCGAAATGGTCAAAAACCATAGGGGGGACCAAGCACTTTTTTGGGGTAAAAAATTCGAATATGCAAATAGTAGCTCATTCGAAAGAGCTCCTCGAGCTGAGTCGAATGACACTAAAATCATCGTGATTGGACAAGTTTAGACAAAGTTACGATAGAAAAACCAAAACCTAAACCTATGGGGCGTCGGCGAGGCGCTTGTGCAAAACCCCGCGCTTCGCGCGGGGTTTTGCGGCACGCGCCTCGCGGGGAGTCTACGGGCGCTGGGTCTGGGCTCGTAACATAAACCTATTCCTATCTCCCTTGCTCTGGACGTATTTGGGGCCTCCGTAGCAGCAAAAATCTCCACAGATGCCATAGGTAAGGAGCTAAAATAAAAGATCATAACTTTGTCAAATCAAGTCAGATTTCGTTGATTCTGGTGTCATTCGACTCAGCTCGACGAGCACTTTCGAATGAGCTATTATTTGCATATTCGAATTTTTCACCCCCAGAAAACAGCCTGGTCCCCCCTATGGTTTTTTGAACTTTAGGGGTCTGTAACTCGGCTCAGAATTTTTTCCGCTGAATAATTTTGGTGTCGTTCGACTCAGCTCGACGAGCTCTTTCGAATGACATATAAATTGTCCAATTCTGATCCTGATCCGGAAACTGTAGTTTAGCCTTTTTTTCGAATGAGGTCTTCTAAAATTCAAAAATTTTCGCCTGCGGCGTTGAAAAAGGAAGAAATTTGGTGATTCGGCCTTCCAAAATTTAATAAATTTTCGTCTGCGGCTCTGAAATTTGAATTTTCCGAGCCCTCGGCCGTTAGATTTTTAAGATTTTGATTATAGAGTCTTCCTATTTTCGGCAACTGTTGTTCCCACCAGTGGATTAAGGGGATTTAAAATGATCGGAAGCAGGGATGAGCGCATTGAGTTTGCGTATCTGAGGGCAAAAATTGGAAGAAATCTTGCTTCATGGCCTTCCAAAATTTTCAAATTTTTGTCTGCGGCGCTGAAAATAGGAAGAATTCTGGCTTCTTGGCCTTCCAAAACTACAAATTTTTGCCTGCGGCGCTGAAAATTGAAAGAAATCTGGTGACTTGCGCTTCTAATAATGGTTTGGTTAACCAAAATTTTCACTTCGGCCATTTGCGGATACCCGCGGATGGATATGTCTCAAAAGTTGTAAGGATATAATCTGATACGGATGTCGACCTCAAGGATATATCTATTCGGATACGGACACAAAAATTAGTTGACATAAAATAAAAAATTTTGTTAGTCTCGGTCAGTATCGTTTCTCGGTATCGGTCTCGGCTCAAAATGATGGTATCGGTCTCGGTATCGGGTTCTTGAGTATCGGTCAATCTCGGTCTCAGGTTGGCCGATACCAGTATCGTTTTGATCATCTCTAATTTAAATGCTATCTGTGAACGTGGTGACATCGTTGATCCAAATGCACTAATACTAACCATTCGCAATACTAACTCATAAGCGAGAGTTATGACAAATTTTGATGATATGTAACTTAACATTCCGATTTCATTGAAATTTTGATATAATCTCTCGCTTTCAAAAGATTAAAATAAGAGGCTGATGTTAAACTATGGTTTAAGGGGAAGTGAAACAAAATTAATTAAAAAATTGAGGTTATTATGTAGCAGCTGCTCCCAGTGATCAAAAATTTAATATTTCTTTTAAAAATAAATAATTCAGCGGGAATTCATCGATATGGCAATGTTAAGGATACAATTAATGCTTATTTCAACAAAAGAGAGCAATATCATTCAATAAAATATACGCGCTTGGATCAACTTATAAAGGTAAATTGTATAATATTATTAAGCTTTTCTATGAATGTTGCACTAGTAATTAAATGCCCGACATCGGGTTTAAGTATCGGCATTTTATTTAATTTAAAATTCTTTCAGCTATTATAAAATCCCGACCTTTTAAATACTAATTCCGTTATATGCTGAACCCTATAACTAGCAAACCGATACCAAAAATATTTTTCACTCACACTCTCGATACCGAGTTGGTTTCGCTATTCTCAAATCACAATACCAATTGACAAGATTAATTATTACAGAGAATTAGCAAAAAAATGAATTCATATAAATATTCACAAAAATTTCAGGCCTGCTTCCAAGATGATCCAAATAATCGTCCATCTATGAATGCTATTGTTAGTTTTCTGAAAAACGAATGCGACTATTTTCATTACGAAAGTCATCGTGCTAGAAGTAGTCGAGCACGATTGTGTGTAAATTGATTTGAAGAAAATCTAGTGGTAGAAAAAAAAATTTTTTTGAAGAAAATCTAGTGGTATCCGGGCTTTTATTTCCTATTTAAAGTAGGTATATTAAAAACGAGATTGGGTAAGATTCTTGGTTTACTAAGGAATAGTCTTTGATATCTTCGAAATTGTTAAAGGTTTCGACTTTTCGAGCTTTTAGAAATTTCTCTAGATAGAAAAAAAGGAAGAATTAAATTCTCCTATGGTTCCCTGACAATAGTATCAAAAATTTGATTTTGTAATGGGGTTTCGTTAATTTTGGATTTTTAGGACTTCGAAGCATCGAGTTATAAAATAAATTAACCAAGAAAAAATCAAAATTCGTCCTTTAAATGAAATTTTCTTTCGATTCCTGGGTTTTATCTGTCATATTATTAAAATATATACAAAGTCATGGTTCCCTTAAACTATTTTTAAAAATTATTTAAAATTCACCACGGTGTAAAAGTTTTTATTATTTGGGACCATGTGTTAGTACATTTTTGGGTTTGAATTGTTATTTTGGTACTTTATGTTTATACCGCCCTCCTGCCTATTTGAGTATGAGTTAATCTTTCTTGAATTCACTCTAGTTTACCATGCTATATTCAAATGTTAGACATTACAAAGAGAAGATTAATTTTCCCATTCCGGTGTGCCAAGTGTTATAGACTCTATGCATAATTTAACAAGCTAGTTTCTTAAAATCAATGATCCGATATTATTCATGGGCCGGTGTCTAGTATTTTTAATAATTTAATGAAAAAGATAAAAACGAAAATGTTACTTTGTATTTGATAAGATTAAAAAATAACCTTCTAATGGAGTGAAATTGAAGAAGGGTGAAAGTATGTCTGACCATTACGTACATTTTAAACATTGATATTCAAACTTGAGGGGCGGTATAAACAAAAAGTACTGCCTGTATCTACTAAATTAACATTTATATTTTGTTTTGTGGGGAAAGTTTTTATTCGAATTCTACACCGACATACTACCTGGGCTATATTTATTCCCTTATTATCCTCTTGCTACACAACTAACTTAAATTTTCCTTATCAGTGTATCCAAAAATTTTTTTATAAAAATTACGTCCCTTTAAAAAACTATCCAAAAATTAAGAAAAAAATATTTTAAATGTTGTGGAGCAATTGGATATAATTTGAACTAAATTATTATTTTCATATTATTTTTTATTTCGTAACTATTTCTAATATGTAAAAATTTATACATAACTTACATAAACTCATTCTGGGAAGAAGTATATTTTAATATTTTATTTATTTTAATATTTCATAATTCACCAGTAGCTTATCGACTTTTCCGGACCAAAATATGAGGATCGATACTTTCAGACCCGACATTGCTGACCCGAAACGAAATAAAATTATTTTTAAAATTTAATAAAATATGCCGGAGTATTATTGTTGTGGGGATATCGATGAAATTTTATGGAAGCATTTTAAAGAAAATTAAAATAATTTGGTAAAGATACCGATAAGTAACTGCCGACGTGCCATCCAGAGATATGCCATTAATTATTTAAAAGCCCATTATATCTCTCAATATCCCTCCAAAATCCACTTATATCCTTTTAAAAATCTCTCAACATCCCTTGTTTTAAGACACTAGTGTTCAATTAACGGCAGTTAACATTCTAAATATTCATCAATCCATGGGAGAGCTTTCAACTGGATATACATAGTAGAAAAACGATAATTGTATACTTTAGTTTTTTTTTATTTTAACAAAAGTTTAAATTATTCAAAACTAATTTAATTAAATATAGTAAGATTCAATATTTTTCTCAAAAATTTCAATTTATAAAACTAAATAATTGAAGCAAAAAACTAATTTATCCAAAATCTACGAATATAAAATGCTTAAAAATAAAATTAAAGTTAAATAAAAAAAGGGTTTTTAAATAATAAAGATAGAATTTATGAAAATTTGGAAAAAATCCTTCTTTCTTATTTCATAATGATTAAAAATGGTAAAAGATTAACTTATTTTAAATAAGGCAGTCTGCATAAAAAAGTCCTCTTTTAAGTTCTTTATTAAATTTATTTTCAGATCTATTTTTAAATTAAAAATAGATTTAAAATATTAATTGATCTGAACGTAAATTTAATATGTAGAGAAACTAAAAAATGACTCTTTTTATGCAACCTGCCTTATTCAAAATAACTTGATCCTTAAACATTTTTTAATCATCATGAGGAAAGGAAAAAAAGGAAAAGGAAGGACAACTTTCGAACAATAATTTGTGGACTAGGGGGGGGGAGATACTGCAATAGTACCCATTTTTGTTGTTTTATGAGAAAAGACTAGAAAAACTTTAATAAAAAATTGGAAAAAATAACATTCTTCGTTAGTCTGCTGATTAAACAATAAAAGACTAAAATGACCCAAAGATTAAATGCAAAATTTTACAAATTTAGGTTAAGCCTATCCTGATGGATACCATATATGGATAATTTTAAATTTTAAAAAACGATAGGCGGGGAATAAAGCCGAATAGCATATAAGGCGGAAGCTGAAGAGGCAAAAAAGATTGTCTGAACAACATTCTCGTTGTCGTTACACTCTCCATCTTGTTTAAGCAACTTTCCCTGTTGTTGGTATAAAGTTTTTACATAGTACGATCAGCTGTCCAATTAAATAAGCAATCTCATCAGACCCACGCAAAGAGGCTAGTTTAATTATAAGTCAAGTAGTAAACATGCAAGTATTTTTGAGTGTTCGATTAGAAGCATGTTAGTGAGGAAATTTCAACACTTTTCTAGCAGTGTTATAAAGTAAAAGATCCTCATTGGATTTATTTTGCCTTTCGCCGAATTTTAGCCTTTTTTGTTTCGTATTTAGCCTTTTAAAATCAGTTTCAGCATAACCCTGCTATATAATATAGAAAGAATAAAGAAAAAAATCTAGATTTATCTAGATTAATTTGAAAATGACTCGCTCACTGCTGCATTTTCTTCAAACTTCAAAATCACTTTCAATCTTGTTCAATCATCTAGTTCAATCTCTCCATTTTGTTTAATCTCACCATTCTCTGGACAAATTATAACATTCATATTATCGTGGTCAGCAAATCCCCAATAAGTTTTTTCGTTAGCAAAACGATTACAGATTCCTTTCAAAAACAGATAAATGGCAAATGCACTAGGACGATGGAATGGATTGTTTGGAAAAATACATGCCTTAAATAAAAATAAAGTCTTAGACTTAAATTATTTATCGAATACCGTATATGCTCTAATAATTACCCTAGGTAAATATTATTTCGAACTGTCTGGAGGGAGTAATTAATAAAGCGGGGGTAATTATTTGAGAGATGGTAATTATTGTTTCGATCTGTGTATGCTTTTATTTTTCATAAAGATGTTAAAAGGAATATACGCAATATATTACGGATCCGTCAGTGGATATATACAGACATGACGTATATTAATCCCTTCATATACATATTTTTATATTCATCCTTAAAATATTTCATTATTGAAATTTATAAAGATTTTTAACAAATATATTTAAAATTAGTACAGAAAAATAGGAGAGGGGGCAATTATTAAAGAGGTTATTTATTTGAGAGAGGGTAATTATTTTTTCGATATCTCGCTGGAGGGCTTAATTAATAGAGCGGAGGTAATTATTCGAGGGAGTGTATTTATTAAATTTATTAAAATCATTATGGTAAATGTTAATAGATATTGTAATATTTTTCACCATGGATTATTAAAAAACCTACCCGGATAATTCGATCAAATGGTTCGTTGGAAGCTACTAATTCTGGGTCTACAGTTTTAAAATTAGGATCGCGTATAAGCTTGTACATCATTAATCCAAATGAATAAATATCTGCTTTTGGAGTTACCTATAAAATAATTATAATAAAATTGTTAATTATATTCTTTATAAATATTAATTTAATAAAAATTGTTAAAATATAGGTTGCTATTATTGACGTTATATCAAGATCGTTAGCTCTCATATTTCATAAACTAGAGTTAAATTTAATTTAGCCAATTTAAATGTATTTATTGCAGAGAAAATTTAGGAACAGACAATCAGCATGAATACCGTGTCAGGATCATAATTACGAATCTCTGGTGCTCTGTATTTTTCTGTGCCATATTCTACATTTATTGAATTTGCAGCTTTATCTTTTAAAAGGACAGAAGAGCCAAAATCAATTAATTTGCATGAAGATATGGGAATATCATCAATTAACATATTATCGAGAGGGATGACAAAATTTGACGCTTTAATGTCCAAATGAATTGCATCTAAATAAGTTTGATATGTAAAATTTAAAAAAATTATCAAAGATCCATTTAAATCTAAATTAAGTTCCGAAGACCTTTATAAAAGGTTAACATTTAACCTTTATAAAAGGTTAACATTTTCTAATTTTGTATTAAAATATAATTAGAAAATAAAATTTCTATTAAACATTTATATGTAATCTTATAAATCTATTTATAATCTTACGCTTATGAAAATTATGAAGTGCTTCCGCAGCAAAGATAAACATGCTAGTTATTTTTTCATAACCGTTTATTATTGAAAAATATTGTAACAGATTTATCCCCTCAAGTTACAATACAGTAAATATTTTTGGTTCATTATCGTCTCCAATTTGCTCTTCACTTAAAAAAATAAAATAAATTTGTTTTTATAAAGATTATTGGTTAATTAAATCAACCAGATAGGTTGTTGTTTTAATATGTTAGGAGTGTTATGGATTTTTTATATACTTGTTAGTAGAGACCGATAAAGAGGATTACCGAGGCTGGCAAAGCCGAGATCGAGGGTGAGGAGCTTAATGTGTGCATATAATAATTACCTTCTAAAAGTTTTTATTCATTAAAGTAATTTTGAAATAAGTGAACGATTTTTCAGAGTTCCCCCACTTAATTAAACAAATATTTTTAGTTGATCGTAATCATAGCTCGCTAGGTTTCATTAAAATTAACATTATATTTAAAAAAACTTACTGTCCATAAATTTTTATAACAAAGTCCTTCACATTAGCAGCAGGAAAATTAGCATCAGGAAGATTATCAAAATATTCAAGAACTTTTATTTCATTATTTGCAGCATGTTCAAGTGCCTTACTCCTTTTATTTCTACCTTCTTTTTTCAAATGTAAAACTTTCAAAGCAACACATTTTTTTCCTTTTTGCTAATATGCGTGGTATATCTTTTAAAAAAAAATTAATTAAGAATTCGTGTTGAAATGTATCAATTAGAGTAAAATTGTTATCAATGGTTCAAGATCGACAGCGATATATAAATTGTAGGAGTCACTATAATATACTACATACTTTAAAACAGTTAATACTACGTGAAAGAACATTGAAATTAGTGAATAAATAATCAAAATCTACTTTTCCATATCCACCAGATCCAATTATATCATTCATATTAACAAACAAATGAATGTCTCCATAATATTCAGATGCTATTGTTATTTCGGAATTAAGCTTGTCGCGTGTATATTGTTTACAGGCACATTTTTTAAAATTTCCATGTGAAGCATGGCCAGACGACGTGCCAGCTAAAATTTTAAAAGACCATAACTATATGTATACTTGATTTGTATTTAAAATATCCTCTCAATAATAACTTGCCTATTTCCTTTCCATGTCGTTTAGTAGTTCTCTGTGGGGTGCTGGCTTCATCTTAAAATATAAATTATATGAAAATTATCCCTTAAACTCGCCTAATCCAGTCATGTGTCCGCTACTAGCAGGACTTGTATGCCCTTAAATTTAATAAAACTCATTATTTAAATTTTTATTAACCCGTGTGTGCCGTTTGATGTGTTTCTTCAATAGTATGCCCACCAGAACAACAAATACCAGCAAGTATTACTTGAAAAATTTTAATTAAATTATTATTTAATAAATTTAAAGAATAATGAAGTATTGTGGAAGTTAGACTAAACAGATTAAAATACAAAGTCCAGGTGCGGGAGCAGGATAATAAGACTGATAATTACTTTTCATATATGTCTCAAGCGCTTTCGGAGTTACAAATTATGTTAATCTTTTAATTTGGATTCGTATATGATCCCCCGCGTCACTGTCAACAAATGCCCAATACCCAGCATTTATGAAAAAAAGACTCGGGTTTTCCTAAAAAGACTCGGGTTTTTCAAACTCGGATTACTCGAGCTCGGTTTTTTCGCAATTGCTCGGTACTCGACGTACTCTAGTTTCCACGATGTATAAAAATTATGAGCTTCCTATTTCTTATTTTTCTGCAAAATTAGCTCTCCGCTTTCATATTTATCTTTTTATTCTTATTAATACGATTTCAAAAATTTTTATATTTGCGTTTAAGGCTTTTAGGAAAGGATAAGTCAAAAGAATAAGTCATGTTTTAGGAAAGAATAATTCATGTTACATAAAATAATTTTATATCCTAGAGAGCAATTTATTAGAATACGTTTAATATATACCTGATAGATTCAACACAATAACGATTGCAATGTTTAAAAGAGTCATATTAAAACTCATAGTCTAAAATAAATTTAATTACTAATTTAAATATTTAATAAAAATTAGTCGCACATAAAAACATTATTAAATTTTTTTAAAGATTTCAATATAATTTTTTGGCCATCTGTTAGTTGCAACCTAATTACATTAAGACATGTATTAAAATCTATTTTTAAAGTAGGTACATATATTTTTTTGAAGTCTTTTCTACAGGCGTTGAAAAATTTGTTAACAATTCAGTTAAAGGGCCATTCTATTTGAATGTCCATAAAACTTTAGCTTTTACTGTAGGTTAACATAAGTTTCTACTTTTAAGTTTTCGCTTATGTCTAGCGCTTCTAAAGGCTAAGTAAAAAATTTAGAGAGTCCATGTATAAATGAATTTTTAAAAATTTAAAGAGCTATTTAAAGGAAGACTAATCAATGCCCAGCATTTTATTAAGTGCTAGGCATTATTTGGCCCTCCTCTCTAAAATGTAGAGAGCCAAATAATGTTATGTGGAGAGCCAAACAGCATGTCGAATCAAGATCAAGATCCATGAGAAAGAGCCAAATTCAAATTTATTGAATTTGGCTTTATTTTTTTTTAATTGTTGATTTCAAAATGCAAAAAGTAAGCTCTTAAACTTTTAATTTATCTTGCTTATAGAATTCTAGAATTTATGAAAAAATTATCAAAGTCAAAATTAGAATAAGTTTTAAGCAATTGGTTAGCGTAAAGATTTCTTAACAAAATTTAAATATATGGAGCTTCAAAAATAAAAAATAAATAATTTAAATAATTTTTAAATTTTTTTTAATTAAATGACAAAACTTGACAGTAATGTATATTTATATAAAAATACATATAGCATGGAGAGTCATGATAGAGAGCCATGGAGGAGAGTCACGATTAATATTACTTTGCTGTTCAACTACGTCTATAATAAATAGCCAACGATGCAGTTTTACTTTTTATTCAATTAACAGAGGGAACGTAATTAAGGGAGAGGGCATATGTAAAATTTTAAGGTGAATTTATTAACAAATAATATTTACAAGCTTTAAAGAAAGAAAAAAAATTTCTGAACTAAACTTTTTTTTCTGAACTAAACCACACGTAGCCAATTAATATTTTAAAGCATTTTTATCTCTATTTATCTCCCCTCGCAAAAATTTCAATGATGGCTTTGTTACCCTTTTCTGGCTAAATTCTCGACTACGGACATATGTATTTCTCTCGATCACAGCTCTTCACTTTATTTATTTTAAAATTTATATTTGTTAAGAGAATTTTTAATATCATAAATTTATAAAAATATGTATCGTTGAGGAAGGGATCTGGAAAAGTTTTTTGTTATGAAACATTAACTAAAAATTATGTTAACATAAGCACTTTAAATAAAAAGAAACAGCCCTAACTAAATGCAAATATTTTTGTTAACGAAGTCTCTTGGCTAAATTTATCCTGAAAATTTTGTATCTTTTTCCGCAGTGTTGAGGAACAACTATTTCTCAGCATAATACTTATTTTTAGGATAAATTTTATGAAATGAAAATCCGCAAATTATTATTTGTTCTCAAATTGGTATTGGAATTCCAATGTTTATATAAAGGTATTAATTTTCAAACAGACTTTAGGACCGGATTGGTTATTATTCCAACTTAACAAACTATTTATTGTATAATTGTTTAATTTATCATTTTACTGGTTATAAAAAAACTTTAAAATTTTCTTCCGTTTTTAGGTGTATTGGCTGTAAGAAATGTAAAGGGAAAAGGTGAGACAGATATTTGTAGATTATTTAAAAAATAAACATTTAAAGGCCAAGTCTCAACATCACTCAATGAGCAATCTAAATGTCCATGCGGTAAAAGTGGACTTTTTGATTTAAATTTGGATGAAAATATAAATGGAATTAAATTGAAAGTTAACGATGAACTGATTAGAGGAAAAAGTAGTTTTGGACCTGTAAGTTTTTTGTCATATTGCTTTTTAAAATATTTTTTGAGAAAATGGAGTTATATTGACATTACAAACATATATAGATACCTTTATTGAATTTTGAGCTACAGACGAGTTAAATCCCCGAACCTGTAATTTCCGATACTTGAGGAAATTTTCAACACATTCTCGACTTTGATTTCTTTATTATTAAAATCTCGATCACACATAGCTAATCAGAGTTTGAGAAATTCTCATTATTTAAGTCGTTTATATGTTTTCTATTCTTTGATAATGTTCTGGTTTGAATAACTAAATTTCTAATACATTTTTATGCAAAATGAATTTAATGAATAAATTTCTTGTTAAAGGTTAAACATGCATATTGGCCAGAAAAAAATTTATGTGTAGCTTTGAAAATATCTGGAATGACAAGAGATTGTTCTTCTGCAGTACAGAGAGAAGTTAATGTTTTGAATTATTTTAATGAATTGCCAGAACATGAAAGGAATCATATAATAAAAATGCTTGGATAGTAAGTATATGTATTCAGATCTAAAACATATACATACAACCGCTGAGCAGAGATTGAAACTAATATTGAATGGGTCCAATAAAATTCTCCTCAGGAAGGCTTTAAAAATGTGGAGTAAAATTGTAGTTTGTATTTAAGGACTTAGTCCGATAGAATGTCTCCTAGGTTTTAAAATGTTATTTTTATTTATTTTAATGTTTTCCCTTCTAATTTAAAATATTCCCTCAAAACATATTTCAAATGTTTCCTTTCCTTTTATCATTTTACAACATTTCCCCAAAACATTATTTGAATTTATTTCCCTTTATAGTTTCTTATCAACCTTTTCCTTAACCTACATTTATATTTCAGACTTGTAAATATTCAACCTTTCATTACTTCCCGCCCTTTGTCCCGTAAATAAATAGCTTTTTATATTTCTAATTCTTTGCCTTATTTTGAACTGAACTTTTAATAAATAAATAAATTAATTTGTTAGTATTGGTTCCTCATTAATTTGAGAGATAAGGCCGGGGATATTATAATTTTCACAAGACAATTAAAGATGAAGGAGGTTTAGTAGAGAAAAGGACAAACGAGCATCTTCTTATCAAAATTACTAGAGGAGCTGCTAAAGCACTTGAACAATTCCATAAACGTTTGAATATTTTAATAATATTTAGAGTCGGCTCGAAATATTAAGCAATTTTACGTCCGTACAATAAGAGTCAAAGTGACATTTTTATCGTGTTTGAACATTTATATCACGTTTTTATAATATAAAAATATAATTTTTAGATGGAATTCACGGAGACATCAAATATGAAAATTTTGTAGTTTCATTTGAAAAAAGTTTGGATGAAAATGAGATTGGTTGTAAGTTGATAGATTTCAACACGGCTGTAGTAAATAAGCAGGAACCTATACCAAATATGATTCATTTTGCAGGGTTAAGCAAAGCCCCAGAGATAGCATACACAAATCAGGTATTATTTATATTCGGGAATATAAAAAAATATATTCAGGAACTACTAATTGTCTATGTTCTAGATTTATGTTCAAATATATATTAACAGTTTCTAGATTTAAAATAATTTTATGTATTTTTGTGACCCGATGGTCCAAAAAGTTCCTTGAACCTAAAGGAATATATGTATTCCTTTAGGTTTATTAAATTTGTGTATTAAATTTATTAAAGTTTGTGACCCGATGGTCCAAAAAGTTCCTTGAACCTAAAGGAATATATGTACTATATATCGTTGACCCTCATCCAGTTTAAGCATCACAAGAAATTACGAAAATTCAAAATCGATCCCACATTCTTCATAAACATCATTTAGATATCACAAAAGGCGGACATTTGGGCGTTTGGTTTGATGGTTTACATTCTCTTCAATAATAAATGCCGTATGCTTATATGATTTTTATTATAATTAAAAAAATTTTACTTCATATAATATTTGTAATCAAAAATTCGATTATACTAAATTAAATTTACAAATACCGTATTTCCTAAATAGTACTCACCACTGAATTAGCACTTCCCTTTAAATAATACTCGTGTATATTTAAATGTATATTTAGAGGGTTGAAAAATAGGGTTCCGTGACTTTTGCGCCGAGAACATTTGCGCCGCGACCCTTGCGCCGCGACTTTTGCGCCGCGACTTATGCGCCGAGCACTTTTGCGCCGCCACTATCATTAAAAATATATGAATAACTACAGCCGGACGTTACTAAAGTGGGGTTTCGGATAGTTGGAAATCTTCGTATATCCGGATCCGATATCCAACTGAAAATTTCTGATATCCGGCCCTTTTCGGATCCGGGTTTGACAACCCTACGCTATAAATCACCCTCTTGGGGCTGAAAATCATGCGGAATAGGGTTATCAGATCCGAATTTCCTGATCCGAAAAAGTCAGGACATCAAAAATCATTTGGGATATCGAATCCGGGGATTTCCAAGTCCTAGACCTAATTCATCAGCTGCCGGACCCCTATTGTTATTATTTTATTTTTTTAAAATAATGGCGGCGCAAATGTCGCGTAGCATGAGTCGCCCGGCGCAAAAGTCGCGGCGCATAAGTCGCCCGACGCAAATGTCGCGGCGCATAAGTCGCGGCGCAAATGTTCTCGGCGCAAAAGTCGTGATACCAAAAAATAGTACTCCCCTGAATTAGCACTTCTCCCTAAAATAATAATACTCTCCCTAAAATATTTCCCCCTATATTTGAAAAAAAATTATAAAGTATTAAAGAGATAAATCGTGATTAGTTGATGTGGTAAAAGTGAATTTGAGGATATAAAGGGATTGATATTGGATGATAAAATGGGTTCTGAATTTATCAATGGGGATTTAAAAGATATCATTGGATTAAGGTTGAATAAAGGAATTTGAGGGAATAATGAAGGTTGAGTCATATAGGTGATTTTGATTGATTAAGAGTGATCACGAGATAACCTCTAAAACAAAAATCACCTCCCACTGTCCCCTAAATCGTACTAAACCTAAATCTCACTATCCCCTAAATCCTAAAAAATTAATTGATAATCCTTTTATTCCCTTCAAACGTTACGACATCCAACTTTATCCCCACAACCCTCACGATATCGCCTTTAATCCCCAAATCTCCTGGCATCCACACTAATTCCCCAATTGTCAATATCCTTTTTAATCCCTATAAATTTTTTGATATCCCACTTAATCGTTTAAAAACCCTTATATCTCTCGATATCACTCCAATTCCAATGATATCCTTCCTGATATCACCCATTAACCCTTATTTTAACTCAGGGTTCGGATCGACAAAATTCCAATCTAAAGTACAGAAATCTCGATTTCAAAGTACATAGGGACTAAATTTCCAAATTTAAAGTACATTCTAAATAAATTAGAAAATATTTTATATTTCTCTCCTAAATTAATCTTTTCTAATAATTTCTTGGTTCAACTGAGCATTTTGTAAATTTCAATGCACTTTTTTGTGGCACCGAAGGCGCCAAAAATCTATTTTTGCGCCGCAGGCGAAAATTTTGAGAATTTTGGAGGTCCTTAAGCCAGATTTCTTCCATTTTTTCCAAAATGTTGATTTTAAAGTACATACTTTGAATAAAGTACAAATTCAATTTCATAAGTACGGAGGTCTATTTCAAAGTACAATACTTTCAAATAAAGTTAAATCCGAACCCTGTTTTAACTCAACTGTGTTTTAATGTTCCGCCATATGCTCAATTTTATACAAATTTGGATAATTTTCGAGAACTTTTATTAATTTATTTTTTTTGAAAATCCGGTTCGGTTCCAGCATTTTTCAAGTAACGAACTCAAATTGAATTAGAAATCAAATTGAATTTGAAATTAATTTTCGTATGATAAATCATGGAGGATGGTTGAAAAATAGTACTCCCCCTGAATTAGTACTCCCTCCCCCCCTCCCACCCAAATAATACACCCCGCTGGAGGAGGGTAAAAAATAGTATCCCGGGAGTACTAATATAGGAAAGGCGGTATATTTATGTATACATATACATATAACTAAAATTGGCTGTAATATAGTATACCGGAGTAAACATTTAGATAAGAAGCACATAACAAACTATTTTTCGACACGATTGTGATGAAAAATTCGTATATGCAAATAATAACGCATTCAAAACAGCTTGTCGGGCTGAGTAGAATGGACTCATAATGTTCGATTGGACTCATAAAGTTCGATTGGACTCACAAAGTCAAGTAGAACAAAAGGCAATCCAGGAGAATTGGGGTCCCTGTGGGAAAAAATCTTAAAAATAAGAAAAAGGATTTTTCTAACGTAAAAATATGCTGATTACGAATCTGAACTCAGATTTTGAAAAAGTCGAATCCCGAACTCGTAATTCGGATATTTGACAATTTGGGGAAAATTTCGAAAAATAAACAGAGCGCAAATTGGTCAAATAATATCTCATTCGAAAGAGCTCGACGAGCTGAGTCGAATGACATCAAAATCGCCGTGATTGATATAATCGGGCGAAGTTATGACACAAAAACATAGGTTTACGTTGCTTGTTTATTGTGGTATAACTTCGTCCAATCTTGTTCAATCACGGTAATTTTGTTGTCATTCGACTCAGCTTTTCAAGCTCTTTCGAAAGAGCTATTATTTGCATATTCGAATTTTTCAGCCCAAAATCAGCTTGGTCCCCCATGGTTTTTCGATATTCAAGGCCTATATTCGGGTTTGAGATTTGACTTTTTCGAAATCTGAGTTCAGATTCGTAATCAGCATATTTTTTTACCCTAGAAAAATCCTTTTTCATATTTTTAAGATTTTTCCCGCAGGTACCCCAATTCTCGTGGGCCGAACAAAACTTTTGATCAATTTGACTCAGCTTGATCAGCTCTGTCAAATGAGCTATCAGTAAATAAATAAAAAAACCCAAGGTAGATCGTGTGATTTGGGTGGATAAAGTCACAAATCAGAGGATTTATCTGAAGGAGCTTGAATGATATATACTTTTTATTAGCGCCGTAGGCGAAAATTTCGAAAACTTTTGGAAGGCCAAGAACTTTACATAGTCTTGTTCGAGTCGGATTACATTTTTCGAGTATTTTTTTCGGGCCATTTGACAATTGATTTGGTGTTGATTTGGTTTGGTGAGGTGATTTGGTGTGGGTTGAATGGTTAGCGGATTGAGTTGTGTGACAAATTGTTTGGTGTGTTTGCCTCCGGTATACTATATATGTACTATATCCGTTTTTTATTAAAAATAAAATTAAAAATGTAAATATATACCAAATAATCAGCTATTGACTACTACCATGCAAATGAAATAATGGAAGAATATCGTTCAAATACTGAATTAAATACTAAATTAGATCGTGTAATAAAGGTAATAAATTATAAATTAAATAGATAACACAGTATAAATAAATGATTAGCCGACTTTTGCGGCGCGTACACTTGCGGCTCAGACATTTGCGGCCCAGACACTTGCGGCTCGCCCCTATTTTGACACTTGCGGCCCCGACACTTGCGGCTAAGAAATTTTCGGCGCAGACATTTGCGGCTATCAACTTGAGGCCCAGACACTTGCGGCCCAGACTATTGCGGTTTTGACATTTGAGGCTCCCCCCTATTGTGACACTTGCGGCCCGACATTTGCGGTTTTGACATTTGCGGCCCCGACATTTTCGGCCTTGATTAAAAAATTAAGTAAATTTTTTAATGTAAGAGTAATCTTAAGTAATTTTTTAAAGTAATTTTTTAAATTTTCCCCCTATTTTCCCCAAGCTAATTTTTAAAATATTTATTAAAAATCATTACGATTTTAATAATGTGTATTTTAAGGATCAATAAGGAGAATAAAAGGATTTAGAGAAGATAACGCGGAATTTATGTGAATTAAGAAAAATTAAAAGGATTGGTAGAGAGGGGGGGGGTGAGTAATTAAGATTAATCCCTCTAAGTCCCATGATATTCCCTTTAATATCAACCTTACATCTCCCTAAAAATTCCTCAAATATACCTAGATTTTTTTAATAATGACATTTATCATTATCAAAAAATAATTTCGTCTCAATAATTTCGTACAATAATAATGAAACAATACCTACCCAGGGTAATTAATACATTGAGTTAAGGATTTGAGAGAGAAGGATTTGTGAACTTTCTTATTATGGATTTGAGAATTGGGATCAAAATCTATTGACCGATATTAATTGAACGATAAATTAGGATTCTTTATTTTAATTTACTTAATTTTTTAATCATAGCCGAAAATGTCGGGGCCGCAAATGTCAAAACCGCAAATGTCGGGCCGCAAGTGTCACAATAGGTGGGAGCCTCAAATGTCAAAACCGCAATAGTCTGGGCCGCAAGTGTCTGGGCCTCAAGTTGATAGCCGCAAATGTCTGCGCCGAAAATTTCTTAGCCGCAAGTGTCGGGGCCGCAAGTGTCAAAATAGGGGCGAGCCGCAAGTGTCTGGGCCGCAAGTGTCTGGGCCGCAAATGTCTGAGCCGCAAGTGTACGCGCCGCAAAAGTCGCATCACCTAAATAAATATATTATAAATAATTTAAAATTGGTAAGTAAAATTATTAAAAAATAATTTTCAGGCTTGTGTCCAATATGAACCATCTGATCGCCCTACAATGAAGGAAATTGTTCAATTTCTTAATGATGAAATTGAATATTTTGGGTATGAATTTATTGAGATGGAACGTTTGGAAAATGAACGGGTTAAAAAAGAACGACTTGAAGAAGAGCAACGTAAAAAAGTTGAACGTCGTCAAAAGCATAGAAATCGGTTTTTCTGTGGGTTATGTTAAAGGAGTTGAAAATTAATTGTTTACCATTGTAAGATTTTGTCAATGCTTTTTTTCAAACAATTTTTTAAATTTCCTTTAAAACTTGAAAACACATATCATTTTGTTTGATATTATGCTTTGTTTGCACTAGAATACCATTCAATTGTGATCTGTATTGGGTTTTTTGTAGTGTTCGGCACGGTACGGTATACCGCGTTATTTTTCCGGTATACGATAACGAAACCGTACCGGTCAAATTTTGAAAAAAACGGTATTTTTCGGTATCGGTATTTTTTCGGTATACCGAAACCGTGCTGGTCCTCGAAAAAATACCGCGGTATTTTCCGGTATTTCGTTATTTATGAAATTCTCAGAATTTTCGCCTGCGGCGCTGAAAAATGAAGAAATCTGTCTTCTGGTCTTCCAAAATTCTCAAAATTTTCGCCTGCGGCGCTGAAAAAGATATATAGGGGCCTTCTATTAAAGGGGGCATTGTATTTTTCAATCAGACTCCAGGGGACATACTATTAAAGGAGGGTATTCTAATGGAGGGGCATTGTATTTTTCAATTAGCTAAATGTCGAGCAATTGTTGGACATTTTGCTTATTCAAATCTTGCCTATGATCGATTAGAAGAAGCTCAAGTCCTTGAAAGAAGCTCAAGTCCTATACCGATACCGAATACCGGAAAAGGTCATTTGCCGAACGCTAGTTTTTTTGCAATTTTCCAAATCCTTTAAAAATCCCCTTTAACCTAACAATTTTATAATATTGCCACATTTTTAGCAATTTTAAAATATCTTTCATTTAACTATTCTTCATATAAACTTTCTGTGACATTACATTAGGCTTTGTTTACAGCTTTTCAAAATTTAAAAAATTTTAATTTTGAAAAATGAATGGTGTTTTTATATTACTTTTCATTTTAATTGCTTTATTTAATGGTAGTGATAAAAGTTTGTGATAGCCTAGTTTTTAGTTTAAATAAGATCTACGGACAAAACAAAATTTGAAGACATTTAAAATCATTTTATGTTTGGCAATATTTTTTGACAAAAATTTTTAGAATTAATCACAACTAAATTTTACTAAATTTCTAACGAAAAACATTCAAAAATATTGGGATTTGAAGGTACGGATTTTGGAAGCACGGATGTCGATTTTTAAGTACAGTACTTATAAATAGGTACTGATCGCCCAGTTTTATGAAATATTTTTTATTTTTTAAATAAAATATGACTAATTTCGAGATAAAATTTGAGTTTGTTTTTAGTAATTAAAATCTTCAGGCTAATTTTAGAATAGAAGATATAAAATCAGAAGATTTTTTATCTATAAAGTTTAATGATAAAATTTAAAAGTGAGACTGTCATATTTTCATTGAATAGTTTCTAAACCATATCACCAAACTTCTTAATGCCATTTTTTGAATTCCTCAACAAAAGCTATGCATTATACTGAAATTAATGTAATCACTCCCAAAAATATTTTGTTATATTCACATGTAAGTCTGGCGCAGTTTTCTTAAAACCAAGCAAATAACGAAAAAATAAAAATATATAGGTAATTTGTATGTTGGTTGAGAGGTTAAAACATTGAATTGATAACAAAATATAAGAGGATGTCGAAATTAAATTTGATCTGTTTTAAAATAAATAACTCAAATTTTGATTGTTATTATTGCAATATTTTTTGTTTGTATTATTGTCCCGTTTGGCAGATATGTAGTTTTTGTTTTTTTATTTCTTTATGATCCTTATTGTAAATCTTTGGCTTCAGGCAAGGCCAAAGAGTTATTTATTGTGAAGATTTTTATGGGCTAAAAACTTAATAGCTTAATATAAAATTTTTGATATAATGCAAGTCGTTTTCAGTTTAATCAACCGTCCAACCTGGCTTCTAATGGGTGAAACTTAAAATATTTAAATAAGATATTCGTCTTCCCATAATCAGTTTATGCAATTTATGTAATAGATTTCTACATAGTAGATATAGTAGTTACTAAATTAAAAATAATATAAAATAATATTTTAGATACTTTAAATGATAAAAGATTGCTACACTGCTACACAACATTTTAAATAATTTGTTTTTAATTTTTGGCTAGTTTCATTAAAGTTTCGTAAATTTCATAAAAAAAGAATCATCAATTGATCTGTATTTGATTCTTGAAGGAATATTTAAGTTAGTTGTGTAGCAGTAGTTGACTAAATAAATATAAAATGCAGTTAAACTTTTATGACAGAGAATTTAAATTTGCAAAACTAGAGGTTCCATGAATTTTTAAGAGCATCCTAAACTTGTATCCGATTAAGCTATGCAATATCACGCTTAGAATTTTCCACAAGATTTTCTGGACATCGCGTACTCCGTTAATTTAGTTAATCTCCTGTGGCTGGGTTCAACTGCATTTATAATAATATAAAAAATATTTTTAGCGAAATCTATTCAGAATCGTTATCAATAATAAAAAATAATTTAAAAATGTAGTTAAATAAATTAGAAAAAGAAAATAGAGTTGGTAATATTCTACAAATTGTAAAATAGAATAAGAATGTTAAAAGCTTATAGTCCCAGAAACATGGTAAAGAACATTTTTGAAAACCCTTTCAATAGAAATATGGATTTTGATTAATAAAGTTCAGTAAAGTTTTCTGTTAATTTGCTAATTTGTTTCTATAATACCGCCCAGTGGCTTTTCATTTACCAAAATTTTATGTGAGATATTAAAAGTTTCTTTTAAAATATTTTAAAAATGAAAACTAGGAGGAAACATTGATAGAACTAAGGGCGGGTAATTTTATAAAGAAATATGAGTGTTGGGTAACAGAGTTTTAACAATTTTCCGGTGGGGTTCAGAACGATGATATCCTTTAAAAATAATATAGTCAAGGTTGGGTGCGCTTGTTCCTTTAAATGAATAGGATGCAAATGAAAAATTCTTATAATTTCTACCAGATCGTATTTAATTTAACAGCCAAAACAAAAAAATTTTCTAGATCGAGGTGGAGGGCTGTCATCACGATGAGGAGAGTTGATATATCCACGATGAGAGGGAGGGCTGTCATCACGATGCACAGTATGCCCATGCACATCACTAGGAGAGTTGTTATGATGTCCATGTTGAGAAGACGGATGCCCATATCCATCATGCTGATGCACGAATTGATGAGCAATAGTGTTTCCTTTATATTGGAAATCTTCAATTTCATCATTCAAAAAATCCACAATTTCTTGCATATTTGGACGAATGTGATCATATTGTATGCACGCCTATAAATAATTAATTTAAATGTTAGCAGATTCACCTAGTAGCATTTAAATAGCTTAGGCGAGGTGCACGAACATAAGGATAAAAGAAAAAGCATTAGTGTGCACCGGAAGCTCAGTGGTAGAGCAACTTTGAATATGTGGTGAGCGAAAGCGCCTAGGAATAACTAGAGTTGTACCCCGACCCCGTACCCCGAACCCCGACCCCGTTCCCGAACGATTTTTTCACGATTCTCCCCGACCCGAACCCCGCCCCGAAAAAAAGTGAAAACCTCGTTCCCCGGCCCAAAAAGTTTCGGGGTTATCGGGGTTTTATACCCCTAAAAAATGTCATTTTTGGCGAAATTAATGAAGAAAATTTAAAAAATTTCCACCCATTTTACTTGGCTTTTATTATTTTTGAGAGAAAAATGAATGAAATATCATAATTTTCTTTCCTTTTTTTATTAAGAGACTTGTAGTTGAGTGGCTTAGTCGTTGGTTTTAGCCGATATTTCATTACTATAGGAGTGGGATCGATGTAAGGAGAACTCTGTTTTTTTATATTTTCTAACAAAAACAAATTATTAACGAGTTAAATTTTAATTTTAAAATATTAATTTTATTTCTAACTGATATCCCTTGAACTACCCTTAATCCTTCAAACACCCTGTATCACCAGTTCTCAACCATAACAGTTGGAAAACTATCGAGGTCCTGTTAACGGGAATCAGAGATATAAAGGGATTTGTAGGATATCGAAGAAATAAGGAGTTGGGATTTAAAGGTATCCCTAGATATACCATTTAATGTATCCCTAGATATACCAAAAAAATGTATCCCTAGATATACTTGTATCCCTAGATATACCATTTAATCCCTAAAAATCCCACTTAATCCCTCCAGATCCACTTATATCCCAAGTTATACACTTTAATCCCGTCAAATCCCCTCTAATTTCTTTAAATCCTACTTAATTTTTGAATAATCAACGAAAATATATCGATTTCTAATTATTTTAGAGCATTTTTTTCTCAAAAAATTTTTCCACTAAACCCCCGTACCCCGACCCGAACCCCGGCCATATTTTGCTCCCCCGACCCGAACCCCGCCCCGAAACAATTGGAAAACCCCGTACCCCGACATACCCGCCCCCGAGCGTTCGGGGTACAACCCTAGGAATAACTACGAGGAGGTTGAAATCCTGCCCGGTGGTTAAAATTTGCTAAACTCTTACTAATGCACGATATTTTGTTTTATTTTTTTAAATTAATGAAATAAAATTTTACTTTTATAACTCGATCCAATTTTGTGTTATGATTGTCGTTTGATAAATATTCATTTATTTCAGGTATGTCTAAAAATAATTTTTGAATTACCATCTAGTTTACTTTATGCTTATTAAGTCTGAAAGTATTATCACAGCATGATAAATTCAGATAAAATTTGATTATGATAGCTTTTTGAGATATTAACGGAAAACAAGAGATATTTTTTGAAAATTACAACGTTAAAAATCTGTAAATATTTTTAATATAAAATATCACGTTTAATTTCTCCTAACATTACGCTATTTTGAATAGTCTTTATATCATATTGTTCATTGAATAGGCTATAGACCATAACTCCAAAAGTAATAATGTCATATTTCTGAATTAGTTCTATATAATCCAGTTTATCCTGAATGAAATTATCTAAAACTTTAAAAACTACAAGCTACCCCATAAAGAGTAGAAACGTTAAAATCAATCAGTTTAACATCAATAACATCAGAATTTGGATCGTGATCAGTAGAAACAACAAAGTTTTCGTATTTAATATCATCATGACCTCCATCTAAATAATTTATTTACTAGGATAATGAAGAATTATAATCACATTTATGAAATTGTGCAAGTGCTCTGGCTGCGCCTCTTACAATTTTAATAAGAAGTTCCTCGTTGGATCTTGGCACTCCTATGCCCCCATCTTCTAGATTTCTTTCATAATAATAATCTTTTAAATTCTTTCCTCCAAGTTCTAATACTAAAAAATACATTCTATCATCTTCATCTTTCTCACTAAAAATTTTAAAGTTTATTAAAGGTGAAAAATGGAATTGAAAAGATAAAAAATCAACTCTAAAGTGCCAAAATGTCTTCTCAATCAGAGCTGCACGAAAATTTTCGTTTCGTTTCGTTTTTCGTTATTTTCGTGGATTTTTTATGATTTTCGTTTCGTTTCGTTTTCGTTTGAAAATTTTTTTACTTTTTTTTTCGTTTCGTCTTTCGTTGAAAAAATATTTTCTTTCGTTTTCGTTTCGTAAAATGCCATTTTTGGACGAAAATTGACGAAAATATTTTTGATATTTTAGACATTTTTTTGCTTTTCTATAGTATTTTTAAGCCAAAATTCTTAAAATTTTTGCCTGCGGCGCTGAAAATGGAAGAAATTTGGCTGTTTAGCCCTCTGAAATTCTCAAAATTTTCGCCTGCGGCGCTGAAAAAGAATAAACTTGTAAGTTTTAGCCTCCTCTGATATCACTTAAATCCCCTTTGATTTTTTTATATAGTGAATAAACATGTAGAATAAATGAATATAGTGATTAGGTCTAATTGTAAGATGTATGTGTCCCCAAAATTAGAACAATTAGAAATTTTTTAGGTTCTATGTCAAATTTTTAAGTCATCTCTAGTAATGGAAATTAGAGATCGCACCAAACAAATATGTATTTGATGTTGGAAAATTAAATATTTGATCGAATTTTATTTGATTTTATTTGATCAAATATTTGTTTGACCACTCTTGGAAAAGATCAAATTTTTTTCAAATATCTCTAAATCCCTTAGCCCCTAAATATCTCCACCTAATCCACTTAATAATATTCACACACTTCCTCTTAATTACTCAAAATCACCATATATTTCTTACCTCCTAAATCGGGAATATCAAGAAATATAATGGATCAAGTGGATATCAAAGTATTTGAAGGGATATCAGAGGATTTGGAGGCAAATATTTGAATTCAACCAAATATTTGATGCATTTAGACATGTACAACCTCGAAAAACCTATTATCTACTTAAAATTTAAAGATTCAAAATTTTGACTGTTTTCGTTTCGTTTTCGTTTCGTTTCGTGGAAAATTAAGAGTTTTCGTTTCGTTTTCGTTTCGTAAAAATGAAATTTATTTTTTCGTTTCGTTTTCGTTTCGTACATTGATGATTTTATTTTTTTCGTTTTCGTTTCGTTAAGGACAACATTTCATTTTCGTGCAGCTCTGTTCTCAATGGAACATAAATAGATGAAATAAAAACTTTTTTATGTAGTTTATTTTTGTGGATATTTACAGTTTACTTATAGGTTCTAGGGTACTTTATGGATATGTCACCCTCCTCCCATTTTGACAGACACCCTCCTCCCATTTTTTACAGGGCGTGAATATGCAGGGCATGAATAGTACAGGGCATGAATATAGCTAGCCAAATCATGTCAATAAGGATTTGCATGCGGATATACCGTGAAGAGAGAATACCAAAATGTGATTTGGGAAAATATGTTGTTTAGAAATTATTTTTTGGCAATATACCGTATTTATTCTAATAGAATGGCCGCCACTCTATTTTTCGATACCTCCAAATAGGGGCCATTCTATTGGAGGGGCCATTCTAATGGAGGTGGCCATTCTATTTTTCATAGATAAAAATCAAAAATTGGATGAATCTAATGTCCAATCGAATATTTTTCGACTTCGAAATTTAATCGATTTTTCTTGTAAAATTCTATATTTTCGACTTTGGTTAGTGAATCTTTCTTTTCGTAACACTATAAAACATAAATGTCTTTTGCCTGCTAAGCAAAAAGGCAACTTTTTATGTACTTCGGTGCCATATAATCAAAATTTCCGGTACAGTTGGCTCCCAAAATTTTGTGGGATCTTGGAATTTGGACGTAATATATTGGAATAGGAAGAGATTCTGAGGGTTATTGATGAATTTGAACGATATTCCTATAAATCCTATGTATCCCAGCATGTTCTCTGATAAATCTAATCTATCCAATCCATGAATCTATCCAATCCATCTATTGGAGGGGCCATTCTAATGGAGGGGCCATTTTATTAGAATAAATACGGTATATATTTGGCAATATAGATATTTTCCCTCCTCGTAGACTGCGCTTCTATTGGGACGTGCGCTTCAAATGGGACATGCGCTTTTATTGGGAAAAATACGGTATTTGGCAATATATTATTTTTCAATAATTTTTAAAAAAAAATTTTATAAAAAATTTCCAGACGAAAATTATTAAATTTGTAATTTTATTTTTTCCTGTAATTATTAATTTTTTAAATTATTCAATTTAATAATTATTATAACTAAATTTGTAATTAATAGCGCAAAATTAATATATTTAACATTTTATTGCTTAGTCTTATGAAAGATAAAATTAATACTTACTATCCAAGCATTTTAGTAATATGATTCCTTTCAGAATCATCAATCCCACTTAAAAATTTTAAAACAGCAAGTTCTTGTTTAAAAAATTGTTGGTAACCGGATTTATATATTTTTATAGCCACACAAGTAAAAGTATTATTTTTGCCTATCGAATGTGCATGGTAAACCTTCAGAATAAATAATTTAAATAAAAATTATTATAGTAGGTATAAAACAGGGTTTCGATCTCGAATTTTTAAAAATCCGCAAAATTGATCGAAAAAATCCGCATTTTATATCAAAAATCCGCAAAAAATTATCAAACACAAAAATTGAATTAAACGCACTTTATGCATTATATTTTTCGCCATCTACAATTGAATTAAGCAATTTTTTATTACTAATAATCATCTTATGAAAATCCAACAACTATCTGAAAATTTACACTTGCATTTTTGTCGCGGAAGATGTCACAAATTTTCATTTCTTTTATTTTCAGCGCCGCATGCGAAAATTTTTTTAATTTTGGAAGATTCTTAAGCCAAAAATCGTTCATTTTCAGGCCAGGCAAAAAATTTTGAGGATTTTGGAAGATCAAGGACACAAATTCCTTTTTTTGCGCCGCAGGCGAAAATTTTGAGAATTTTGGAAGGCCAAGAAGCCAGATTTCTTCCATTTTTCAGCGCCGCAGGCGAAAATTTTGAGGATTTTAGATGGTCCTAGCGGAAAAATAATGACATTTTTGCTAAAAACCACAAGAAAATATAAAAAATCCTCATAATCTTCAAAAGACCACAAAAATCCGCAAATCCGCATTTTAAAAAATAATCCTCATCGCCCTATCAAAAAACCACAAAATGAGGAAAAATCCGCAGATATCGAAACCCTGGTATAAAATAAGTCATTTGGTAAATTGAAAATTAAAGATGAAGAAAAAAATTTTCAGCCATGGAAGGTGAAATAACTGATAAATTTTCATAATCACGCTCAAATGTAATTTCTATTATTTTGATTTTGAATTTTCTAAGCATGGACAAATTAAAATTACTATTTTATTAATAAATAGGGATGGGATTTATATGGACTATTAATCGAAAAATATGGACATATAATATGGACTAAAAATCTCAAAATATGGACTGAAATATGGACTAAAATCCAAAATATGGATCAAATATGGACCGAAAAATGAAAATTTTTAACGTAAAAATGAATTTTCACAAATAAATAATTTGATTTTGTTCATTTAATGTGTTTTCTAGAGGCTTTTTGTCAATTAAAGGTAGATTTAAAGTGTTTCCCGGGGAAATAATTTTAATAATAGCTGATCAAAAAAATTTTTCGAAAAATTTTTGCCAAAAATTTTTTTTGAATTTTTTCAAAAATTTTTTTAAAATTTTTTCAAAAAAAAATTTTTTTTTCTGACAAAAAAATTCCAAAATTTGAAAATTTTGACCAATTTTTGGCAAAATTTTCAAAATTTTGACCGTTTTCTGGCAAAATTTTACAAAAAATGACGAAATATGGATAAAATATGGAAATATGGACGGAACGCCAAAATATGGAAAAATATGGAAAATATGGATTGATAACTCATTATCGGTCTTATCAACATATGCTAAAACAACGTTTTTCGTGCGTTTCACGACCCAACTAGGCCAGGAAAAAAATATGGAAATCCATATAAATCCCATCCCTATTAATAAATAACTTGCAGTGCTATAGACACCAGATCCAATTATATTGGAAGAATTTGTACCAGAAGCAATTATACTGGAAGTAGTATATCTCAATTCCATTACTTTTCCATCAATTCCTTCAATATATCGTGTTTCTCTTTCCAATTGCTTTCGTGAAAACTCACAAGCTTGTTGCCCACCATGAGAAGTTGACACACCTTAAAATTAAATTTATTCAGAGTCTCGGTAGATGTATTTATGATAGTCATCTTTTTTGATACAAAAACGATTTATTTTTTTTAATTGTAGAATCCACATTTTTAAAGAAATGTGAAGGCTAATAGCCTGTTTTGTCAAAAATAGCGAAATCTAAAAATCAGATTTTCTAGCAAAGTAAATTGAAGAAAAAATTAAATGATAATACCTTTTGACCCTATAAGCAAATAAGGGTTAATCGTTTTTTTCCTTCATTTTTTCCTTTCCATATTTTTCCTTATTTTGTACATTATGGTCAGATTTTTTCCCTCGTTTACTTCCAATGAATTTCCGTGTGGCATATTCAAATGAAAAGATTAATAAAACACGGACGGAAACGTACAGACAGAACAAGGACAAAGACGGACGGACAAATCACGTACGAAGACGGACGGATAAAACACGGGCAGTCAAAGTTAGAAAGGAAAAATATGGAAAGGAAAAAATGAAGGAAAAATCACCCTTATTTGCGTATAGGGCCAACCTTTTCCTTTATCTATTTTTTTGTCTCGATCAACACATTTTATTGAAGAAAACTCATAAAATGACAATATTAAAAAAATTAGCAAGTTTTTTAATTCCATTTTTTCTTTATTCTAAAATATAATTTGAGGATTATTAATATGTATGTAGCTATTTTATTTAAAGATTATTTCAATCGTGCTCGTTCACTTAAGTCTTAATAATTTAATTTTTAAAATTCCAAAAATCCTTTGGCAAATTTAATCAGTTGGGTGGTCTCAGGCAAAGGTAAAGTCCCGATTCACTTCTGCCCGAAGTTTCGGGTACTTTTTAAACTGTTTTCCATTGTTCGGTTTACATAAAAACTTCTTTGGAATTTTACGCTATTTACTTTTAAGTTTTTCGCGCTTAGCTAACTTTTTATAAAATCTAAGATATAATATAAAATTATGGGTTCTACTTGACTTTATGAGTCCAATCGAACTTTATGAGTCCATACGAATTTTATGAGTCCAATCACATTTTATTATATTTTATTAAATAATACATTTATTAAATAATGCATTAAAAATGAATAGGATTATGTTGCTAGACCTATGGAGCATAGGCGAGACGCTTGTGCAAAACCCCGCGATTCGCGCGGGGTTTTGCGGCACGCGCCTCGCGGGAGTCAATGGTCGCTTCGTTCTACGAGATTAACATAAACCTATTCCTTTTTCCATTACCAGCCTTGATCTACGACCTACCCACGTAGCTCACGAAAATCTTATTGGACTCGGAAACTGTGATTGGAATCATAAACCGTAGTAGAGCCACAATTTTTACTTAGAATAATAAGACATGTCGGATTTATAAAATTTGTTTGGAGTCATAAATTTTGATTGGACTTATAAAGTTTTGTTTGGACTCATAAACTTCGATTGGACTCATAAAGTTCGGTTGGACTCATAAAATTTGTTTGAACTCATAAACTTTGATTGGACTCATAAAGTCAAGTAGAACCAAATTATGTTTAGGCTAATAGAGTATATGAATGAATATTTAAAATTATAAAGGGCTATTTAAATGGGGTTAATCAATGTCATTCTTTAAGTAGAGGCCGACGTGGAGAGCCAAATAGCCTTAAATTGTGAGCCAAAAGGCATGGATAGTCATGTAGAGAGCCAAATTGACTTCACAAGTGCAATACGAGTATGTTGCCCATTTATATATCAATGTAAAGCAAATATAGTTATTTAATTCAATAGCTCTGCAGCAGGTAGCAATGTGAAATGGATAACAATCAATCCGGTCAACGGATATCGGCTAATATAAGAGATTGTCGAATACTGAGATTCTAAGGGATTAAGAAAATACCGGTCATTTGGAAGTAGATCGAGAAAGATACCCCCACTTTATAATTCTTAATCTCCCAAAATGGTAAATGTCTTGCAAAAAGGCATTTTTCGCTGAATCCACTCCTTTCCTTCTCTTTCAAATGATTGGTTGACAGTTTGGCGCAACAAAGGGAAGGGGCCTTGGATTTAAACGAAGCAAAGAGTACAATAGACAATGGATTTAAAAATTAAATATATAAACTTACATCGTTAAATATTCAAAATAAAAATAAAAAATGCACAAGAAATGGGCAACTCTATTTGAATGAACCCTCCAATTGAGTGAAATTTTTTGGGGTTTGAAAATTAGAATGGCGGTTATTTAATTAGCTAAATACGGTATATTAGATTTTTAAATCCAAAGTCTATTGCACTTTCGCTTCGATTAAATCCAAGGCCCCTTCCCTTTGTTGCACCTAACTGTCAACCAGTCATTTGAAAGAGAAGGAAAGAAGTGAATGCAGCAAAAAATGCCTTTTTGCTGACTGCCTTTTGTGGACATGTGGACAGCAAGCTGGACATTACCTCCCAAAATAAACTGACATTCAGTGCATCAGACGAAAATTTTGAAAATTATGGAAAAATCTTCAGTCGGAAATATGCTTTGAAGTTTGTCGAAGACCGGAAATTTTCCCAAAATTTCGGAAATAAGAAGGAAAAAAACGTCGGAAATTGGAATTCAAACCCACCTCTAATCGTTATTTCTCGTTGAATGTTTAAATTTAAAATAGCAGAAATCCCCCTATGAAGTTTAATTTTTTTTTGGTAATTTTTGGCAAAATAAAATTTTCTCCAACAAATTTTCGCAAACATTATGGAAATCTTGACTTATAGGGGACTTTTTTTGGCTGGACCGATTTCGACAAATAATATGTCATTCGAAAGAGCTCGTCGAGCTGAGTCGAATGAGGGGTGAATGGTGTCGATCCGACAATCAGGGACCGAGTTACAGACCCCTGAAGTTTGAAAAAGAGAAGGGGGGAGTAAGCTCATTTTGGTAAAAAAATTCAAAAATGTAAATTATAGCTCATTCGAAAGAACTCCTCGAGCTGAGTCGAATGACACCAAAATCAGTTCGATTGAACAAGTTTGGACGAAGTTATGACACAGTAAACAAACAACGTAAACCTATGGGGCGTCGGCGAGGCGCTTGTGCAAAACTCCGCGCTTCGCGCGGAGTTTTGCGGCACGCGCCTCGCGGGGAGTCTACGGGCGCTGGGTCTGGGCTCGTAACATAAACCTATTCCTATTTCCCTTGCTTTAGATGTACCCGGGGCCTTGTAGCAGTAAAAACCGCGGAGACCATAGGTAAGGAGCTAAAAACGACACAAAACTTTGTCCAAACTTGTTCAATCGAGCTGATTTTGGTGTCATTCGACTCAGCTCGAGGAGTTCTTTCGAAAGAGTTATTATTTACATTTTTGAATTTTTTGACCAAAATGAGCTTGAATTTTTTGACCAAACCCTTCTCTTTTTCAAACTTCAGGGGTCTGTAACTCGGTCCCTGATTGTCGGATCGATACCATTCACCCCTCATTCGACTCAGTGCGACGAGCTCTTTCGAATGACATCACATTTGTCGAAATCGGTACAGCCAAAAAAAGTCCCCTATAAGTCAATAGTGCCAACATTATTACCCAAAATGAATTTATACATGTTATCTGATAAATTTCTACACATTTAGTAATTCGTTACTTACTAAAAATTTGCTCCACAACATTTTAAATAGATTTTTTTCGTTATAATTTCGGAAAACGAACAGAGCCGAAATAGTTCGAAATATATTCCATTCGAAAGAGCTCGTTGAGTTGAGTCGAATGGTGAAAAAATTTTCGTGCGGACTCATACAGGGGCTGAGATATGGGCCCCGAAAATCGAAAAACCATAGGGGGGACCAAGCAGTTTTTTAGGGTGAAAAATTCGAAAATGCAAATTATACCTTATTCGAAAGAGCTCATCGAGCTGAGTCGAATGACACCAAAATCAACGAAATCTGACTTGATTTGACAAAGTTATGGACGTTTGTTTTTACCCCTTCCACAAGGTTTTCGCGGAAAAAAGTTTTTGCCGCTGCGGAGGAAGCCGGGCATGTCGAGCGGAACGACGGCCGCCGCTTCACAAAAACAGTTTTTCCAGCAAAGATTTTGTTGGTCATAACTTTGTTCGGAATCATACAATCGAGTCGATTTTGGTGTCATTCACTTCAGCTCGTCGAGCCCTTTCGAATGAGCTATTATTTGCAGGTTCGAATTTTTTGACCCCGAAAATTTTCAAATTTCAGGGGTCTGTAACTCGGCCAAATGAAGTAACTCGGCCAGCTCTTTCGAATGAGGTATAATTTGCATATTCGAATTTTTCACCCCAAAATTGAGCTTACTCCCCCTATGGTTTTTCGATCTTCAATCGCCTGTATCTCGGTTCAAAAATTTTTCCTAGAGCTAATTTTGGTAGCGTAGGCTTTAGGTATGAAGTCGTAGGCTTTAGGTATGAAGTCGTAGCTTTAGGTATTTTCTTTCCTTTCCTCTCACAACTTTATTTTGCTTAATATTTTGCTTTACCAATATCTCGCATATTTATAAAAAAGAGTTAACCGGAATCGAGATTTATCTTTCTTCTCATAACAACAAAGTAGTGTCTGTATTAAAATTCGTGATAACCTGGCCGATCGAGATCTCGATCGGCCAGGTTATCCCGAATTTTAATAAACATTCAATTTTGCTGTTTTTGAGACTGAAAGATAAAACTCGGTAGCGGTTTTAATGATCTCGCTCAAAAGTGGGATTGAATCACTTTGCAACTCTTTCTTATCATAAATATGCGAGATATTGGTAAAGCAAAATATTAAGCGAAATATAGTTGTGAGAGGAAAAGAAAGAAAATACCTAAAGCCTTACAACTTCATATATTGTCGCCTGCAGCGCCAAAAAGGAGTCTATTCCGTTTAATATACTCAATCCTTAATGAGGTTATCATGTCTGTATCAATCTCATTTAATTTCACAACTTTAAAGTTGTTAATTTATGTTTGCTCTTAAGCTTTTTAAAATTATTTTAGAGAAAATAAATATAAATTTTTAATAAAAATTTATTTCAAAATTTTTTTTACACTTGTGACTTATTTAATTGTGGTAAATTAATGAAGGTAAATTAATTCAAAGATTTTCTAAGCAATCACACGACTTATTCTCTTATTGAAGCAAGGAATCATCACATTGTATTAAAATATACATTAAATCGTAAAAATCGTATATTCTAGAATAATTCTGTACATTTATTATCATAAAAGTGCATTGCAAATTCCCATTCACGAGTAAATAAATAGCTTAAATAAGACGACTACAATTATTTTTAATTTTATATTTTTTAAAATAAGGCAGCTGGGCTATGGCTTTTTAACTCCTTCAAATTTTATGTCAATCGTGCAAAAATAAAGGAAATTTTTAAGATTTTTGCTAAAAAACCTAGAATAGGTTCAAAAAAATTGAAATAGGTTGCAAATAGGTTTTAGGTCCAAAAACTCCGAAATAGGTTTTTAGGTTTTAATAGTTCTAATAAATCATTATTATTTCGACCCAAAAGAGTTATTTGTGTTAAAAAAATTTGATAAAAATTTTTTATTGTAATTTTTACATTTATTCTTTGTTTCATCAGCAGAAATTTAATATATCTTGTAATTACCTTATTATTTCAAGTTTTTAAAATTTAATATTTTATTTTACATGGGTAGCGCGCCAAACCTACCTTTGCTTGTCGTTTCACGACTTTAAAGATTAAAGAATTTATTTTTAATTTCTAAATTTTTTCCCTTTTTTTAATCACACCTGCATTTAAAAACTTAAAAACAAAATTCCTTTCCTAGACCATTGGTTGTTTATTTAAAAATGTTTATCCCTCCCCTTTTTTATTCAATGAAATGTGGCTCTATTTATTTCTGCCTGTTTTTGCCTTTTCAACCTTCATTCCTATTACTTTTTTGCTTTTCTGCTTCATTCTATTCATTCTTCATTCTGCTTTGCATTCATTCTTCTTCATACTTTTGCTTTTAACTTGTACGACTTTACTTTGCTCTCCCTTATAAAATATTCTTTTGCTGCTGATTTAGCTTTTGCTCTTCTAAAAAATATTCTTAATTTTGCTTGCTAAAATTTTGCTTTGGACTTTACTTAATTTTTGCTTTTCAACTTTTTTGCTAAAACTGATTTTTTACTGCTTTGGATTAAAAATATATTTTTTTATTGGAAAATTTTTAATTGCTTTAAATAAAATTTCAATTTGTTTCGCTTGAAAAATTGTGTGAGTTTTTACTAGGCCTTTCCTTTTTTTGAGTTCAACCTAGGCCTAAATTTTACTATTCGCGGAACCCTTTCCGCGACAGCTCAGCCCATTTTTTTAATATTCGCGGATTTCCCCCCTTTCCGCGACATTGCTTAAGGGCGGTTGTTTTGAATTTTTGCTACCAGTTGTTGTGATTTTGTGGAGTTCAGAACAATTAGTTTTAGATTTTTATGGCATTTTGAATTTTGTAAGGCTTTGAAGCCATAAACTCAATTTCGTCCATTTTCTGGGCCTATTCCACAATGCTCATAGACATTAAATGTCGGCAGAGTTATGTCAACCTAACAGCCAAAGATAGTTAGAAATAATAAAGAAAATAGGACTATGCCTCTTTCGTCTCTTCACTCTTTCTCTTACTATGCCTCTTTCGTCTCTTCATTATTATCTCAAGCCATTTTTCCCTAATTTGTGTTGATATTTCTCTATCGACAATGAAAGTTAATGTCGCTTTGTGGAATAGGCGCTTAAAGATGTTAGTATGGTCCCAGCCATGAAGTTTGCTCTCAGCCACATCAAAGGGAAGTTGATAAATTTTTCATGTTTTAAACACTAAAGGCGAAGATAGGTCTAATCTGAAAATGATTGGAATTTTAGTAAAACCTTTAAAGAAACTAATTTAAATAACTAAATTAAAAAATATTAAACATTTAAAAAAATAAAATAAAAGGTTAATTATTGACTTTAAATTTTTCTCTACTAAGACTCTCGTCCTTTGCCATTCCCGATTATAAAATTGGCATATCACATGTTTGTAATACTCCCTACACATATACAGAGGGCTGCGATTGAATGTAGTCAAAAATGGGAGAGAGGAATCGCTACCCTCCATTTTATTTAATTTAGTCAATTCCTCTTTAAATTTTTTTATAAAAAAGTTTTTTTCTAAGAAATTGTCAAAGTTTTAAATTGACAATACTTAGTATTTGGTGAAACACTAAACTTGACTGCAGTTTTCTTTTAAGTTCATGTTTAACATAAACTTTTAAAACAAATTCGTTGGGATTGAGAATAAATGGGATTGAGAACCGAGGAACAAGCCAATTGTGGAACATTAATGTGAATAAATTATCTTCGCCCCTTCCAATCACTCTAAGAGCTTGAGTGTTGAATACTGTCTGGCCGGAGTATTTTATATATTTTGCCTTCGTATTCCGCCTTTTCACATCTGCCAATGACGGGGGAAGTTGACCCGTCAACGGGGAAAGTTGTTCCAATGACGGGGGAAGTTGACCCGTCAATGGGGCGGTAAGGTGGGCGGCGGTAAAGTGGGGTGTTCCCCCGGCCGGGTCGAATCTGAAAAACCCGGCCCCGGCCTGGGTCCAAGTTTAAGTAAATTTTAAATAAAATTCTACCTTAGTTGGCCAAATCTAGATCCCTAAACATCAAAAAAGCAAAAATTTTCGCCGGCGGCGCTAATTAAGCAGCTTAAATGCGTCATTACCATTTTTCCGTTTTAACTTTTTACAAGCGAGATCAGTATCTGGCTTATCTTTCACAACAACTTAAAATAGGCAGAAATTGCAACCATCCTACAATATTGCTTAGTTGGTTAGTGCGCCAACTTTCATGCGAAAAAAGGCATATCTTTATGAATTCGCTCAAATCATTATCTGGGCTGATAAGAGAGATTAAAAGGTTATCCTCCTCCGATATCAATCACAAACTGATAACTATTCTATTATGTTTTTTTAACCCCTGCAAATCCACCGATAACCCGGAAAAAAACTAAATTTTAAGAATTTTTCAAATTTTTAAAAAACCTTGTCCGGCCCCGGGTGTAAAAAACATAGAAACATAGTTTTAGAGATTTTAGCCCGCCAACCTGGCCCGGGTCGGATTGGAAGCAAAAAACCCGGATACTGGGCCCGGCAAATTGAAATGTCGAACTAAATATAGATATGCTATGCTTTCAAATTTCTTTTATAGAAGCTAATTTAATTATTTTTAAAAATAATTTCAGGCAATTATTCAATGATTATATTTCAGTTACCGATTCTTTTCCCGCTTATTTTGGTATTGATAAATTTGCTTCGAGGTAAATATTTAACAACAAATTATAATAATTCGAAATTATTCGAAAATTATAAGCATAATTTTTTAATTTTGAATATAGGATCGCTAGCTGGTTGTTTTCAAAGTAAACAAAGGCCTGGAAATGGAGGATATGGTTATGTTTTGTTTAATTTCAATTTTCTTGCTTTATATAAATTTATTTTGTGTATTTGACATTTAAGAAATAGCTACAACCTCTCGTGGAAGCCAAGATCGGTGTCATTGTCAACAATATTCTATTAGGGAATTAAACAAATTAATGACAATTAAACAAGTTGTATTAAAAGTTCCATTAGTATTTGACGATTTGGGTAAGGGAACCTTTGGCCAGGTAGGATTTTTTGTATTAATTTATTAAAAAAGATTAACTTTCATTTAATAATCTCTTAAATTTAAGGTTATACATGCTTTTCATTCTGAAAAGAATATATGTTTTGCTCTAAAAATATCTGCAATTAATCAAGAAAGTAAACACGCAGTACAAAGAGAATTGGATGTTTTGAATTATTTCAACACTTTGGAAGAGCAGCATGGATTTGCAGCAAGAAATCACATTATAAAAATGCATGAAATGTAGGTATAAAAACTGATTCTATAAAAAATCTGACCTTCCATGTATTTGTTTTCGTTTAAACTGCATGTATTATAAGACTAAGGATTACTACAATTATTTTTTAAGGAAAAAAGAAAGTAAGAGGATGTATTTTCTCTTAGAGCTTGGAGGCCCCACGTTGAGTTATTTTTATCGTCAAAAGGTTTCACAAAGGCATGGAAGAGCTGCTAGAGTAGAAGAGCAGTTTTTGATAAATATTCTTAAAGGGGCGGCTCTAGCACTTCAACAATTCCATCAATGTAGGACTAAATAAACACAAAAACGTTATTAAATAAATTTAGATGGAATTCATTTGGATGTTAAACAAGAGAATTTTGTCATTGCTCTTGATGGAAATCAATCTGAACCAAATGCTGACTTCGAATCAAATGAAACAATTCCTGTTAAGCTGATTGTTTTAATATTTCTGTTATCCGTTCAGAACGACATGTTGCGCATACTGAACATATGGCCAATGCAATAAAAGCACCGGAGCTATTAAATAATCCTCACAACGTAATTTAAATTTTATAAATTTTCAAGTAGAAAACTTAACCTCTCAACTATTGACCAACAAACTGTGGTTTGTTGGTCGATAGTTTAGTCCAACACCTGTAAAATCAACTTCAATTTTATTTAATGTATTTTTAGCCCTCAGACAAAGCCGACGTTTGGTCATTTGGCTTGATGGCTTTCGGTCTCTTCCATAATGAAAATTATAGTATCTTTTTATTTTTAAATTTCCAAAATTTTATAAAACAAATGTTACAGTAGAGAGATCCCAAGAGGCTGTTATTGTTATGTTACGCCAGTACAGAGAAGGTACAAACAATAATGGACGTTTAGATAATCTTATAAAGGTTAAATAAAAATTGTTTTTAATTTAAATTAATATCAACAAGAAGGGAAATACAATATTAAATTTATGGTAAATAAAAATTAATTCCAGGCATGTATTCGTGAACATCCAAATGATCACCCAACAATGGATGAAGTTGTTCGCTTTTTGAATGAGGAAATCGACCGTCTTTAGATGAAATGGTTTAGTAAACTAAGTCTAGAGATACCAAAATCGTGGAAAAATTTTATTCTTCCTATCATTATGGCCTTTTTATTTTCTATTGGAGGTGTGAGGTGAAAATGAAGTTTTAGTTATTTGAAACCGCGCATGATTTTATCTTTTTTGCGGCGAAGATAAAATTTTTTGGATATAACCAGTTCCTTTTTAGCTTGAATGAGAAAAAAGTTAAAATTTTTGTCACGATGTGCCTTAAAATCTGGGGTTTTAAACGATAAACGGTATTACCGAGATTAAGGTATTATGGGATTATTCTCGATAAATCTCTCCACGTATAACCTTTTAAAAAACCCCGATACAGTTGCGATTTTGCCTCACCTTAATTTAAACAAAATTCTATTTTTAAAATATTCGTTCCTTTATTCTATTTATTTGCTAATATTTTATTTATTTTATTTTGGAGCAGGCTAAGGTAACTTCGGTCAAGGTACCACGCCTTGTACGGCGGTAGCTTGGCCCTGCAGTCTTTGGACTGCTATAACACTAGCGAAGTACCTTGGGGTTGCTCACTTTATTTAACTATTATTTTTAAACGGATTTTTTAAAATTGTTATCTAATCTCTTTTTCTTTGAAAGTAAATTTTAAACTTTGCATAATTTTTAATTTTGTTTTAGAGATAATAACTAATATTTTAAAAACCACGCTAATCAGACATGTTACAACTAGAGATCGGCTGGAGGGGTCGGTCGATATTTTTCGATAGATATCGAAAAATATCGAATATCGAAAAATATCGAAAAACTCAAAATTTTCTCGGTCGATATTTTTTCGATAAATATCGAAAAATATCGAAACCGAAAAATATCGAAAAAAAAGTCTCGATATTTTTCGATTTTTCAAAAAATTTTTATAACCAATGAATAACAGAATAGCCAAATAGTTTAAGGAATTACGATTGATTAAATGGGATATTGGTGGATTTGGACGGATTAAATTGAATATCAAGGGCTTGTATTTGTTATCGAAGGATCAAGTGGATATAATGGATTCTAGCGAAGCATAATGGATTTTAGGGAATTAAAGGGGATATTGGAAGACAGTGTAACAAGGGATTTAGAGGTAGTAAGACGGATATTGTGGATTTGAGAGATCAGGAGGGATATCAAGTAATTTGTGGATTAAGAGGGATATCTCGGATAAAATATCTTGGCATTTGGTATTCGTTTAGAAAACCATCTCTCCCAAAGCTCCGTCTTGATCCTCGAGATCCATTTTATTCACTTAATCCTCTATTAGTTATACAAACAGTCGATTACCCCGGATATCCACAATATCCGTCATGCTCCCTGGATATCTCAAATATCCCAACAAACCTTCGGATATCCTATAAAATTACTCCTAATCCAGTGAAATCTCACTTAATCTGCCGGAATTTTTCTTAATTCATATCAGTGTTTTGTAGGGATATCGAAGGAATATGATGGATTAAGGGGATAAGAAAGGATATTCTAACAATCTTATGAGAATCTCGGAGGTCAAGTTGCAAAATTCTTCCATTTACAGCGCCGCAGGCAAAAATTTTTCGAATTTATGATGGTCAGGAAGCTAAAATTCATCCTTTTTGACGCCAAAAATTCAAATTTTTGTCAAAAATGACATTCGATATTTTTTTCGATATTTTGTATTTGGTCGGTCGATATCTTCGATATTTAAATTCGTTCGGTCGATATTTTTCGATAAATATCGAATATCGAAAAATATCGAAAAAGTAAAAATTTTCTCGGTCGATATTTTTCGATAAATATCGAAAAAAAATATCGAAAAATATCGAAAAATATCGAAAAAATATCGTATCGAGCCGATCTCTAATGTTTATTGTATTGGAACTTGAAGGTATAAATCTGTTACAATATTTTTCTTTAATAAACGGTGATGAAAAAATAACTGACATGTTTATTTTCGCTGCGGAAGCACTTCACAATTTTCATAAACGTAAGATTATAAATATTTTTATAAAATTAAAATTAAAAATAATATTTAATAGAAATTTTATTTATTAATTAAATTTTCATACAGAATTTGAAAATGTCAGTCATTTAATCTTAATTTTTTATTCAAAATTAACGTTTTTTCTACGGAACGTAATTTAGAATTGAGATGGGTCTTTGATAATTTTTATTAAATTTTACATATCAAACTTATTCAGATGCAATTCATTTGGACATTAAAGCATCAAATTTTGTCATCCCTCTCGATAATATGTTAATTGATGATATTACCATATCTTCATGCAAATTAATTGATTTTGGCTCTTCTGTCCTTTTAAAAGATAAAACTGCTAATTTAAAAAATGCAGAATACGGCACAGAAAAATACAGAGCACCAGAGATTCGCAATGATGATCCTAACACTGTAATCATCTGATCGTTTGTCCTTAAATTACTTTAAAATGGATACATTTAATTTGGCTAAATTATTTAAATAAAATTTTAGTGTATGAAATTTGAGAACTAACGATCTTGATATAACGTTAAGGATATCAACCTGTTTATTATTATTAGGGTTAGGATTTTTAGGCAAATGCCTGTTTTTTTCCTAGATAGGCTTGATTTTGATGATAGTTGCTTTCAAACTATTTTTATCGTTGTCTAAAATAGCCTATTTTAGCTTTTTCTGGAAAAATGCCCTATTTTGCCTTTTTTTCAGCCTATTTTGCATATTTTTACTAGATTTGCGAATTTTTATGTATTTTTTGAGGATTTTTTGTCTAAAAATTATTTTTTTAGTAAAATTAATTTTAAAAAAAATTTTTGAAAAAAATTTTTTTGTCAAAATTTTTTATCACAAAAATTTATTCAAATTATTTTCGGGAGAAAATATTTGATATAAATACATTTATACTTGTAATTTTTTCGTCAAAATTAATTTATTTTACATTCTATTGCTTAGATTCAACTTTTTTGATAGATTTTTTTAAAATTTTTTTGCATATCTTTAGCATATTTTATGTAATTTTGTATATTTTGCTTGCCTATTTTGCCTTTTTTCGGATTTAATTACCTATTTTGGCAGTTTTAGTGCCTATATAGGCGCCTATTTTTAACTTTATCGTGCCTAAAAATTCTAACCCTAATTATTATTAATTTTTATTGCATAAATCCTAATTATTAACAATTTTATTATAATTATTTTATAGGTAACTCCAAAAGCAGATATTTATTCATTTGGAATAATGATGTACAAGCTTTTACGCGATCATGATTTTGAAAATGTAAACCATCAATTAATAGCTTCCAACGAGCCATTTGATCGAATTATGCGTGTAAGTTTTTTAATAATGCTTGGTGAAAAATATTAAATATCTATTGACATTTACCATAATGATTTTAATAAATACACTCCCTTGAATAATTACCCCCGCTCTATTAATTAAGCCCTCCAGCGAGAGAGCGAAAAAATAATTACCCTCTCTCAAATAATTAACCTCTCTAATAATTACCCCCTCTCCTATTTTTCTGTACCAATTTTAAATATTTTTGTTAAGAAGTTTTATAAAGTTGAATAATGAATTTTTAAGAATAAATAAGAAAATATATAAAGGGATTAATATACGTTGTGTCTATATATCCCTGGACGGATCCGTAATATATTGCGTATATTCCTTCTAACATGTTTATGAAAAATAAAAGCATACACAGATCGAAACAATAATTACCATCTCTCAAATAATTACCCCCGCTCTATTAATTACTCCCTCCAGACAAGTCGAAATAATACTTAGCTAGGGTAATTATTAAGCATATACGGTATTCGGTAAATAATTTAAGTCTTTAGACTTTTTATTTTTATTTCAGGCATGTATTTTTCCAAAAAATCCAATCCATCGTCCTAGTGCATTTGCCATTTATCTGTTTTTGAAAGGAATCTGTAATCGTTTTGCTAATGAAAAAACTTCTTGGGGATTTGCTGACCACGATAATATGAATGTTATAATTTGTCCAGAGAATGGTGAAATTAAACAAAATGGAGAGATTGAACTAGATGATTGAACAGGATTGAAAGTGATTTTGAAGTTTGAAGAAAATGCAGCAGTGAGCGAGTCAGTTTCAAACTAATCTAGATAAATCTAGATTTTTTTCTTTATTTTTTCTATATTATATAGCAGGGTTAAACTGAAACTGATTTTAAAGGCGAAAGACGAAACAAAAAAGTCTAAAATTCGGCGAAAGGCAAAATAAATCCAATGAGGATCTTTTACTTTATAACTAGGTATCACGCGCGACAAAATCATAATTTAGATGTTTACACTCTAGAAAAGCGTTGAAATTTCCTCACTAACATGCTTCTAATCGAACACTCCCAAAATACTTGCATGTTCACTACATGTCTTATATAAGTAATTAACCTAGCCTCTTTACGTGGGAGAACTTTGGTGATTAACGTTTCAGATTCAGTCTATTTTTTAATTTAGTAAAACTTTCAACTATTATTATAAATTAATTAAGGCTAGTAAATAGTTATTTAATTAATCATTTTTTCGAAGTAGGAAAGCAATCAAACATACAAAACTATTTTTTAGATAGGATTGAAACATTTAGGTTGGTTTTCAATTTTTTATTTTGATATTTCGTCCATGTTTCCATAGTTAGCTCATATTTAATATTTTTAATTATTTCGACAATGTTCCTTATTTTTGACATTTTACCCAGTTTCCGTCCATAAATCGTGATTTCCTACTTCAAAATTTTCAAATTTTGAATTCAAATTATTTTTGAATAATGGATAATAATCCCAAACAAATTTATTATTTCACTAGCCTTAATGATAGTATCTAAGAATTAAAGTTTTACATTTTTTGGTATAATCGTCACCCTTTATTTAAAAGTTTATTATTTATGATTAGTGTGCGGATTTTTATTGAAAAACGACTTTGGTTATAAACAAGCCTTGACTGACCATTGTCTGACCATTTAGTTCGAGTAGAAGAAAGGCATAAATAACTGACAAGTAATAGATGTAATGAAAAATTTGAGAGACAGTGGTCAGTTCACGGGCAGGGTCGCTTCAGTGATTTATTTAAATAAAAATACACACACTATATATGATTGGTTTTATTTATTTTAAAAGTATTTTTGGAAGTATTTTAAAATTTAAATTAAGAATTTTTCAAAAAATTATCTTCTACTATATTATGTAAAATTTTGTGCTTCATCTGATATATTTACATACAGGCTTTCGATTTTAAACAGATCGAGATATGGTTATTTCCTTTGATCACGTTGAAGCACTTCAATTCCCCTGAATAGTTCATAGTCAAATCTAAAAAGAAAATGTTTGTTGCACTTTTCGTAAATACTCTAATATTATAAGGTTGACTAGGGTTATTGCCTTTACAGTAGGGTAGGACGAGACCGTTTAATTCGAGGTTTATTTTTCCTTCTCTCATCTCTTTTTGACCCGCCACAGGGAACAATAATCGAGGTTTCTAAACGGTCTCGTCCTACTCTACTTTACAGTATACTTTGACATTAAAAAAGTTCAAAAATATCGAAATTTTAATTATTGGATATCTATTTATTGGAGTATTTACGATATAATGGTTTTGTGTGTTTTAATTTTAAAAAATTTTGTGGTATTGGGTGTTTATAAATCGAAAATTTTATCTAATGTTTATCATCCAATTTATGTAAATACACTAGTTTTTAACTAATTTAAATACCTAGAACCTCAAAACCATTAACATCATGTACATTTATTTTGCTTTTTTATCTTTTGTTGTCTTTTTTCTTATTGGTGCAAATTTATACCGATATTTTCATTATAAAATTCTGATATACTAAACCAAAGCTAAACTTGATAATAGACTGGTAATTAACCAAGAATATAAGGTATAATGGCACCAAAATTAATTCTCGTTTTTTCTCTAAATTTGGCATTACCCAAACATATTTTCATCATTTCTTTCGCTTTATATACTTTAAATCTTTTGAAATTATTCATCAAGATTAACTAGAAATATTTTAAAACATGTTTTTTAATTATTATATCTCCTTCTATTTCTGTTTAATTTAAAATTATTTTCAAGTATAAAGTGCAACATGCAAAACTCGTTTTTAATTTAAAAAGGCCATTTATTTTGTCTCCCTAAAATAAAATGGTCGTTTTACGTTTAACTTTCGATTAAATTTAAAATTACAAAATCTTTAACAAACTTTAATAGTATGAAGGAATAAGGCAAGGTGTAAATTCCCAACTCCCATCCGGCATTTTAGAATATTTTATAAAAAAAATAAATTTTTTAAATTTTAAATGTAGCTAAATTCTAAATGAAGTCTTAATCAATGTCAAGCGATTTATTTAACAAAATTTGGGATAGTTATGTAAGTATAAGTGGATTAAGTCACGCGTGAATTTTTCTTTTGAAGTTAATTCTGCTGTAGCAAAATAGAAAATGTTTAGTGCAATTTGAATATCAAAAAAAACATTTTAATACAAAACAATATTGGAGTAAAAAATATAATTTTACATATAAAAAATGCTGATCTTCGTGCTTAAATGCGGCTTTGGCATCTAGTGAGCATAGACGCTGGTTTTGTTAAACAGAACAAATATTTTTCAAAAAAGCTTTTGTATCTTTACGGACAGTTTTGTTTAATAACAGGTATATAACTGGAGGAAAGCCTGTAATTAACAAATATATGTATAATTTATTTTAAAAAGAATAAATGTTGGTATCCATTTTTTAAAGTCGGGTCTAGTTTCGTAACCTTCTCAATGCTACTGTGTGTATAACAATTTTTGTGTCCGGATCTGAGAAAGATCATAAGGCAATAACCAATAAAATGAGTGGATGTGAACAGTCGGTTGTGCTTAAGTCTTAGCTTATTCATGATAGTTTATTTCCATATCCGATCCAACTTTTTTTTCAATAGCGTGAACATAATGATAATAAAATACCTACCATGTATATGTAACCTTAAAAATATAAATTAATCTTGTAATATTACTTATAATAAATTTACCAAGCAAAATGTCCAATCATTGAAAGGAGTATTGCCTGATCGGCCTGATGGAAGTTGTAAGCATAGATAATACCAGCTAATGTATTTAACATTGAAATAATAAATACTTGAATAAAAACCTTAAAAAGTTTATTTCTATTATAAATGTTTCGCTTAATGAATGAGGATAGTGGCAGCTTGCTTGCTATCTTTTCAGTATTTCACAATATCGTGATAAACGTATCAAGGAAACAACATGGACTTTGCCATCCTAATTCCCGAAATCTTAATCTTTATATTTTCATTTGGTTTACTACAATTAAGGCAAAGATAATGGAATTTGAAAATATTTAAATAGAAAATATCTTTGAATTTTTAATTTTCTTTGATTTCAAGTTAACAATTATAATTTTACCATAATCTCATCTTTTGTAACTCTCGTTGTCATTTCTTTAATTTTGAAATACAAACAAAAGCCAAATAAAGTGTATGTTAATGGTGAACCTATAGCTAATATTGAATCATGTATTGAAATTTCAAGTATATCCCATGTGATCTAAAATAATGTAAAGAAACTAATTAATATTTACACAAAAACTGCTATATTAAGGATAAATATGTCTCGGAGTTTTATCAGATAGCTTAAACGGAAGAGTACACCGAAATATCCTAAAACGTTTTTTTTCTAGTTGCTAATTTCGAAACCCAGCAAAATAGCTTAGAAAAGCTGATTTTTGGGATGAAAAATTCTATTTTATAAATTTCCAACTCAGCTCGATGAACTGAGTCGTATTTGACAAGCTGAGTCGCCCTACAACTGAGCCGCCCCAAGATCATCCCTATGATTATCATCCCTATAACTCGGTTCAGGTTTTAGAAATGGTGAACTTAATCAACCATAATACACCCCCACAAAATAGATTTATTATAACATTCAAACTAACTAATTCAGATCTAAAAGGTATATATCCAATTAATGGTTCGAATGATACTCCAAATAATATTCCATTAAAAATAACAGAATGACGAAATAAAAGCCAATAAAGTCCATATAAATTACAAAATGTTATCCAAATATAAACACGATTATTATGAAAAAGTTTTCTTGCAATTTTTGGAAATGCCATTTCGATACATCGATTTATTCCCAAAATCTTAAAATCTATTATTATTAATTAATTTTTAATTAACAGACCAAGTCAGCAAAACATTCGCAAGGCCAAAAAACTGAAAAATCATTTAATGTAATTTAATAATGATTTTTAGCTTTATTATTAGGATGTTAATTTATAGGCAAGTAAAAATAAGCCAAAAAATGCAAAGACTTATAAAATTAAAATAAAAGCAAGAAAATAAATTTTTGAAATAGATTTTATTTTCAATACTTAATATATAAAATTGTAAAGCGGCAAATTATGGTGCCTTCTTGAGACTAATTTGAGTGCGTAAATGTTCCTTTTGCTACTCAAAAGTCAAATTTGAAGGGATTAAAAAAATATTTTGGGATTTGGTTAATTAGACGGGATATCAGAGAATTTATAGGGGAGATCTGGTCTCCAAATCAGAGATGGATTGCATTTAAACATGGTATTTGATGGAATTGATAGGAAAAACGCGTTTTTTGAGATCGTCTCTTTCGACCACGTTAGTTTGAGATATGGACTTAGTTAGTTCGAGATATGGACTTATTTAAATAAAATAAAACTTAAATAAAATAACACATCCAAAAAATATTCTGCGAAAGGTGAAGAGCAATAAACTACACCATTTAAACTTAAAATTCCAAAAACAAAAGTTGGAATCCAAAGAAAGGAAATATCCAAAATTGAAAGATAAATTAAAAGTATATAACACGGATTTTTGGCTCTATTCTTCCAAAAAGAGTAAAGACAAGGGAAATATAAAGGCTTAAATTATTAAAAATTTATTTAAAAATTAATCTTAAAAATTACATAATATATACAGCCAAGTATTATACAGATAATTGCAGCTATTGGATAACTTCTTTGTTCAATTGGAATATCATCAACATTAATTTCTGTACAATTATATATTATGTCAAATTCCTTATGATTCCATAAAATATATTCCATTTTAAAATTAATACTGTATATTTCTAAATTTAATTTAAAATAAATAAATGAATAGCCATATTTGGCTCCCTGAGATTTTGGTAGTGGACAATTGAGAAGTGGTCAACTGGGAAGTAAGCGGAAATTTGGGCAGTGGACTTTACGATAAAAAATATGTAGAATATTAAAAAGTTCTTTACTTCGTATTTAAAAAATAATCTTAATGTTCACCCTATGAGAGAATTCTATGCCAAAGTATAATATATAAGTAATTCTATGCCAGAATATTGCCTCCAAATAAAGGGTTTATTTGCTTAATCCTTCCTAGAATCACTCAACATTAAAATTTACTTAAAAAGCTGTAAATTATTTAACATTTTTAGTATCCTATAAAAGTGAAAAAGACTAAAATTGTTTAAGAGTTTAAAATTTGGTAATAATTAGAGTAAATAGATCTAAAAATTTGACGTTGTCGGAATCAGTGTTGATTTAAAAGGTAAGTAATAATCATGTAAAATTCTGGGTAATTTTATTTCATGTAAATAAATTAAAATAATATTATAGTAAAAAATGTATCGAAAATAACAAAATACATTAAAAGAATGTAAAAAAATTTAAGCTTAAAGTGCGTATTTTTTAGAGGCATATGTGTAACATAATGGACAATATTTGTTACGCGTTAAAAAAATATTTTATTTATTTTTGTAGTAATTGTGAGTAAATAAACAAAGTTGTGTATAATATGTACAGGCTTTAATATGTAGACAATTTTTTGTAAGTAGACACACGCTCTAGATATAGCTCCGAATCAGAGACCGATGATTTTCGGAGCTTTTTTGTATTTATTGCAGATCTCCTCTTTTTAGAAGCTTTCTTGGCTTTTAGCGCCGCAGGTGAAATTTTAAGAATTTTCAAAGAACAAGAAGCCAGATTTCTTTATTTATAATAAATTGTATTTGATAGCCTACTCCCTTGACAATTTAGAATGGCGAAAATTTAAATAAAATACATAGGTACATACATATTAAACAATAATTTTAATTAAACAAAAAAATAAAAAAAATTTAGAAAAATCAAAACAAATAACGTAAAAAAACTTACTGGAAATTGTTATTCAATTTAAGTTAAAATTTTATAATGGACTACAAATTTAGCTGTGAGAAACTTAAAAGAATTTTTGTCACGCATATGCACTTATTTTATAGCTTTTTAATAAATTTTGTTTCGTTCTCACCAAAACCGTACTGGAGTGACGCACAAGAATCGAAGCTGAAAGCTGAAAAAAGATTTCTAGAAAAATTAGATTTTCGAAAAAATTTTTACTTTTGTTTTATAACCCTGCATATCCGCAAAAATCGCCTGCGGGTCTAATATAAAGAAGTTATATTCCTGCATTTTCATGCCAGTTTCCTCTCTACAAAAAATCTAACTCCAAAAAATCCCCTTCACATAAATTCTCCTTCCCTTGAGAAAATAAAAACATTGAATTGAAGACAAAAGATACGAGGATGTAGAAATTAAATAAGATTCATGTAAAAATAACTAAGATTTTGATTGTTATTATTGTAATATTTATTGTTTGTAGTATTGTGCCGTTTGGCAGATATTTATTTAGATTTTTTATTTCATTATGAGCCTTATTCTAAATCTTTGGACTCATGCGAATCCAAACAGTTATTTTTTGTGAAGATTTTGTTTAATGACACATTTTATTATAAAATCTTTGATATAATGCAAGTCGTTTTCAGTTAGTCAACCGTCCAACCTAGCTTCTAATGGGTAAACATGAAATATTAAAATACTTCCCAGAATGAGTTTATGCAAGTTATCTGTTAAATTTTTACATATGTAGTTACCAAATTTAAAATAATATAAAATAATATTTTAGATTGTTCAAATAATAACCGATTGCTACACAATTTTAATAATTTGTTTTAATTTTTGATTAGTTTCATTAACGTTTTGTAAATTTTATAAAACAAATCATTAAATGATATTTAATTTAGTTGTGTAGCAGTAGTTTACATCAATAAATATCAAATACAGTTGAACCAATTTATGACAAAGAATTTAAATTTTCAAAACTAGAGCTTACAGGAATTTTTAAGAGCATCTTAAACTTGTATCCGATTAGGCTAAGTTGAGATTACTCATTAGAGTTTTACACTAAATTCTCTGGACCATTGTTAATTTTCCTTTGGCTGGGTTCAACTACATTTAAAATAATATAAAAAATATTTTTAACGAAATCTATACAGAATCGGTATCTAATAATCAAAAAATCATTTAAAAATTTAAATAAATTAGAAAAAAGAGTAAATAATATTCTACAAATTTAAAAATAAAAAAAGATTGTTAAAAAAATTTAGTCCCAGGAACTTGTTAAAAAAAGATTTGAGAAAACCCGTTCAATAGAAATATGGATTTTGATTAATAAATCAGGAAATTCGCTAATTTAATTCGATAATTCGTAAATATAATACCGCACAGTGGCTTTTAATTTACAAAAATTTCATGTGAGATGCCAAAAATTTCTTTTAAAATATTTTAAAAATGAAAAATAAGAGGAAATATTATAGAACTTAAAGGAGGGTACTTTGTAAAGAATTGTGAGTGTTGGGTAACGGAGTTTAACAATTTTCGGGTGGGTTACAGATAGGTGATATTCTTTATAAATCATATGGACAAGGATCGGCGCGCTCTAGATGCAATATTAATTTTTCATTCCTCTACAAAATTAATGGTTCCTTTAAATCAGGGCTGTGCGCCAAAATTTTCGCGTGGCGCGCCAAACGCCAATTTTTCTAATTTTAAAAACACGCCAAACGCAAAACGCCAAATATCGGCCAAAATTAACGCCAAAACGCCAAACGCCAAAATTTTTAGAGCTACAAAGACTCAAAAACCTCTTTTCATCTCATTTTAGCGCCGCAGGCGAATTTTTTTCATTTTCAAGATTCCCAGAAGCTAGAATTCATCTTTTTTTACCGCCGGATGCGAAAATTTTGAAGAGTTTTTGAAAATTTTTTTAATTAAGTAAGACCAGGAAGCAGGCCCAGCCAATGTGGGAGAATTCCTATCCCCCTAAATGAGGAAAAGGAAAAAATTTAGTTAGAACCCCTTGAGATTAAGGTGGATATGAAGGCATGAAGTGGGTAATAAGAATAACATAGGTCTTGAAGAGAGTAAATGGTTGACGGTGCTAAAGTTTTTTTCTACCATGATGGAAGTATTAGTTTTAGATAAGAGCTTCGTCCTTTAAGCGCCGCAGGCGAAAATTTTTAGAATTTTTGAAGTCCAAGCAGTAGATTTCTTCATTTTTATGCGCGGCAGGCGAAAATTTGGAGAATTTTGGAAGACTGTAAGCAGAAAAATTTCCTTTCTCGATCGTCCCTTCTACCAATTATTTTAAAAAATTTCCATCATTAGGGGTGTATATTTTTGGCGTTTGGCGCGCCAGAATCGGAAAATCACGCCAAACGCAAAACGCCATGACGCACAGCCCCGCTTTAAATCAATGGGATGCAAATGAAAAAATCTTATAATTTCTACCAGATCGCATTTAATTTAACAGTCAAAACAAAAAAATTTTCTAGGTCTAGGTGGAGGGCTTTCATCGCGATGAGGAGTTTTGATATCACGGTGCACAGAATGCCCATGCTCATCTCGTTGGGTTCCATAATGCTGTTGCGCGTGTTCAATCTGATAACCAAGATTTGTTTCATATTCGAACTCAATAATCTTCTCATTCAGAAAATCTACAATTTCATGCATATTTGGTTGAATGGATCTATCTTGGAAGCAAGCCTAAAAACATCTAATTTCAAAAAATTTCTAAAATTTTTTATTTATTTTTTTACAAGAAAATAAAATGCTATGAATGATTTATAATCCTTTATTACATACTTTTATAACACGATCCAATTTTGAGTTATGATTGTAGTTTGAATATTCACTTAACTTCGGTATGTCTATGCAAATTAATTTTGAATAAATTTACTTTAATTTAAATTAAATATCAGAACTTTATGATTTTTTATAAGTTCGCATTTATCAAGCACACCTCATTGTGTAAAAAATCAACCAAAATGTCAAGACCGAAAAAAGTAGCCTTGCATACAAGCCAGGGACTGGTCGAGTTAGGAAATTATTTGGAAATTGTTTCGGTTTGGATCAGTTAAAAAATTGACTTAGCCTATACTTCGAATAAAAGCAAAATTATGTGAGGTTCTAACATAAAAGAAGCCAGTTTTCATCAGTTTAATAGAAAATTTTTTTAAATTTCATCAAGGAAGGATAAATCAAAAACTGGTTTATGAAATCTACCATTATATGTGGCAATTAGTCTTCCATTTATAATATAGTGTTCATTGAATAGCCTGTAGATCATGGCACCGAAATTCGTAATGTCATTTCTTTTAGAATTCTCAACTGAATCTAGATTATTTTGCTAAAATAAAAAAAATATATAATATTGTAAAAACTCCCATCTACCTCATAAAGATTAGAATTGTTAAAATCTATCAATTTAACATCAACAACATCAGCATTTGAATCTTGCTCACGAGAAACTACAAAATTTTGATGCTTGATATCGCGATGAGCTCCATCTAGATTAAGTAATTCATAAAATTAAAACAAAGCTATAATCACATTTATGAAATTGTGCAAGAGCTCGGGCTGCTCCTTTTACAATTTTAGTAAGAACTGCCTCATTTGATCTTGCCACTCTTTTGCCATCCTGTGGATCTCTTTCGTAATAATAATTTTTTAAATCCTTTCCTCCAAGTTCTAAAGCAATAAAATAGTTTCCATTTTTTTTCTCCGCTAAAAATTCATTCAAAATATTTTTAACTGATAAGAAAGGAGGCGAAGCTCAATTCTTGACAAAATTACTTCTCAGAGGGGCGGACATAATTAAAAGTAGGACAAGAAAAATAATAAAATTATTACTCACTGTCCAAACATCTTTATGATATGATTCCTTTCATGATCATCAATCTCATTTAAAAAATTCAAAACATCAAGTTCTCCCTTAAAATGTTTTTCATCGTATATTTTTAATGCCACACAAGTAGTATTTTCACCAATCCAATGTGCGTGGTAAACCTTTAAATTAAAATAATTTTTTAATATTAGTTTTTCTTATTTAAATAAGCGAAAAGTGACCAAGTTTTTAGCTAAAAAACATTATATAAATTTCCAGACTCATCTCAGAGCGAGTGTTAGACGTCAAAATTTTAGCGTTGCGCACCAAACAACAGACGCAAATATTTCACATTTTGAAAAATTCGCCTAAATCACGCCAAAATTTTTCAAAGATATAAAGGCCTAAAACCGAAGTTCATCAATTTTTAGTACCGAAAGCAAAAATTATAGAAATTTCTGAAGACCAAGATCAGAGGTCATCCTTTTTAAAAAATGTAGGAAAAATGGAAAAATTACAGAAACAGATTTGAGGGAGATCGAAGAATTCATAGGAATAAAGATATCGAGAAATTTAGAGATTTGCTCCTTGGATTAAGGTTGATTTCAAGGGATAAAGCGAGTTGCGCTCCGAAATTTGCGGATTTTAATTTGCGGACCCGAATTTGCAAACTTTGCGGATCTAAGATTTGCGGTATATAAATTTGCGAACCGACAATAGAGTCTAATGAACTTCTGAAATTTCAAAAATTCAAGTCTGCGGCGTTTATTAGGATGAATTATGATTTCTTGGCCTTATCAAATGGCCATCTAAATGATTACTTTCGAGAATTTTCTCCATTATATAAATTATGAAATAATTTTAATATGTATAAAAAATCGATTAAAAAATTATTTTGAAAAATCAAGAAAAAATCCTGAGTCCGGAGCGGAAGCGAAATCACGGTAAACATTTCATTGATTTTAAGTCTTTTTTACAAATTGAGATTCGGTTTTTTATTTTTAAAAAACTTGCTGTGCTAAAATATCCAGATCCAATTTCACCCAAATCTGCTGTAGTATATTTCAAATCCATTACATTTCCATCAATTCCAGTTAATTTCACATATTTGTTTAATTGCTCTGATGAAAATTGACACGATGTCTGAGTACCATGAGATGTTGACAAACCTTAAAATTAAATGGCTCTGGCCTAGTTTATGCGTCCAGTGAGGTTTATGCGTCTAATGAAGTTTTATCATTCGAATGATATTCTACGAGCCTGTATATGAAAGTTTATAAGACCAATGAAACATATGGCAATGAAAATTCATGAGTCCCAACAAAATTTAATGAATGCAAATTAAAAATAAAATAAAGTAGAAAATGATAATTTTTATTTTATTTTATTGCGTCCCTTGCTCATCGGACGCATATACAAAACCAGCGCCAAACAAATTGATGTGTAATTTCCGTGACGCGAACTTTGCGGACCAGAATCAAGGAGCCGCTATCTGCAATCAAGGAGCGGCTCAGAGGCACTTCTTTTACTGTTGATACCCTCCCCTAACCTAAATCCACCGTTATCCTCCCAAATCCCATGATATCTAGAGTCCGACATTTTAGGCCCGAAAAATTGGTAAATAGGTTCCTATTTTAGGTTTTTTGAGGTAGCAAAATAGGTTCAAAAAAATCAGAAAAAGGCCAAAATAGGTCCGAATTTTGAAGAATAGGTCCGAATTATTTGGAATAATAGATAAAAATTTATGGAAGTAACCTATTGTCCGGCAGTTATACATAGTTCATACATAGTTTAGTTCGAATTTGAGTTTTGCGAATTTGGGAGCCCATTCTTTTTCAGAGCCCAACTTTTCTTCACACACTCATAAACATTAAAATGGGGTTTTGAAACATCGCCATAGATTTACTTAGAAGATCACTCACATAGAAGACTCATAGAAGAAATACTCATAGATGACTCATTGAAACATAAAAGCCATAATAAACTCAGCTGAATTTTTGGCGCCGCAGACGCCAAAATTTTAGAATTTTAGATAGTTTATGCGCAAAAATTCACCTTTTTAATATTTCCCCTAAAGAAATTTTTTTTATTTTCCCACATTTCAAAGGGAAAAGTTGACTATTTGACTAGAAATAGTCAAATTTTAAGAAAAATCTTCAAAAAACCTAAAATAGGCCCAAAAATGTCAAAATAGGTTCAAATAGGTTTTAGGTCCAAAAAACCGAAATAGGTTTTTTAGGCTCAAATATGTCCAATGTAGGAGCATGGTAGTCCTATTGGCCATGGTCCTATTGGCCATGGTCTCAAAATCATCGAAAAATACCTATTGATCTCGAAATATGAACAAATTGATGCGTAATACAGAGGAGACCCCCTTTGAATCTGAGAATCCTTAATTTATAAGGCTTTTCCTTTTTTCACCTTATCTAAATATTCTCGTAGTGGGCAAATGGGCTTTGGCCTTTTGAGGAGTTGACATTTGGTCAGTAAGTATAGTGTAAAGAATGGGAGTGTTGTCGAAATGTCTCGAAAATTCTTGATCTCGATAATTGAGATTTTCGTTCAATATTCATCTCGATCATTCTAGTTCTTGGCGCTAAAACGGTCTCTATTTTAGATTATATATATTTTAGTTATACTTTAAATTATGTGAACTTTATAAACATAAAAAATATTTACGTGTCCAAGGAAATAAATAATCATATGTATTATTAACAATTTTTTAAATATTAAATCATTGCACATTTGCCCATATCCTAATTGTCAGCTTACTGACCATATGTCAACTCCTTACAAGGCCAAAGCCCACTACTAGGATATCCAGATATGGTGAAAAAAAGGAAAAGCCTTATAAATTAAGGATTTTCAGATTCAAGGAAATTTATTACTAGGGAGAAAAAATTAAAGTAAAATCACCTTTTCCTTTGTCCAGACTTTTAATATGATTAACACCTTTTATTGAGGAAAACTCATGAAAAGAAAATATCACTGTCGAGAAGATTAGCAAATTTTTTAATTCCATTTGTTCTAAAAATTTAAAGACATTTTGTCGGGACTGGGCCGTTTTGGCGCGGGGCCGTTTTGGCGTGAGCTTATAAGATAACTAGTTCTTTATCAAAAATGATAAAATTTTGCAATAATAACTCTCGTACCTTTATCTAAGTTCTCCAAAAATTTAAGAATTTTTGATCAAGAATTTCGGAAATTGTGGCCAAAAATGTTGATTTTCTGAAAAATGGCTAATTTTTCGAGGTCTATCGACTATAGCTTCAGAAATATTTGATGAAAAATTCTGAAATTTCTGGAGCAGGTAGTCAAGGATGTTTAAAAAATTTGAGAAAATTTTTATTAAGTTAGATCGCGTCTAAGTACCACTTTTTTGTTCTCGCGCCAAAACGGCCCGGCGCCAAAACGACCCCAACCCCATTTTGTCATTTTAAGATTTTTTATAGTTTAGAATGGACAATATGGATGTTTTAGACAGTATACTGTAAAGAATGGGAGTGTCGTCGAAATGTCTCGAAAATTCTCGATGTCGATAATTAGATTTTCGTTTGCTAAGTTATGATAGTTTGTTTGAGCTTATTACCTATGGTTTTCTGGTTCCGTGACTTTTGCGCCGAGAACATTTGCGCCGCGACTTATGCGCCGCGACTTTTGCGCCGCGACTTGTGCGCCGAGCGACTTTTGCGCCGGGGGACTTTTGCGCCGCGACTTTTGCGCCTGACGACTTTTGCGCCGCCACTATCATTAATAATTATGAAAAACTACATCTGGACCTCACTATAGAAGGTGTAGGATAGTTGGAGATCTTCGGATATCAAGATTCGGATCCGATATCCTACTTAAAATTTTCGGCTATCCGCCTTTTTCAGATCCGGATATCTGGACCCGACAACCCTACACTATAGTGCCCCTCTTCTTGCAGAAAATCATGCCTGAATAGGGGTAGCAGACCAAATATCCTGATTTGAAAAAGTCAAGTTCTTTGAAGATGACCCCTCTAGGGGGTCGGTTATTTTTCAAACTTCCTCTAGGTGGTCGGTTTATTAGAGGGAGCTATTGTACTTCCCGAAATATTGTACTTCCTGAAATTCCTTCAGCTCCTGGATACCATTTTTTAGGGAGTACACTATAATTAGGTCCGACTGTAGATATTATTTTTTAAAATTATGGCGGCGCAAATGTCGCGGCGCATAAGTCGCCCGGCGCAAAAGTCGCGGCGCACAAGTCGTCCGGCGCAAAAGTCGCGGCGCACAAGTCGCGGCGCAAAAGTCGCGGCGCAAATGTTCTCGGCGCAAAAGTCGTGATACCAAAATCACAACTTTTTACGTAAAAAATAAAAGATTTAGGAACTTTGAAGCAGTGACCCAAATATAAATTTCAAAAAGCTATTTTTCTAAATATTTTTTAAACTACATTGTGAAATTTTCGTTAAGGAAAAAATTTTGATTATAGAATGTATGTAAAATTAAGTAATAAGCTGTATAGTCAAAGTAACGAGTCTGGCAAAACACAGCCATGACAAAATACAGTTCGAATGAACACAATCAGACAAAATTCAGTCTTACGCAACAATAAATATACAGCCCACAAATATACACACCTTAACGACTCATAATTCAAAAAAATTATGCAGTTACTAAGGTTTGGAGTATTGTAGATTCAAAGTCTTAGAAAAAAATTTAAAAGTTGCCTTAGAAAGTTATATTAAAGAGTTATATTAGATACAAAATTTCAATTAGTATATGTAGAATGAATATATATTTATAAAATAGTGATATATTATACAACAGTAACAAAATTCAAATATTGCTCCGTTACAAAAATAAATCATTTAAATAATTTTTTAATTTTTGAAATTAAATGACAAAAATTAAAAGTGAATGTATATTTAAATAAAAATTCATATAGCATGGAGGTTCATGATAGAGAGCCATGGAGGAGAGTCGCGATTAATATTACATTGCTGTTCAACTACATGTCTATAATAAATAGCCAAGTATGTAGTTATAATTTTTATAGAATTAATAGAGGAAGCAATTAATGAAGTTGGCATATGTAAAATTTTAAAGTGAATTTATTAACAAATTATATTTACAAGCTTTAAAGAAAGAAAAAAAAGTCTGAACTAAACTTTTTTTTCTGAACTAAATTTTTAAACTAAACCACACGTACCCAATTAACAGTCTAAATCATTTTTATCTTTATTTATCTTCTCTCGCAAAAATTTTAATAATGGCTTTGTTACCCTTTTCTGGCTATATTCTCGACTACGGACATATGTATTTCTCTCGGTCAAAGCTCTTCACTTTATTCCATCTTCATAGTATTTTCTTTAGCGATAAACGTTCTGTTAGCTTCCTCTACGTAAGCTGGGTTGTAACAAATACATGGAGATTCCTTCAATTGGATATTATAGAAGCGATATTATTTATTTTTTTTAATTTTAACAAAAGTCTAAATGTATTCATAACTAATTTAATTAAATATATTAAGATTCAATATTTTTCTGAAAAATTCCATTTTTTAATACAAAATTAATTAATAGAAGCAAAAAACTAATTTATCCAAAATACTACCAATATAAAATGTTTAAAAATTAAATTGTAAAATTACGGGTAAATAGTAAAAAAAAGTTTTTTAACAAAGAATTTATGGAAATTTAAAACTAAAAACGTTATACATATATCGAATATGCTCAAATAATTATCGTGGGTAATTTTTGTTTTAAATAATCGATGCGGGGAAATTAGTTGAAGAGGTTATTATTTGAGCATATACCGTGTTGAAAAGAATTGTTGTCAAAAAAATGTTGTCAAAAATCAAGAAATAATCAAGACAATAATTAAAGAGGTTTTCGGATATTTTTTGAAATATCGTCGGCAAATGTTTGCCCGTAAAAGTTTGCTTGCTTTCTCCTTCCTTCTTTCTCCACTCATAATGATTATAAAATGTTCAAGGATTAATTTATTTTAAATAAAGCATTCTGCATAACAAAGTAGTTATTTTTTAATTTCTTTATTAAATTTAGTTTCAGATCTACATATTTTCTGATTAAAAATGATGAAAAATATTAATTGATCTGAAAGTAAATTTAATAGAGAAATTAAAAAATGACTATTTTTATGAAACCTGCCTTATTTAAAATAAATGAATACTTAGTCATTTTTTAATCATTATGAGGAAATAAAAAAGGAAGGAAAATGAAAGAAATCTTTTACGGACAAACATTTGCAACCGATGGAGGGGGATAATTCAAAGTACCCATTTTTTGTTATATTTGAATAAAAAATTGACAATAAGAAAATTTTATAAGAAAGATTGGAAAAACTTTAATGGAAAATTTTTAAAATTACATAATATTCTTCCTTAGTTTGATAAACAATAAAAGACCAAAAATAATCCAAAGATTAAATGAAAATTTTACAAGTTTAGGTGTAAGCCAAGTCCTCGTTTACACCATAGATTAACCAAAAGTAACCATATTGGTGGTTAATATATTTTTTTCCTTCAACAAAATCCAGTGCAAAAACCAAAATGACAATATCGACGACGTTCATATTCAAAATATTCAATTTCACCACTAAGAAATTGAACAATTTCTTCCATTGTAGGGCGATCCTTTGGCTTATCTTGAACACAAGCCTGAAATTAATTTTTAAAATAACATCTAACAAAATTGATACTCCGAATATTAAATAAAATCACTCCAAAAAGCCTTCCTAATCCCAAAACTTTCATCATACTTCGGCATATTTCGCTATAAAATATTACACCGATTCTATTTATTACGCCTCTATTATTTAACGCTACACTGCAGACTAGCAAGGGAAATAGCGGAATTTAAATTTTGGTTAAGTGGCTAAGAGCAGTGACTACAAAATCGTCTAAAAATTGGTCTCGGGTTCGAACCTTTTCATGGTTAATTAATATTTTCTAATTAAATAAATAAAATAAAACATCAAAAAAGCATTTTAAATAATATTTTGGAAAAATTTCGGAATACTAAACAGATCGCAAATGGGTCAAACTATATGTCATTCGAAAGAGCTCGTCGTGTTGAGTCGAATCGTGAAAAAATTTTCGTGCGGACTCATACAGGGGCTGAGATATAGGCTCCCGAAAATCAAAAAACCATAGGGGGGACCAAGCACTTTTTTGGGGTAAAAAATTCGAATATGCAAATAGTAGCTCATTCGAAAGAGCTCCTCGAGCTGAGTCGAATGACACCAAAATCACCGTGATAGAACAAGATTAGACAAAGTTATGATACAAAAAACGAAAAACCTATACCTATGGAGCGTCGGCGAGGCGCTTGTGCAAAACCCCGCGCTTCGCGCGGGGTTTTGCGGCACGCGCCTCGCGGGGAGTCTACGGGCGCAGGGTCTGGGCTTGTAACATAAACCTATTCCTATCTCCCTTGCTCTGGACGTATTTGGGGCCTCCGTAGCAGCAAAAATCTCCACAGAATGCCATAGGTAAGGAGCTAATATAAAAGATCATAACTTTGTCCAATCAAGTCGGATTTCGTTGATTTTGGTGTCTTTCGACTCAGCTCGAGGAGCTCTTTCGAATGAGGTATAATTTGCCTTTTCGAATTTTTTACCCCAAAAAAGTGCTTGGTCCCCCCTATGGTTTTTCGATTTTCGGGGGCCTATATCTCAGCCCCTGTATGAGTCCGCACGAAAATTTTTTCACCATTCGACTCAACTCGACGAGCTCTTTCGAATGATATATAGTTTGACCCATTTGCGTTCTGTTTAGTATTCCGAAATTATACCAATATTTTAAGTGTGTAAAATTTTTTTAAACTTTTAAAAATAAAAACGGGAAAAATTTAAAAAAAAGCCGGCTGTTATTTTTTAATGTAATTTTTGTAAATTTGGATTGATTTGGACAAATGAGGTGTCATTCGAAAGAGCCTTAAAAACTGAGTCGAACTAGATGTGAAAGAAGTTGATCCGACATTCCGGGACCGAGTTACAGTCTCCCGAAAGTTGAAAACCACAGGAGGGCCCCTAGCCGATTTTGGAGTCAAAAAGTCAAATATATAAATTATAGCTCATTCGAAAGAGCTCATCGAGCTGAGTCGAATGATACCAAAATCTCTGTGATTAGTTTCCGATTTCACCTCAATATAGCACAAAAGCGGTTATTCCGGCGAAAATACAATTGCCTGTAACTTTTTCCAAAATCTTCGAATCGAGCTGCTTTTGGAGTCATTCGAATCAGCTCGTCGAGACGAATCGAATAGTATATGTTACGACCAAAACTTTCAAGATTTTTAACGAATTTTTTCATCAGAAATTAATGAAAAATATTTGTGCATAGAAGTCAACGAAATCTGCATTAAAATTGGAAAAATTAACTTTTTTGGAAAGAAGAGATTGTTATCTTTAAAATAAGTCTGACAGAATTCGAATCGGATCTGTAATTTTCGAGATATTGAATATCAAATCTAATTACCTCGGATTTGTAAAAATTAAACGAAAAGAGTATGGAAAACAAGAGAAAATTAGAGAAAAAGAGATAAATTTAGCTCTTTTTTAATTAGTTGGCGTTCTGCCCCATTAAATGACATTTCGTTCGCTATTTCCCTTGCTAGTCTGCTGTGACGCTACACCTGATTTTTCCTAACTAAGTTAAAAAATATTTATTATAAATTATTATCAATTTTAATAATGTAAATTTTGATGATCAATATCAAAACATTTTTAAAAGTATTTAAAGAAGAAATCGTCAAATTTTTTATCACTAAGAAGTCTATTGTGTGATTAAGTATATTTGGTAAAGATAACAAGAACTTTCTACCTTAAAAGCGATCTATTGCCGCGATTTAAGCAATAAGCCTACTAAATCTCTGCAAATCCATTAATGTAAGAGGTCACACAATAGACCTCTTACATCCCTTAAAATAATTTGCGATTGAATTAGTGGCTTGTATGCTAATAGTTTAGTGTACATTATCAATATTTTAAGTAATGTAGATTATATCCCCTAACTATTATTCATACATACTTCTATACATGTCCATGAGAGACTTAAAGAACGGGGTAGTTATTTAAGGATTAATTAGTATTTAGCAATTTGAAATATATTTATTACCTTTATAACACGATCCAATCGGGTATTATAGTCAGTATTTGAGCAATAACTTTTCATAATGTCATGAACATGCCATAAGTACGTTGCTGTTAATTGAATATATATTAGTTTTGTTTATTAGTGGATTACTATGCTTAAAATATATATTTTTGTGTAAATAATAAACAAATTGCTACATAGATAATATAGCCTCTAATAGAATACTTACGACATGCATTATTGAAGAGTCTGTAAACCATTAAACCAAAAGCCCAAATGTCGGCCTTTTGAGAGATCTTAAATTCCTTTGTAAAACACTTGTTATGTAATTTTTGCATTTTAAATTAGATTGATCGGATATTTAAATATACTTTGTTAGGTAATGTTAGTTTTTTAAATTGTAAAATTATATCTAACCTTATTTGTGCACCTTATCTCTGGAGATTTATAATATTTAGCAAGATCCTTCATATTGCTTATAGGATTTCTTATATTTTTATATGCCTTATACTGCCCTTTCACTACGGCAGTATTGAAATCTATCAATTTACAATCAATCACATTTTCATCTGAACTTTTTTCATTTGAAACAATGAAATTTTCAAATTTTATATCTCCATGAATTCCACCTACTATTAAATACATAGTATATGTCTAATTAATAAGATATTCTTACATTTATGAAATTGTTCGAGTGAATTAGCAGCTCCTCTAATAATTTTAATGAGAAAATCTTCGTATATTCTTCCCTCTTCTATATTACCTCCTTCATCATTTATTATCTTATTAAAATAATCTAGCAAATCCATCCCACCAAGTTCTAAAACTGTAAACATCTCGCGGTTGTTTTTATTTTCACTTTAAAAATTATAATTACACGTAAAATTAGTTATACTTTTTGATTTACCGATATAAGTAGGTGGTATAACAGTGGTATATCGATATACTTTTTGATTTACTCAAATTCTTAAAAATTCTAATCCATTGTATGTTTAAGCTTTAATTTACATTCAATCATAAAATAACCTCTTACTTTGTTTCAATTGGGAAGCTATCAGCATTATAAAGGCTATCGGAGTATGGATATTGAGCAACATAGGAGGATTAAGAGGATTTATATTATATTGGGGTGAATTAAAGGTCTAAAAAGTCCAAAAGTCCACCAAATAAAAGAAATCCTGCCTTTTAAAAGTTATATGACAGCTATATTTAATTGGGGTAAAAACCGGCCAAACTTTGGTCGGAATTGAGATTAATCGAATGACCGGCTTTCTCTCGCCTTTTATAAGGCATTCTAATTGTTCGTTAATTAAATTATTAACTATGACACAATGACTTGCTCTGCTGTTGTAATAGGGTTTAAACTTGTATGTACTTACTATCCGAACATTCTTATTATATGATCTCTTTTATTTTCTTCCTTTTTATTCAAATACTCCAAAACATCTACTTCTCTTTGTATTCCTTCTGAAAGTCCATGTGTAATTTTTGATATTTTCAAAGCTACACATAAATACTTTTCTGGCCAATACGCATGTTTAACCTTTGATAGAAAATTAATTATTTTTTACAAAGTTGTGATTGGGAAATTGTGGAATAAACTCGCTCAGTTGATAGATTAGAGTTTAGCAATTTCCGAGTTACAGGCCCAAACATCAGAAACCAAAGTCCAAGCTTGATTTTTCAAATTTCATTTAGGTCAGAGAAGAGCCCAAAAAATCCAATAATGTATGGATTGGGAAATCAACGGAGCCGGGGTTTCAAGACAGGTTTGTTTGTACTACGTAAAACAAATTTTCTCAAAATATATTTTAAAAAGTTGAGATAAAAACTTACATATCCAAAGCTACTACTTTCCCCAATCGGATCATATTTCTTAACTTTCAATTTAATTTCTTTAACATTTTCGTCCTGATCCAAATCAAAAAGGTTACTTCTACCACATGGACATTTATCTTGATTACTGTGTGATGTTGAGGCGATGTCTTTAAATGTTTATTTTAAATAATCTAAAAATATCTGATTCACCTTTTCCCTCACCATTTCCTTCAACATATGCAGCTAAAAATAAAATTTTAAAGCTTTGTTTAATTGGTCGGAAAATAAATCTAACTCATCTATGTATGTATATAATTAGATTTTAATGTGTACATACTATAATCTACTTAAAAATAATCTACTTCAAGGCTGCTGATCTCCTGCTTCTAATCCCTCTATATCCCCCTCCCCTCCCCCCCCCCCCCCCCATGGATCCTTCAATGAGGAATCCAATGAGGTAACATGTACTCGTGGGTCAGAGAAAATTTGAATAGTGATCTTTCGACGGAACTTATTTACTTTAACTACCCACCCCATTTATTCGCAGGAAGTTCATCAATCAAACTTAATTTGTTCAGAAAGGTCAGCCTTTCTTTCTTCCTCGATGTAGCTAAATTTTCCCTGTGGCATGTTCAATGAGAGAAATTAATAAAAAAGTGAGGTAATTTTGAATTTAGTACTCCCCTCTCTTTTTTCTCTCTCAAGGTGTTAAAAATGGTCAGTCTTCAGATGAATGTAGAGCACAACGAGCTGTGTCGAATGACACCAAAATCAACAAAATCCGAAACCCATGAAAATTGAAAAACCACAGGGGTTTTCTTTCCAATTTCACCAAAATAAAAATTAGAATTTGAATCAATATTCTTATTTTTGCCATTTCAGTTATTACCACATGGTTAAGCAGGACCATGTACTTTTTTGGTACCATTTTCTTTTATTCTTGTCTTTTTTACATGCGTTTCAACTTCTCCGGCTGTGCTTATTTAGTTAGATATACATGGACGAAGCAAAAAAATCATAACATAGGAAATCAAGGACTAACCATGTGGTAATAACTGAAATGGCAAAAATAAGAATATTGATTCAAATGTTAACTTCTATTTTGGTGAAATTGGAAAGAAAAATTTATCTTTTCTTTTATTAATTTCTCTCATTGAACGTGCCACAGGGAAAATTGAGTAACATCGGGGAAGAAAGAAAGGCTGACCTTTCTGAACAAATTAAGTTTGATTGATGAACTTCATGCGAATAAATGGGGTGGGTAGTTAAAGTAAATAAGTTCCCTTTCGACATCCCTTTTAATCCCCAAATATCCATCCTAATCCTAAAATTCGTGGATATCCTTTCAGATCCCCGTTAATCCAACGAATATTCTTTTTTACTTCTAATCGCTCTACTTGAATGACTCTACAAATTTTCAAATTCCGATTTAATAAGTTCTAATCCCTCGAATATTTATGGTTGACCTTCCATGGAATTTACTTGATATGTTCATATGTACTAGGTTATATATCTTAGCCTCAGTGTCTAATATCGACCCCCATCAAAAACCAGCCAACTTCCCAAAATTTGCGAAAATCGGGAATTTTGGTTTTTTGTTGGCAGAACCCTGGTACATACAACCAAACTCCGCCTAACCTACTTCCTTCCAAACAGCCACATAGCAGGGTGTCCGAAACAAAATTTAAATTAATAAACACGATATTTCTGAGCGAAATAACGAAAAAGCGAGATCCGACGAGAAAACATAACTTACAGACGATATCTACAAAGATATCCAAACAAATATAATTAATTTTTTATTTAAAAAAGGGAACCGCTGAGACACAAAAAGGGAACGTGTTAGATTTATACCGTAAATTCTAATTCTAGCATAGTGCTTCTATTTTTCGATCCCCTCATAGGCTGTGCTTCTGTCGTTTCCTACCAACAACCCTACTTATTAATATAAGTACCTTGAAGACTCGACAAAATAAAAAATGCAATATTTAATAGATTCATATTAAAATCTCTTAAATTAAAATAAATTTATTTATTCTCAAAATTTTAAAATTTTCAAAATTTTTGCCTATGGTGTTGAAAAGGAAGAAATCTGTTAGGGTTTTCTATAAAAATTCTAAATCCTCCTTATTCTGATATAACCCTCCTCTAATTCACTTAACCCCTACTCTGATTTAACTTATATCTCCCTTGATCAATTCAGACCCTAGGAAAAATTTATGTTCGGTTTCGGTTCAATTTTTCGGTTCGGTTCCGGTTATTCTAAGTTTCCTTTGTAACCCAATCATATATCCTTCCATCTGATGAAACCGGCAACCCTAGCTTGAAGGAAGGAGTTACGAAATTATTATTATAAAGTGATTCAGAAGATGTAAATATTTAACAAGTCTACTATAAAATTTTGTCGCAAAAATAAAAAACTTAGTTAATTTTAAGCATAAATAATAAATAATTTAAATTAATTTTTTTAATTTTAATTTTTTAATTGAATGACAAAAATTAAAAGAGTGGAATAATATTTAAATAGCTGAGTTCCTTTTCCGAACAATACCATATGTTTACTATGAGGGAGCGAGCTTTTACTATGAGGCAATGAGGGAGCGAGCTGTTTCGAAATTTCGACCCCGCTCAGCTCTATATCTAATTAATCGTTTAACATTGATTAGTCTTACTTTAAAAATTTAGCTTTTAAAATAAAAAAAATTAATTACTAATTTTAAATATTAAAGAATAAATTTGAAAACAAGATTCTATTTTCAATAACTATTTTGTATAGTTTCAACAACAAAATTTGGCATATATGGCGAAGATTCATCAAGAGAAAAATTTAAAAATTAACAATTAAATAATCTTTTCCTTTAGATAAATCTATTCAGTATATGCCAACTTTTGTTGTTGAAACTATATAAAATAGTACTGGCATGTTTATTGAAAATAGAATTTTGTTTTTAGATTTAATTTTTTAATATTTAAAGTTAGTAAATAATTTTTTTTCTAAAAGCTAAATTTTTAAAGCAAGACTAATCAATGTTAAGCGATTAATTAGACGTAGAGCAGAGCGGGATCGAAATTTCGAAACAGCCCTCACTCCCTCATTGCCTTCTCTATAATGAATTATTAAAAAGACATAGTAGTCGGCTCTTATTCTAAGGATACATTTAGACAAATCCTTAGTGGTATTGCCGGAAAAGGAACAAAACTATTTAAATATTATTCTAATCCTTAATTTTGCCATTTAATTTAAAAATTAAAAGTAAAAAATTAATTTAAATTATTTATTATTTTGTTTAAAATTAACTAAGGTTTTTATTTTTGCGAGAAACTTTTAGTTTACTTGTTAAATATATTGTAGTGTCGCATTATAAAATGAAATTATGTAGCACTAGAAAATCCAACTTGATATTGTAAAGCATATAACTCTTAGTCTCAGGTGCAGTAAAATCAGAATCGGAATTCAAAAAAGTGATAATCTCTAAGAACGTTATCCGTTTCGTGGTGTACTATGCGTTATACCCGCGAAGTTTCAGAGAAAATTTTTAAAATTATTATTATTATTATTAACCCAGGGTTTAGGTCAAGAGGTCAACCCTTAAATCCGTCAACACATAACTCGCGGATAAAAGGAGATTTTAGGGATGGTACCAAAGTTTTCCAAAATCATATCGGTACAGTCCCGGTTCCGGGAGTACCGAAAAGTATCGATTCGGTACTTTCGGGGGTACTGCGGGAGTACCGAACTGTGCCGAAGACTACTTGAAATAAATTTTCATTGTTTGGACCAACTTCCCCGTGATTTTCCTAAATGAATCACTAAATGTGAGAAAGTGCAATATCAATTTTGTGAAATAAGGGTTACGAAGGATAGTTTTTTGTAGTATATTGTGGAGATCCTGGGATTTGGGTATGTATCTGAATATTTAGGGGATATTCTTTAAATGAGAATATCTATAGCATCTTAATTTGAGCTATTTTAATCAATATATAGCCACAGTTAATCAATATAATCAATATATAGCCACACCGCGATTGAACGTTATCGGTTTCGTGGTGTACTATGCGTTATACCCGCGAAGTTTCAAAGAAGATTTATTAGAAATTTTCATCAAAAGTTAATTTATCAAAGATGAAAAATTTTTAAGAGAAATATAAAGAATGAAAATTCAACAATTATTATTAATTCTGCAATTTCTATTTGCAATTGAATATTTATTTAAAGGTATACAAAATTTACAAATCAGACAGGCTTGGTGCACGACGCCGTTTCCCGGGTCATATCTCAAACTCTCAATACTCTTCGTTTAGTGATCTTCCAAAATTTTCAAAATTTTCGCCTACGGCGCTGAAATGGATACCGCGGTATTTTATGGTATCGGTATTTACCGGTTAAATACCGCCTGTACCTGCCGTACCGGTCGATTCTGTAAAAATCGTTATTTTTATAAAAATGGAAATTCTCAAAATTTGTGTCTGCAGCGCCAAAAAATTGGCTCAAATCTGGCACCTTTACCGATACCGGTATCGGAAAAACGCATTTGAATAACACTAATTTTCAAACCCTTCACCGTTCTTGGCTGTTTCTATCGGTAAACAAAAATTTTTGCTTACAGTAACTTGTAGATAAAAGATTAATTATTTTTTAATAAAGGAGCTCTTGGCGGGTGCGTTGGAAGCTCTTCAACGCTCGATGGCACATGTTCTTGTGGAACTTATGAGATAACCCGATTCAGCGTAGACAGAAAGATAAATTCCATCAATTTAAAAGTCAATGAGAGCGATCCAATAGGAGAAAATGTCTTTGGCAAAGTTTGTTTTGCAATTTTTATGTATAATTGTGAGATGTAGATTCCCAGTCAGGTATACCAAAAATGTAGGATTTTTTGCTCGTACTCGCCTTATCAAGTACGAGTCAAAATATTATGAACTTTGGACATCGTCCTATCATTAACATCGAATAAGCTGCAATTATTCTCTAGATTTGCAAAATTTTTCTATTTTAAAGGTTTATCACGCATATAATCGTTCAAGAAATAAGTGCTTTGCCTTAAAAGTAAGTGAAATGGGTGATAGATCGGTTGATGGGATAAATAGAGAGATTGAAATTTTGAAATATCTTAATCGAAAGAATCCAAATGACAGAAATCATATTATAAAAATGGAAGGACAGTAAGTTTTTATCTTAATTAAACAATTAAATGTGTTTTGTATATTGATAATTTGTATGGGTGTTGATTAGGCAAACTGTTAAAGATTGAAAGTTCTCATGGTGTGTTTCAGTAGATTAATTTTTATTGTTGGATATTTTCTAAACTCATAGTTAGTAAAATGTGGGAAATAGACCTAATAACGGGGAACACTATTTGTATTTCAATTAAATATTTAATTTTTAGTGAATTAAAAGATCACGGACGCATGATGTATATTGTATTGGAACTTGGTGGAAAAACATTAATGGATTATTTCGATCAAATAATTGGAGATAATGGTCGCACCCGAGAAAATGAACTTACAAAAATTCTCTTAGGAGCAGCCCAAGCACTACAACAATTTCATCAACGTAAGACAAAATAACTAGGCTTAAGAAAAATAACTCCGTTAGTTCTGTAACATTTATTTTTAAAATTTAGATGGCATCCATTTGGACGTAAAGGAAGGAAATTTCGTAGTCTCTCTTGAGCAAAGCCAGGATGAAAGTGTTATTGAGTGTAAATTGATAGACTTTAATACTTCTGTTTTGTTAAATCGTGAGGGTAATATAGCAACGAATACTCCTGTTAATTTTCGATATTTAAATAAAACTTTAATGGCCCCAGAGGTACAAGATGATGACATCAGACGTGTAAGTTTCAGATTAAACCTTATATCTAAAAACGGTACTTAATAAATTTTTCCGATAATTTAATTATTTTAGGTGACCAAAAATGCGGATGTTTGGTCTTTTGGTTTAATGGCATTTCAACTTTTTTATAATCGATATTTCAGTAAATTTTTAAATTAATTACATTTGTCATTCTGACAATGAATTATTATTTAGACTTTTACATAAATCTTCTTTTGAAAAAAATGGTTATTTAATTCATTAGACTATAAATATAAGGCAAACAATTATCTGACATAAGAAAATCAAATATTTAAATTTTATTTGTCAATTATTTGTTTACCTCGTTTAGAAAAATCTTACTTTAATAATCTAGTAACTAAAATAAGCATGATTATGTTAAACGAGGAAATTTGAACAAAAATTCTCCGAGTGGCATTATATATATTTAATATTGAATTTAAATATAAATAATTTAGCGGGAATTCATCGATATGGCGAAGTTAAGGATACAATTAATGCTTATCTCAACAAATATGAGCAATATCATTCAATAAAAGATACGCGCTTGGATCAATTTATAAAGGTAAAATTTTGTTGAAAATTATTAGTTATGAGTGAGGCGCTAGCAATTAAATGTCCGACATCTGGTTTAAGTATCGTTATTTGATTTATTTTTAAATTCTTTCTAAATCACAAAAACTATTGTGAAGACAAATTATACAGAGAATTAGCATAATGAATGAATTTATATAAATTATCACAAAAATTTGAGGCGTGCGTCTAAGATGATCCAAATAATCGTCCATCTATGAATGCTATTGTTAGTTTTTTGAAAAACGAATGCGACTATTTTCATTACGAACGTCGGCGTGCTAGAAGTAGTCGAGCACGATTGTGTGTAAATTGATTATGCTGAGAAGTATTTGAAAGAAATCTAGTGTTGTTCGGGTTTTTATTTCCTATATGGGTATATTAAAAATTAGAGACGTTAAAGATTCTGGGTTGACTAAGGAATCCTCTTTCATATCTTCGACAACTCGCTTAAATAAATACCAAAAATTTGATTTAGTAATGGGGTTTCGTTAATTTTGAATTTTTGGATCTTCGCTTTATTGTGTTATAAAATATTTTAAACAAGGAAAAATCTAAATTCGTCCTTTATATGAAATTTTCTATTATTCCTGAGTTTTTTTGTCTTTAACGTTTCTACATATTAACCTCAATCATATTATTTAAAATATCTACAAAGTCGTGGTTCCCTTAAACTATTTTTAAAAATCATTTAAAATTCATCATGGGTTATATGTTTTTTATTATTTGGCGATTTTAGTTAGTATTTTTTGCGTTTAAATTGTTATTTTGGTACTTTATGTTTATACCGCCCTCCTTCCTATTTGAGTATGAGTTAATCTTTCTTAAATTCCACTCCATGTCCCTATGGTATATTCAAATGAGAGACATTTCACAAAGAAGATTAATTTTTCCTTTGTGCCAAGTTTTATGAATATAACTTAACAAGCTAGTTTTTTATAATCTATGATCCGATATTAATTCATGGGCCGGTGACTAGCATTTTTAACAATTTAATGAAAAAGTTAAAAACCGAAATGTTACGTTGTATTTAATGAGATTAAAAAATAATTGAAGATGGGTGGAAGTTTGACTAACAACGTTTTAAACAATGATAAGTAAACTTGAGGGCGGTATAAACAAAAAGTACCGCCAGCATCTATTAAATTCACATTTTATTTTTATTTTGTGAGGCAAGATTTTATTCGGATTACCTGGGAGGAATTAGGATACCTGAAAGGAAGTAGGAAGGAGACCTTCTGATTTCATCCATATTTCTTCATTTTTTATTATTTTTTTAAAGTCGTGGGAAAAATTATAAAGACCCTTTGTTTCGCTTTATCTAAAACATAATTTTTTTTTAAATTTTCCTATGAAAGTAATTTTGTGCTAATTTTGTAGCAGATTTATCCTCTTCACAACAAACTTTAATTTTCCTAAACTATGTATCCAAAATTTTTTTATAGAAATTACGATCCTTTAAAAACTATACAAAAATTAAGAACAAAATTTAAATGTTGTGGAGCTGGGTTATAATTTGAACTATAAAATATTATTTTACATTATTTTTAATTTGGTAACTATTTATACTATGTAAAACTTTATCACATAACTTGCATAAACATATTTCGGGAAGAAGTATATTTTAATATTTTATTTATTTTAATATTTCATAATTTACCAGTAGCTTATCGACTTTTCCGGACCAAAATATGAGGATCGATACTTGCAGACCCGACATTGCTGACCAGGGGTGGGCGCATTGCGTTTTGCGTTTTTTGCGTTTTGCGTTGATTTTTGGCCTTGCGTTGCGTTTTGCGTTTTGCGTAAATTTGGCCAAAATTAACGCAAAAAACCGCAAGAAATATACCCAATCTGAGGGCAAAATCTTGAGGAAATCAGGCCTATGACTTTCCAAAATTCTCAAAATTTTCGCCTGCGGCGCTTAAAAAAGGAAGAAATTTGGCTTCTTGGCCCAAAATTTTCAAAATTTTCGCCTGCGGCGCTAAAAGTAGATCATGGAACTGCTCAGAAAAATATCAGTTCAATATCTTGAGCTCCGATCTCCCTTTATCCCTCCAAATCCCCTGATATCCACGGTATCAATTGAGAATTACAGATAGGCATTTATCCTCCGCTACTCCCCAACCCATCCGACATTCATCAGTAATCGCATGGTATCTTTTTAAATTTCCTTGATCCCTCCAATTTTCCTGGATCCCTCCTTCATAATCGCTCTAAATCCTCTAATATCATTCATAATCCCATTGTATCCCCTTCAAATCATTACCCATCCAACTTAATTGTATCACAAGATCAACTAGGACTCGCTGACTTATAGTAATACTTCTATTTTAACTGAAAAATGGCTAATACTTGATTTAAAATTTTTTTCAGAATTTTGCGTTCTTGCGTTTTGCGTTTTGCGTTTTTTGCGTTTTGCGTTGATTTTTGGCCTTGCGTTGCTTTTGCGTTTTTCACGATTGCCTCTTGCGCCCACCCCTGTTGCTGACCCGAAACGAAATAAAATTATTTTTAAAATTTAATAAAATATGCCGGAATATTATTGTTGTGGGGATATCGATGAAATTTTATGGAAGCATTTTAAAGGAAATTAAAGTAATTTGGTCTAGATACCGATGAGTAACTACCGACGTGCCATCCAGCACAGCAGATCAGCCTGTTACTTTAAGCCGTTTCAGTGGCACTGAAATAAATAAGAATACTGTATCTTTTTTTCCCCCCTATTTCTTTCGCGTGCTATTTTCTAAGTATATGGGGTTGCAACTTCGAGAAGCTTTATCTCGAAAAAAAACTTTGAAAAAAAATTTTATCTTGACCAAATCGTTAAACAAAGTCTTATCATTGTTTTAAAATCAAATTTATCGTTTTTTCGCATGTTTTATAAAAGTTTTACATGGCTTTATAAACAAATTTAGAAAATGGAAAATAATAGGAAAAATTTATTTTGAAAAAATTTATTTTAATTTAAAATGCCTTTAAATGTTAAATAAAATGATTAACATTCCATTTTAATAATTGTATACAATTCATATTCACTTAAATAGAGCACACACTGAAACCCTGGCACTGAAATCCTGGCACTGAAACCATAGTGCTGAAACAGCACTGAAAGGCGAGTAACAGCCTTTGCCTATTTTGATCTGCTGTGTCCAGAGATATGCCATTAATTATTTAAAAGCCCATTATATCTCTCAATATCCCTCCAAATCCACTTATATCCTTTTAAAAATCCCTCAACATCTCTTGTTTTAAGACACAGTGTTCAATTAACGGCAGTTAACATTCTAAATATCCATCAATCCATGGGAGAGCTTTCAATTGGATATACATAGTAGAAAAACGATAATTGTTTACTTAAGTTTTTTTATTTTAACAAAAGTTTGATTATTCAAATCTAATTTAATTAAATATAGTAAGATTCAATATTTTTCTCAAAAATTTCAATTTATAAAACAAATTAATTAATAGAGGCAAAAAAATAATTTATCCAAAATCTACGAATATAAAATGTTTAAAAATAAAATTAAAGTTAAATAAAAAAGGGTTTTTAAATAATAAAGATAGAATTTATGAAAATTTGGAAAAAATCCTTCTTTCTTACTTCATAATGATTAAAAATGGTCAAAGATTAACTTATTTTAAATAAGGCAGTCTGCTTAAAAAGTCACCTTTTAATTTCTTTATTAAATTTAGTTTAAGATCTATTTTTAAATTAAAAATAGATTTAAAATATTAATTATACTGAACGACAATTTAATATGTAGAGAAACTAAAAAATAACTCTTTTTATGCAACCTGGCTTATTTAAAATAAATTAATACTTAAACATTTTTTAATCATCTTGAGGAAAGAAAAAAGGAATGAAAAGGAAAGAACTTTCGGACAATCATTTGTGGACTATGCGGGGAGATAATGCAATTGTACCCATTTTTGTTGCATTTAAATGAAAAAATTGATAATGAGAAAATTTTATGGGAAAAGACTGGAAAAACTTTAATAAAAAATTGGAAAAAATAACATTCTTCGTTAGTCTGCTGATTAAACCATAAAAGACTTAAATGACCCAAAGATTCAATGCAAAATTCTACAAATTTAGGTTAAGCTATATCCTGATAATTCTGAATTTTAAAAAACGAAAGGCGGGGAATAAAGCTGAATAATATAGAAGGAAGGGGCAAAAAAGGTTGTCTGAACAAAATTCTCGTTGTTGTTACGACTCTTCATCGTATTTAATCAACTTTCCCTGTTGTTGGTATAAAGTCAACTGTCCAATTAAATAAGCAATCTCATCAAACCCACGTAAAGAGAATAGGCAAGCATAAGTCAAGTAGTAAACGTGCAATTATTTTGGAATTGTTCGATTAGAAGAATGTTAGTGGCGAAATCTCAACACATCTCTAACAGTGTAAAATCTAAGTTATGATTTTGTCAGCGCGTGATACCTAATTTAAAGTAAAAGATCCTCATTGGATTTATTTTGCCTTTCACCGAATTTTAGCATTTTTGTTTCGTCTTTCGCCTTTTAAAAATTAGTTTCAGCATAACCCTGCTATATAATATAGAAAGAATAAAGAAAAAAGTATAGATTTATCTAGATTAATTTGAAACTGACTCGGTCACTACTGCATTTTCTTCAAACTTCAAAATCACTTTCAATCCTGTTCAATCATCTAGTTCAATCTCTCCATCTTGTTTAATCTCACCATTCTCTGGACAAATTATAACATTCATATTATCGTGGTCAGCAAATCCCCAATAAGTTTTTTCGTTAGCAAAACGATTACAGATTCCTTTCAAAAACAGATAAATGGCAAATGCACTAGGACGATGGATTGGATTGTTTGGAAAAATACATGCCTAAAATAAAAATAAAAATTCTAAAGACTTAAATTATTTATCGAATACCGTATATGCTCTAATAATTACCCTAGGTAAATATTATTTCGAACTGTCTGGAGGGAGTAATTAATAAAGCGGGGGTAATTATTTGAGAGATGGTAATTATTGTTTCGATCTCTCGCAGGAGGGCTTAATTAATAGAGCGGGGGTAATTATTTCAGGGAGTTTATTTATCAAAATCATTACGGTAAATGACAATAAATATTGTAATATTTTTCACAATGATTTATTAAAAATCTTACCCGCATAATTCGATCAAATGGTTCGTTGGAAGCTATTAATTGAGAGTCTACATTTTTAAAATTAGTATCACGTAAAAGTTTGTACATCATTAATCCAAATGAATAAATATCTGCTTTTGGAGTTACCTTAAAATAATTATAATAAAATTGTTAATTATATTCTTATTATTAGGATTTATGTACTAAAACTTGTTAATAATGAACAGTTGCTATCATTAACGTTATATCTACATCGTTAGCTAAATCATATGCTCTAGTTAGCCTTAATTTAGCTAAATTATATGTATTTTTGTATGTAGATTGAAACAAACGATCAGCTTGATTACCGTGTTAGGATCATCTTCACGAATCTCTGGTGCTCTGTATTTTTCTGTGCCATGTTCTACACTTATTAAATTAGCAGCTTTATCTTTTAGAATAACAGAAGAGCCAAAATCAATTAATTTGCATGAAGATATGGAAATATCATCAATTAACATATTATCGAGAGGGATGACAAAATTTGACGCTTTAATGTCCAAATGAATTGCATCTAAATAAGTTTGATATGTAAAATTAATTTAAAAAATTATCAGACCCATTTCAATTCTAAATTACGTTCCGTAGAAGAAACGTTAATTTTGAATAAAAAAATAAAAATTTGTAAATGACTAACATTTTCAAATTCTGTATAAAAATATACAGTCGCGGACAAAAGTATTGCATCACTTTGTTAAATTTTATAGTTTTATCGGTTTGAAAGAAATTTGCAAGATCTTTATGTTAAAAAATAGCTTAATTCATAACTCAGTTGACATGTTTTAGCGTTTTTCGAAATTCCGATATTTTTGAAAACTTTTCGACCGGTCTAACAGGTACTACTTTTTCAACTTTTCGGAGAAATTTTTTTGAAGTCTGTAAATTTTATATGTGATTCTCCTCCAGAATCTGAATACAATGCAAGAAACCGCTTCCAAATCGGTCGGGATTCTACCGAGTTATGATTTTTGAAAATAGAAAAAACACCCATTTTTGCCGGTGTACGGAATTTTGGTCACCGGAATTCTGGTCACCACGCTTTTTCGGAACTTTGGTCACCAATTTTTTTGGAATTTTGGTCACCAGCGGAATTTTGGTCACCAATTCAAAAAACGGAATATTGGACACTAAAATCTTGGTCACCAAGAGGAATTTTGGTCACCAAACGGAAAAAAATTATCTTATCTAAAACTGATATCAAAGTAATAAAAAATGATTTTTCATCCCCCAGTTGATCAATTTCAATGTTTATCACTTTGCTGGCTGATCACTCGCCCGGTTGATCACTCTCGATCACTCTACCGGATGATTGATTAACTGGGAGTTGAAAAACAATATTTTTAACACTTTGATATCAGTTTCAGATAAGATTCTTTTTTCCGTTTGGTGACCAAAATTCCTCTTGGTGACCAAGATTTTAGTGTCCAATATTCCGTTTTTTGAATTGGTGACCAAAATTCCGCTGGTGACCAAAATTCCAAAAAAATTGGTGACCAAAGTTCCGAAAAAGCGTGGTGACCAGAATTCCGGTGACCAAAATTCCGGCACCCTTTTTGCCCATTTTTGTCGATTTTTGTTGTTTTTTCGATTTTCAAAAATTCATAACTCGGTAGAATCCCGACCGATTTGGAAGCGGTTTCTTGCATTGTATTCAGAATCTGGAGGAGAATCACATATAAAATTTACAGACTTCAAAAAAATTTCTCCGAAAAGTTGAAAAAGTAGTACCTGTTAGACCGGTCGAAAAGTTTTCAAAAATATCGGAATTTCGAAAAACGCTAAAACATGTCAACTGAGTTATGAATTAAGCTATTTTTTAACATAAAGATCTTGCAAATTTCTTTCAAACCGATCAAACTATAAAATTTAACAAAGTGATGCAATACTTTTGTCCGCGACTGTATTTAAAAAATAAAATTCCTATTAAATATGTATTTATAATTTTATAAAAATATTTATAATCTACGTTTATGAAAATTATGAAGTGCTTCCGCAGCGAAAATAAACATGTCAGTTATTTTTTCATCACCGTTTATTAAAGAAAAATATTGTAAAAGATTTATCCCTTCAAGTTCCAATACAATAAACATTTTTGGTTTATTATCGTATCCCATCTGCTCCTCTTCACTTAAAAACAATGAGATAAATTTGTTTTTATAAGATTATTGGTTAATTAAATTAGAATAAGTACGGTATTTCAAAAAGCTTACTGCCCAAGAATTTTTATAACAAAGTCCTTCACATTAGCAGCAGGAAAATCAGCATCAGGAAGATTAGCAAAATATTCAAGAACTTTTATTTCATTATTTGCTACATATTCAAGTGATGTACTCTTTTCATTACTACCTTCTTCTGTAAAATTTAAGATTTTCAAAGCAACACATTTTTTTCCTTTTTGCCAATATGCGTGGTATATCTTTTAAAAATAAAATAAAGAAAAAATTCGTGTTAAAAATAGAGCCCGGACGGTACCGTACTACGACCGTATTTTTCGGTATTTATCGGTATTCCATATCGGTAATACGGTACGGAATATCGACCGATAAAATTTTGAGGTTGATCGGTATTTTTCGGTATTCCGTATCAGTAATACGGTACGGAAAAACTTAAATACCGATACTACCGACCAATGGAATTTTTTAAAGTTTTGTTTCATTTTAAGGGATAAAAGACTTCTTGACCTTCCAAAATTCTCAAAATTTTCGCCTGCGGCGCTGGAAAAACACTAAATATGATGGTAACCTTTCAAGTTTCTCAAAAATTTTCGCCGCTGCGCTTGTACTTGGATCTCATCTCCCGTATTAGAACAACTGTGTATTACCGTTGCCAATAAGTGTCATATACATAGATGAATTATTAGTAATTAAGAAGTGAGGTCGAGAGATTTATGTAATATAAAGGAATTTTATGTGATTAGTAGGGATATCTAAGGATTTGGGCGGATTATGTCCGATATCTCCCCCCGATATCGACTCTAAAACATTTACATTACTCCAAATCCAATTTAGTTCCATGCTAATTTCAGATATCCCTATAAATTTATATCCAAAAATAATTATTGTTTAATAAATTAATTTTTTAAAATACTTTTCCATATCCACCAGATCCAATTGTATCATTCATATTAACAAACAAATGAATGACTCCATAATATTCAGATGCTATTGTTGTTTCGGAATTAAACTTGTCGCGTGTATATTGTTTACAAGCACACTTTCTAAAATTTCCATGTGAAGCATGGCCATAAGACGTGTCAGCTAAAATTTTAAAAGACCATAACTATATGTATACTTGATTTATATTTAAGATATCTCCTCAATATTAACTTGCCTATTTCTTTTCCATGACGTTTAGTAGTTCTCTGTGAGGTAATAGATTCTAAAATAAAAATTATATGAAAATTATCCCATAAACTCACCTAATCCAGTGACGTGTCCACTTCTAGTTGAACTTGTATGCCCTTAAATTTAATTAAACTCATTATTTTAATTTTTATTAACCCGGATGTGCCGTTTGATGTGTTTCTTCGATAGTATGCCCACCAGAACAACAAATACCAGCAAGTATTACTTGAAAAATTTTAATTAAATTATTATTTAATAAATTTAATAAAGAATACTGAAGTATTGTGGAAGTTAGGCTAAACAGATAAACATACAAAGTCCAGGTGCGGGAGCAGGATAATAAGACTAATATTTACTCTTCATATACATATGTCTCAGCGCTTGCAGAGTTACAAATTATGGTAATCTTTCACGATGTAGAAAAAATTATAGACCCACTTTTACTTTATTTTTCTGGAAGGCTAGCTCATCGCTCACATATTTTTTTCTAAGTATTTCAAAAATTTTACATTTGCGTTTATCGCTTTTCAGGTTTAAAGCAATTCATGTTATGTACTTAGGTTTAAATCCCAAAGAGCAATCTTTTCCCTTTTTAATGGAATACTTTTGATATAACAGTGACATACATACATATTAACAGTGAATTACTATGTCCAGGTACTGGAGCAGGATAATAAGAATGATATTTACCTTTTCATTTATGTCTCAAGCGCTTACGGTTTTACAAATAATGGTGAACTTTTTCCGCGAGCCTCTTATCGTTTCCACGATGTAGACGAAATTTTGGGCCCCTATTGCTTTATTTTTCTATAATTATTTTATAAATAAATGTTATATTTGCGTTTAGCGCCTTTTAGCAAAATTTTTTCCTTTCTAGTGGAATGCTTTTAAGATATACCTGGTAGATTCAACAAAATAACAATTGCAATCTTTGCAAGAGTCATAGTAAAACTCATATGCTAAAATAGATTTAATTACTATTCAATAATTTAATAAAAACTAGTTTGATAAAAAAATTTAGAAAGTTAACTTGAAAAGTTATATTAAAAATATCTATTAAATAAAAAATCGGGTTGTTCACTACCGGTTATTAACCAGTACCTCCGGTTTTCGGTTAATCCAAATTTTAAAACCCGGTTTTCGGTTTTAATTTATACATAGACAAGTACCGGTTTTATTTTGGAGAAATTATAATAAAATCGCTCATTTTCACAAATTTTTGGTTTTTAAAATTTTCTAAAAGCGGTTAATTTTAGGCAAAAAATTTCAAAAATTCCGGTTTTAAAACTGGTCGTGAACAACCCAAATAAAAAATTTTTAATATAGAATGAATATATGTATGTATAATTGTGATATATTATATAACAGTAACAAAATTTAAATATATGTAGCTTCAAAAATAAAAAATAAATAATTTAAATAATTTTTTAAATTTTTTAAATTTTTTTAATTAAATGACAAAACTTGAGAGTGAATGTATATTTATATAAAAATACTTAAGCATGGAGAGTCATGATAGAGAGCCATGGAGGAGAGTCACGATTAATATTACATTGCTGTTCAACTACATGTTAATAATAAATAGCCAGTTATAATTTTTATAAAATTAATAGAGGAACGCAATTAAGGGAGAGGGCATATTTAAAATTTTAAAATAAATTTATTAAATTATATTTACAAGCTTTAAAGAAATAAAAAAATTCTGAACTAATCTTTTTTTCTGAACTAAATTTCTAAACTAAACCACACGTAGCCAATTAACCTTATAAATCCTTTTTATCTCTATTTATCTTTTTAATTTTAATGATTTGTAATTTTAATGATGGCCATGGAGTAGAGTCACGATATTGGATGAAAATATAAATGGAATTGGCATTTATAATTTTAATGATAACTTAACTAAATTTAAGGGGTTGAAATTTAAGGGGCCAACTTAACTAAATTTAAGGGGTTGATGAATTAATGGGATTAAGAGCGATATCAAGGGACGAATCCTCTGATATCCCGTGTTATACAACCAAATCCCCTGATATCTCGCTATCCTTCAAATCACTGATCCTCTTTATACTTTCAGATCAAAATATCACTCAAAATCATCGTTAATACCTCTAATCACCTTATTTCCCCAGGATTACCCCTTATATCCCAAAGCTGCGGATTGTGTATTGCGGATTGTGTAAAATTGCGTGTTTTTTGACTTACGGATTGCGTATTGCGGTATCTCAAAATCTATTATAAAATTAAATGCAGACATAAATTTTAATAAATGAAATATTTCTTGGGTATTTATAGAATCGAGAATGTACAATTTTTACAAAATTATACGAGATTTTGCCCAATTTACAAGATGCGCGGGATCCACAAATTAATCTTAAATATACGATTTATACGATTTATTGTATATTTTAATACAATGTCTGGATTCCTTGCTTCAATAAGACAATAGGTCGAGTGATTGCTAAGAAATTCTTTGAATTAATTTACCCTCATTAATTTACACAATTAAATAAGTCACAAGTGTAAAGAAAATTTTAAAATAAATTTTTATTAAAAATTTATATTTATTTTCCCTAAAATAATTTTAAAAAATTTAAAAGCAAATTTAAATTTAAAAAATTTTAGGTTTTGCAATTAATGAGGATTGATACCAGAGGTATCCGCAATTGCGGATTGCGGCTGCGGATTTTTAAGATTTTTACTCAATTTTCACGCAATTTTTCGCAATTTCACCATCAAAAAATGTAAGAAATATGGCTGTTTGGACATAAAAAATTTTTTCATAATTTTCGCCTCCGGTGGTGAAAAAGGAAGAAATCTGGCCTCTCGGGCTTTCAATTTTTCGAAATTTTCACCTCAGGCGGTAAAAAAGGAAGTAACCAGGCTACTTGGCCTTCCAAACTTCTCAAAATTTTTAAAAGGGAAGAAATTTGGCCCCTTGGCCTTCCAATTTTTCAAAATTTTCGCCTCCGGCGGTGAGGGCGATATCCATTCAAATTCATAATCTTCTATACCCCTCCAAATCACTGATATCACATGGAAGCTTCGCAAATACTTCAAATCCCCTTATTTTCCCAGACTACCAATTATTTCAAAAATTGGGATTTTCGAAAATCGAAAATTTTCCCATAATTTCGGAAATAAGAAGGAAAAAACGTCAGAAATTGGAATTCCAACCCAGCTCTGATCTGTAGGTTATTTCTCGTTGAACGTTTAAAATTAAAATAGCAGAAATCCCCCTATGAAGTTTAAATTTTTTTGGTAATTTTTTGGCAAAATAAAATTTCTCGAACAAATTTTCGCAAACATTATTGCCCAAAATGAATTTATACAAGTTATCTGATAAATTTCTAAATATTTTGTAATTTGCAACTTACTAAAAATTTGCTCCACAACATTTTAAATAGATTTTTTTCTGATTTTGGTAAGTTTCCTTAATATCTTGTAACATTCATAGATCAAAATTATATTTGGATGATTATTTATCCTAAAGGGATATCTTAGTTAGTTGTGTAGCAAAAGCTTACATAAATAAATATCAAATATAGTTGACAGAGTTTATAAGGGATAATCTGAATCCTCAAACTAGAGGTTCCAGTAATTTTTAGAGTGGAGAACCTTGTATCGGAATAGTAGATTTTAAGATATCAGAACTAGTTTCTAACCATGATGCCCAGCAATTGCAACAATTACAATTAGAATTTTCCCCTAAAATCTCTCTATAAACAACAAATCGCTTACACAGTAACTTTGTTAACTCCCTTGTGTGTGTGTGTCAACTCTATTTAGACGTAAAACAAAAAAATAATTTTAGATAAATCATGTAAAAATAAATAATGTTCAAAGTTATCGAATCTATAACGAATCGACAACTATTAATCAAATACTCGTTTAAAATTGTGGTTAAATATTTTTAAAAAAATCAAGTTTGTAATATTCCAAAATTCAAAAATAAAATAAGAATTTAAAAAATGCAGGTCCCGGAACAAAAAATAGAGGGAATCTTATATTTTCTTTTAAATGGTTTTCTCGTTAAATGGTGGAACTTGTGTGGAAAAATTTTTAAATTTTCGAAAATAAATCAAATTTAACATCCACAACACGGAAATTTGCTGCGACGGGGAGGAGGGCTGTCATCACGATGTAAAGAATGATCAACTTGTGGAGTTTCATGATGTTGCTGTTGTTCAGCTTGTCGAATATTTCTTTCATATTCAAACTCGCCAATCTTGTTTCTATTCAGAAAATCTACAATTTCTTGCATACTTGGACGAATGGATTCATCTTGGAAGCAAGCCTATTAATATTAATTTAAATGAAGATCTAATATGATTTTTTGTCTTCAGACAGAAAATGAAATTTTATAATTTATAATTACTTTTATAACACGATCCAATTTTGAATTATGATTGTAGATTGGAAATTCATTTAATTTTGGTATGCCTATAAAATTAATTTTAAATAAACTAAAACTTTAAGCTTCCATTAGTCCTCAACTATGGAAACTCACTATGGAGATGAGTTAACTTTTGTAAATATAAGTGTTCTAATCTCAAACAAATCAAATTTAATTAATTGTCCACTTTTATTTACAAAATTTTCACTTTAATTAAAATTTATGAGATTAGAGTTATTCTCAGCCAGTTGTTAAAGTAACATAATACCGGAACATAGGTTCTAACATTCAGAATTGGTATTTAGTGCACTGGGACTTAGCGAAATCAGTGTGATAATAGAATATTCCTTGAACGTTAGGTTGATTAGACGTATAAATGTGCATTTGTCTCACAAACTGGACAAGAGTCATCAGTGTCTAATAGAATATCTGGCTGATGGACACGGACAAACAACACACGGACGGACTCGGACAGACAAAAATCGGACGAACACGGACAGACAAGACACACACACCGTCCTTGTTTTGTCTTGTCCGTGTTTTTCTGTACGTCTTCGTCAGTGTTTTGTTCGCACGTCTTCTTCCGTATTTTCTGTATGATTTTTGTCAGTCCGAGTCCGTCCATGTTTTGTTTGTCCGTGTCCATCAGTTTCCATTTTGTCTTTCCATTTTTCTTCATTTTTCATTTCCATTTTTCTTTCCTTGAAAGTAATGAAAAAAACGATTCCGCCCTTATTTTGGGATAGGGTCGAATATCTCTTGTTTATCTTACTTGCGGATACAATTAAAATATTTTAGAAAGAATAAAGGAAAAATATGTCTAATTTTTTTAAATAAAATACCACGTTTTATATAGTGTTCATTAAATAATCTGTAAACCATTTTGCCGAAATCATAAACGTCATCTCTTTGATTGGCTTCAATAAAATCCGCTTTATTTCCCTAAAATAAAGTAGGTAAAATTATAAAAAATTCCAACTACTTTGTAAATAAAAGAATTGTTAAAATCGATTAATTTCACATCAATAACATTTGAATCTGGATCTTGATCACGAGAAACAACAAAATTTGAGTATTTAATATCGCGATGACCTCCATCTAAATTATTTTATCTGTTAAAAAATCAGAGTTATAATCACATTGATGGAATTGTGCAAGTGCTCGGGCTGCCCCTTTTATAATTTCCGTAAGAATTTTCTCATTGGATCTTGGCACTCTTTCTCTATATTGAGGATCTCTTTCATAATAATGATCTCTTATATTCATTCCTTCAAGTTCCAGAGCAACAAAAAACTTTGTGCCAACTTGCGCACTGAAAATGTGATCAAAATTATGGGAAAAGGAAAGATTAATTCTTAGTAATTTCAAAACTTCTTAGATTGACATAAGTGGTCATCAAGATCAAATATTACTCACTGTCCAAGCATTTTAATGATATGATTCCTTTCACTAACATCAATTCCATTTAAAAATTCGAAAACATAAAGTTCATGTGTAGGATGAATTCTAGACACTTTTAATGCCACACAAGTAGTATTCTCGCCAATCCAATGTGCGTGATAAACCTTAAAATATTCTTGGATACCTTTAAATTTTCTTGGATAAGTTTTCTAAAATAAAAAAAATTTTCGTCCATTGCATGACGTAAGTACCCGGTCTGCATTTTGGACCAATGGTCCGATATTGTGCATGTGTATTTGACATAATTAGATTTCATTGTTATTGAAAACCTACATTACTATCTTTCCCAGATCCAATTATGCCTACATCCTCAGTAGTGTATTTCAATTCCATTACATTTCCATTAATTCCTGTTATTTCCACATATTCCTCTAATTGCTCTAATAAAAATTTTCCGCATTTACACATTTCCTGATCATCATGAGAAGTTGACACACCTTAAGGTGTAATTTATATCCTTCATAATTTATGTAAACATATTAACAATTGGAATCCTTCCTTGCTAAGAGGAAATTCCAAGGACCGTATATCTTCTTTGACCTTCCGAATTAAGACAAGTTGAAGTGAGTAAAGAAAACAGCATATCGGGGTGCACTCTAAAATATGAAACAACCCAAAAACAACAATGCCAACAACAATGCCAAAATCGATAAAAATCACGAAAAACGCCACGCTGAAACGTCATGGCATAGATATGTTTTCAATAAAATTACAAAACAAGATTAGAAACTCGAAAAGCTTAATAAATGTGTTAAGATCGGGCACTTTTGTTAAGACCGGGAAATGCCCCGGCGAAATGCCAAATGGAATTGGCGCGCCTTATTCTGACCGTTTAAATTCCCCAACCTAAAAAACAATTGAAGTTAAATCACCTTTGCCTTTGTCCAACTCATGATCAACACCTTTTATTAAGACAAACTCATAAAATGACAGTATTACTGTTGAAAAAATTAGCAAATTTTTAACTCTCATTTTTCCTTTTATCTTAAAACCTGTAAAATAAAGTTTATTCGAGACTTCTACAGAATTTACTTTATCAGTCTTTTAAGTTTTCGCCTTTGCCTAACGCTTAATAAAAAAATTTAGAGGGTAAAAATTTAAAAGGGCAATTTAAAGAGGGACTAGATTGCTAAGCATTTCATTAAGGAGAGAGCCAACGTGGTAAGCTATTTAACATTTAGTGGAGAGAATGGCATGAGAGTCATGATAGAGAGCTATGGAGAAGAGCCAAATGCAAAGTTATTTACTTGACATATGCTGTATTTCAAAATGTAAATAAATGCAGAACAATTTCCTGAGGATTCGGGTTTGAACGTGCCTGTATCACTATCTTTGGATTTTGTGACTGGATTTTACTGAAAAGATTTTTATATATTTCATACAAAATCACTTTTTGAAAGTTATGGCATGAATCCAAAATTTGACAGTAACTATAGAAAAAAAATTTGACAGGAACTATACATCAGCCAAGTTATGATAGTTTGTTTCAGCTCATTACCTATGGTTTTCCTAGAGGTTTTTGCTGCTGTTGAGAATGCAGGCTTGTCCACCGCAGCAATGATATGAATATGCCTATGTTACTAGTGTAGAACTTTGCGGCTTTGACACACCATGAGACACGTGCCCAAAACATTCCCTAAAAACGTCTGCCAGAATGCAGGATGTCATTTAGTAAATAGGATTTCGCGAGGAATAGGTAGTGCCTCCATTGCTAAAAGACACATTTTTCTGACCATTTTTTAATTTTTCCTCTTATTTTTCGCGAGATTCCCGAATTTTTTCAATTTCCGATTTCGGGAAATCGGAATCCTGATAAAAAACGTCGGGACCATTAACAGTTATATCGAGGGATCTGTATGTTTCGAGTTTAAGTAGATCATTCAAGTAGAGCGATTAGAAGTAATTAAAAGAGTAAACGTTGGATTAACGGAGATCTGAGAGGATATCAGTGAATTTGAGGATTAGGAAGAATAGAAGATTAAGAGGGATGTCAAGAGATCACCATTCAAATTACGGATATACTTTAGCCGGTAGCCCAGTCAGAAACGGGTCAATTCCAACGAATTTATTTTAAAAGTTTATGTTTAAACATGAACTTAAAAGAAAACTAAAACTGAAACATCCAGTCAACTAATAGTGTTTCACCAAATAAGTATTGAAATTTAAAACTTTGACAATTTCTTAGAAATTAAAAAAAATTTTAATAAAGAAATTTATAGAGGAATCGACTAAATTAAATAAAATAAGAAGGATAGCGATTCAACTCTCCCATTTTTGACTATCGCAGCCCTCTGTATATGTGTAGGGAGAAATACATACAAACAGGTGATATGCCAACCTTATAATTTTTCAAGTAGTTTGTTGGTAATGGTAAAGGAGGAGAGGTTAGAGAGGAAAAAAATTTAAAGTCAATAATTAACCTTTTATTTTATTTTTTTAAATGTTTAATATTTTTAAATTTAGTTATTTAAACTAGTTGAGTTAAAGATCCTACTGAAACCAATCATTTTCAGATTAGACCTATCTTCGCCTCTAGTGTGAAACATGAAAAATATATATCAACTCGCAGCTTTGATGTGGCTGGGAGCAAACTTCAACGCTGGGATCGAACTAATATCTTCTGGCGCCTATTCAACAAAGCGACATAAACTTACACTGTCGATAGAGAAATGTCAACACAAAATAGTAAAAAAATGACTAGAGATAATAAGAAAGAGCGAAATAGGCATAGTAAAAGGCTCCGGTACAAAATATGGAATCGTTAAAATATGGAATGGTTAAAATCGCGAATAGGCTAAAAAGGGGTTAAAATACCGAATCGTTAAAATATGGAATGGTTAAAATATCGAATAGGCTAAAAATGGGTTAAAATATGGAATCGTTAAAATATGGAATGGTAAAAATGTCGACACGGCCAAAATAGGTCAAAATGTCGAATTTTTTTAAAAAAGGGTCAGATTAGTGCCATACATTAATTGTTGATAATTTTATCAACTTATCAACTTATTTTTGATAATTTGATTGATAAGTCTCGTATGTCATAGTTCGGCGTAATCTTTTCTGCCTGAGTTCACTGTATTTTACGGAGTAAAACCGGACCGGATAAATCAAGCATAATCGACCGGATCCGGTCCGGCATGATCGTACGGATCCGGAAAACATAACGCGATCCTGATACGGAAAAATTAGAGTGGCGTGCACCAGTTTTTAGTTAAGACCTAAATTTTGTACCTTACCGTATACTGTACGGAATACCGAAAAATACCGATCAGCTTTTAAATTTTATCGGTCGACATTCCTTACCGTACTATCGACACAGAATACCGAAAAATACCATCGGTATTATGGTACCGTCCGGATTCTAGTCTTGGCGCCATTTTTAAAAAATTCGACATTTTGACCTATTTTGGCCGTGTCGACATTTTATCAATTCGATATTTTAACGATTCCATATTTTAACCCTTTTTTACCCGATTCGATATTTTAACCATTCCATATTTTAACGATTCCACATTTTAACCCCTTTTTAGCCTATTCGCGATTTTAACCCATTTTTACCCGATTCGAGATTTTAACCCTTTTTTAGCCTATTCCATATTTTAACGATTCGATATTTTGTCCGGACACGTAGTAAAAGAGAGGAGAGAAGAGGCGAAAGAGGAATAGTAAAAGAGAGAGAAGAAACGAAATAGGCATAGTAAAAGAAAGAGACGAAAGAGGCATAGTAAAAGAGAGAAGAGAAGAAAGAGGCATAATCCTCTTTTCCTTATCTATAGTCATTAGTTAATTTAAAGATCCTACTGAAATTCCAATCATTTTCAAATTAGAGTGAGTTTCTAAAGATTTCTAGAATTTAGTCTATAAAGTTTAGAAGTTACGTTGAAATTTCTCTGCCAACATTTAATGTCAATGTAGCTTTTCTGGAAAAGGCCCAGAAAATGGATGAAATTGAGGTTTATGGTTTCAAAGCCTTACAAAATTCAAAATGCCATAAAAATCTGAGTTTATTATTTGTGAAAATTTAAAAAGAGTTTATTTTTTAATTTCTCAGAGTTAAGAGTTATTTTTGTGTAAAAATTTCTCTCAAGAGCTTTTCTGATTGTAATAGAATTTGTTTGAATAATGTGTGTAACTTTTAGAATTTTGTTTTATTTTAAATGGAGTTAAACTTTGAACTTAAAAAGTTTGAATTGAGTCAACTAAGAGTTCGAGTTTCTATTTGAGTTAAATTTGAGTTTTCTAGAGATTTTTAGAATTTAGTTTAAAAAGTTTAGATTGTATAATAAGGTATATTTGAATAAAGTTTATTATTTGTGAAGCTTTTTAAAAGAGTTTTGATTTAAGATATCTTTGCTTAAAAGAGTTTTATTTTTACAAAGTTTTATGCCTGTGAATTGCTTTGTTAATTTGAAAAGAACTCTTTTTTCTAACAAATATAAATTATTAGTATTAATATTTTTATTTTGCGATATCCGATAAACCTTGTTGCCCATAAACATACCCATTAAACCACACATCTCTTTAGAAAGAAACGAAAAAATTATTATATACATTTGACTTTTCTAATAATTTTAAGAAAAAATTTTGACAAAACCTAGTAGCTCCCCGTTTGTTGTGTCTCGTGAACAGGATCAAAATTTTGATTTTAGAATATTAATTTTAAATTAATTGATTTAACAATTCTTTGATTAATGAGATTTGGAAGTTAATTATTTAATACAAATACTTTATGACACTAAAAAAATAATTCTATTTTTTCCTTAAATAATATGTACAGAATGGTTAGACTATTCCCTTCTCAATTTCAATAAATTTTCCATGTGACATATTCAAATAATTCAAAAGAACGCAGCGGTTTTTTTGTAAAATATTTCGCATTTAACCTTTTAATTTTCATTATTTATAAAGGCAAATATTAAAAATTTTGTATTTAAATAAAACACGCAAATACAAATTCTGACCACACAGAAATATTTTTTTATTTTTAAAGTTTAATTAAGCGATAAATTAAACAAATAGTTATATTATTTTTTGCTCTAGTTAATAGTACATATGTACTAGAAAGTCTTTGCCCGCACCTTTTTTATCATAACTTTATTAAAACTCCATCGAATAATATCAACATATTATCAAATAATAAAGAATTAAATGGGAAACAAAATAAATTAGGATTTTTCGAAATACTCCGCATTGGCTTTAAGACAGAGCCGCAGACGCGAGCAAAAATTTTTGCAAGATTGCCGCTCCGTTTATCCTTTAATTTTTCCCCATTTCTGTACGAGTGATTGTCGGAGTGACTTGAAACCTTTGAGTTATTAAGCAAAGAGTAGTTTAAACGTTTGAAAATAATTCCAATTCTATTTTTCTTTTCATAATATGGAAGAATATAAATATATAGTTACATTTTTTAAAATCTATCGTTTATTAAACTATATACATTGCGTCTGTAAATTATTTGTTTCTTTTGTAATTTATATTAATATCAATAGATATGTTTACCAGAATTTTTGTGGATTTTTTCTACTACCCAAAACAAGATTATCCAAGGTGGTCGTAAATTTACATATAGTATACTTGTTTAATTTATCGCTTAATTAAACTTTAAAAATAAAAAAATATTTCTGTGTGGTCAGAATTTGTATTTGCGTGTTTTATTAAAAATACAAAATTTTTATTATTTGTTTTTATAACAAATGAAAATTAAAAGGATAAACACGAAATAATTTTTGAAATTATATGTGCATAATTTGCTTAGTGATGAATACTGCTTAGCGACCTCGATTTATATATAGCTTGTGGCATATGAATTGAGGAACATTCATAATACTGAGCGGCGTCTAAATTGAGAGCTCAACCAAAATTTAGAAACTCACCTAAAGTTGAGGTATTTTTTAGATTATGATATAAATTTGCGGTTCGACAGCACATTACCGTATATGCTCAAATAATTATCCTGAGCAATTATTGTTTCATTCTCTGGCTGTAGGTTGTAATTAAATAGCATGAAAATGTAGGGTCCAGGTCTAGAAGATCTACAAACATCAGGTTACCCATAAATGTCTATAATATAGTGATCAAATGACCATAAAGTTCAACTACCGAAAGTTGAAATTACCTAGATGTACGTTCTAAATATTTTGGTGTAGAAAGAATGACGTGCGACGAAATTCTTTCATGAAACTTTCAGATAATGCATAGAAGCAGTCCAAAGTATTCGCGATCTTGAGATTCTTATATTTAACCTAATATTTAGAATTGATCTTCTTCGTAATTTGACCTTTTGAATTGATTCCTAGAGAGGACAATTATTATTGAGAGGGTAATTATTAGAGCATAATCGGTAATTTTAGACAAAGTTTGATAAATGTCATTTACGGACCTTGCAGATTTAATTGCTAATATTTTCATATTTGGGTTTACAATTTTATCTACGATAATTTTATTAATTTGTATTCGCCCTTTATATAAATTTTCAAAAGAAAGGACTGCACTCTATATTTTATTTAGCAAGGTATTTTTAAATTTATTCGAGAATTGGGCTGGATTCCGAATTTTTCCAATTTTTTTCTCTCATGGTCCTTTTTGGACTTTAGACTCGTTCGCTTTTATCATAGCTGATCGAGCTTTCAGAAAGTTAGACCGAGGGAAGTTACATATTGGGGTTTTGTAAAATTTAGTGGAACTATTTCGAACAGAGTGGCCTTTTCCAAACCTCTAAAATAGGGCTCAGCCACTCGAAAATATTGGAAAAATAAGACGAAATTAGTCAAAAATAAGGCAAAAAACAGGGTATTATTTTAAAAACATAAAAATAATTAAAATTTTAAATAAAAAGCTTTATTCCGCATATTCTCCAGTTTTAACTTACCTAATTGAGCAGATCACGATGAAACTTTCTACATAATATACATATTTCGAAAATTGTAAATCGATAAAATACGAATATCGAAACTGAAAATAGTTTCAAAAAATTTTTAAATCGAAAGTTTACAGAGAAATAATCTCGAAAATCGGAACCGGGAGTCAAACCGAAAAGTTCAGATATCCGAATTTGGAACCAATAATAGAAAAATACAGTAAGGATACCTTCTCTCTATATCTCTAATAATAACCCTGTATTATCATTTTCAGAGCCGAGGCGAAAATTTTTTCAAATTTTAGATATCCAAGAGGTCAGATTTCTTCCATTTCTAGCAAAAATTTTGACAATTTTGAAGGGTTAAAAAGCTAGATTTCCTTTTTCAGCGTTGCAAGAGAAAGTTTTGAGAAATTAATAAGACTAGAGGAGAGATTTCCTCCAATTTCAGCGCCGTAGGCGAAAATTTTGGGAATTTTGAAGTTCAAGAGTCATATTTCTTTGTTTTTTTCTCATTTTATTTACAAAATGCGCGAAAATTTGAAAAATATTATAAAATGCTAACAATAGGGCAAAAATGGCAAATCCTATATTAAATTTGAGAATTGTTGTTTGTCTGTTTGTCCGCAGCTTTAAATTTTGCTGTGTTTGGCGTTGTGTTTAATTTTTAATTAAAAATGACAAAATATCCCAAACAGAAAATAGTGTGTGTTTAGAGAAGTAAAGAAAGAATGTGAATTTTTTAGAAGTTGTTTTGGTTTTTTTCTGTAATTTTTATTATTTTTTTTTGGCAATTTTTTTTTGTTTTTTTGTTTGTTAATTGTATTTAAGATGTGTTTTGATTGTTTTGACTTCTTTTTAAAATTTGTTTTGTTTAAAAATTGTTTTTAGATTCAAAAACAAAGCGATCATTTATTTAACAAAGTTAGTGTCCAACAGTTTGTTTTTCAGTGCTGATCTTTTATTTAAACAACGTGAGTGTCCAACTGTTTGTTTTATTGTGAGGTTTTAATTAGGTGAAATAGGTCTGGTAATGGTTGGTATAATGGTGGTCGAAAAGGTCCCGAAAAGGGTGAAAAGAATATGGCGATGGTTGTAATAATGGTAAGCAAAAATGGTCCCGTAACTGTGAAACGGGTCTGGCAATGGTCGGAATAACGGTGAGCAAAAAGGGTCCCATAAATGGGTGAAAAGTGTCTGGAAATGGTTGAAATAATGGTGAGCAAAAGGGTCCCGTAAATGGGTGGAAAGGGTCTGGAAATGGTTGAAATAATGGTGAGCGAAAAGGGTCCCGTAAATGGGTGGAAAGAATATGGCGATGGTTGGAAGTAAGCGAAAAAGGTCCCGTGCGTGAAAAGGGTCTGGAAATGGTTGAGATAATGGTAAGCGAAAACGGTCCTGTAACTGGGTGAAAAGGGTCTGGCAATGCTGGGAAGAAAAGATTTCGAGCAATAAGCAAGAGAAAAGTGTCCGTTAAATGGGTTGAGAAAAGGGTTCGCCAATATAAAAGATAAAAGATCCCGTCAATAGGAAAGAGAAAATAGTCGTTCAATAGTCTTGAGAAAACGGTCCCACAATGGGTGAGAAAAAAGCGGTAATGAATGAGATATAAGAGTCTGACAACGGTTAAGTGACAAGGGTTGTTAAGAGCTTATAGTAAGTGCTGTTAATAGTTGATAGTAATAGTTCAAAATTAATATTTGAAGGGTGGTTAATAGTTCATAGTTGTAAATTAATTCTTGAAAGTTGGTTAATATTTGTATATTAATATTTGAAAGTAGGTTAATAGTTGAAATAGATATTAATAGTTGATTGTGAAAATTGAAAGTTTTAGTTAATAGTTGATTGTGAAAATTTAAATTTTAGTTAATAGTTTAATCACTGTTAATAGTTAATAGTTGAAAATTGATAGTTAATAGTTGACATAAATATTGATAATTGAAAGTTAAAAATCATAGTTAATAGTCAAATCATTGCTAATAGTTAATAGTGAAAATTGATAGTTAATAGTAGACATAGATATTAATAGTTGGAAGTTGAAAGTCTAAGTTAATAGTTTAGTCATTGTTAATAGTTGAAAATTGATAGTTAATAGTAGACATAGATATTAATAGTTAATAGTTGGAAGTTGAAAATCTTAGTTAATAGTTGAATTAAAGTTAATAGGTGTCGAGTGAGTTTTATGTATGAGGTGCTTTAATTTAAGCTTATGTAATGTTTAGAATTTAGCTAGCGGAAGGGGCTCGCCCGAAGGGCGACCCCCTCCGCTAGTATATAAAATAGTAAAAAAATAGGGCGAAAAGATCAAAAATAGGGAAATCCTCTATAAATAGTAGTGTTTCACCGGAACCGAAATTTTGACCGGAACCGGAACCGGAACCGGATCCAATTTAAGTTCCGGTTCCCGGAACCGGAACCGGAACTTTTCTAAGTTCCGGCCCGGAACCGGAACTTTAAAAAAAATTTTTTTGCTAGCAAATTTTAAAAAATTTGCTAAGTCAAACTAAAAATTTTAAGAAATTTAGAGTGCCAAAAAACCACAATTACTCCACGTAAAAATAAAATAATTTTAAAAACAAAATTATAAACTTATAAAATAAGTTTTTAAGGAAAGAAAACCATGCAAATTAATTGTCCTATGCCTCGGAAGCGAACCCATCTTTAAATCATTCACGCCAAGGGTGAAGTCTAACACCTTAACCACTCGGCCACCCGCTTATATTAGGTCAATTGACAGAAAATAAACATTCTTCTTTCGATTTTTTTTAATACACAAGCATGAGAGTACGAGTAGTTTATTAATTTTTCTAAAAAAATCAATCTTTAGGGGTGTAAAAAAGTTCCGGTTTGCCCGGAACCGATTTGAAAACCGGAGCCAAAACCGGAACCGGAACCAATTTGAGTTCCGGTTCCCGGAACCGGAACCGGAACCAAAAAAACACCGGAACTTTCCGGAACCGGAACCGGAACCGGAACTTCCGGTGAAACTCTAATAAATAGGGTAAAAAGGCCACCCTGATTTCGAAGTATGGACGGACGTGGATCTGGGTAGGGAATCAGTATTAATTTTAATTATATTTTTGAAATTTAGTTGAATTTGAAATCAGTAAAATTAAAATAAAAAATTTTTAAATTTAGTCTTGCTTCAACATTATATACCTATTAATTAATGTCTATCTATATTCTATAAAATATCTTCCATTTATTTCACTATCATTTTATCGTGCTTCATTTGCAAATACAAACCCTCTCTTTGAAGTTGCATTAAATGGTTCTTATTTTCATATGGCTGTTTTGGCAATGAATCGTTTTCATGCTGTTTTCTTTGTTTTTAGCTATCAACATTTTTGGGGAAAAAAGTAAAGTACACGTTGGATAAAAATAACTTATACTAATTAGATTTTTGAAAACTTTTAATAATTTTACAGAATTAAATATATTGTTCTTGCAACATTTTTGTTTACTTGTTTTTATGTTGCTGCAATATTTGTTTCACCGATTTTTGGGCTGACTACTGGAATTTTCGCGTTTGTTTAAACTAAACTAGAGATCGGTTTGTGAAAGATTCTTAACTGGATCCTTTGTGGAAATATTTTTGGCGTTAGTTTAACAAGGAAAGTTTCCAAAACAGGTCGATTTAGATACCATTCGATTCTCCTCGGTTTGTTGAGTCGTTTGAATGGTATACTTCTATATGGGAAATGTCTTTGGATAGAGATATTGAATCCTGAAAATTGAAAAAAACCATAGAGGTGGTAAGCTCATTTTTGGAGCGAAAAATTTGATAATAATTTCAGCTTTCTCCGAAACAAATAGGGTTATATTTGTTTATTTGTTGGATCGGATTTATTTTTATGTAATTCGACTTAGATGAATCGACGCTTACTACAAATTCAAATTTTTTACCCTAAAAATTAGCTTACTCCCATTTATGGTTGTTCAATTTTCGGGAAAATTAGTTCGATCCACAGGCATCTCAGTATCTAATGAGTGATAGTATTCGATATAAACCGACTAAACGAAACGATATATATATATAGATGAATAGATAGATGAATCGACACGTTTGGAAAGAGTTTTTGACTGAATTTGAGGACTTAAGATTCCATCTCTCAGTTGATTTTGATTATACTTATCTCTAGTATTAACCCAAAGTTCTGTATGTATATCCAATTTTTTATTTAAATTTAGTATACTAAAAAATGGAATATTAATGCCAGAAGACTTGTCTCTTTTATCATCATTTTGTTTATCTACAATTATTTATTTGTCGATTATAATTAAGTTTTATTATAATTATAGTAAGTTTTATATTTTTTGTGTAATCACTATTGTTGTCATGACACGTAAAATCCAAAATATTATTAAAATCCAATCTATGATTTTCTTCTACTGTGTACCCATCCTAAATTATGGATTACGCATAATAAATGTTACTCCAAAGTTAGGTTTATAATCGGATGATTTAACAAGCCCCACTGTATTTATCTTTATCCTTTTCCTCTTCATATAGAAGCAATTTGCTGTATGGTTTGGCGTTAGTGGAATGATTATTAGGAACCAGATCAAGGTGGATTATCCTGTTGATATCCTCTTTGATTTCTCGGGACTTGTTCGGATGCTTATAAACAATGATCAAAATCCATGATCAAGATAATTTTTTAATATCCATAACCTTTTAACATTATATTTACAAATAAAAAATCAGAAAATAAAAAATATCCTAGGAAGGTACAAGATAAAATAAGAATTATGTATTTTTTGCAAGGTGCTATTGCAAAATTATAGGCTAATTATTGGTTCCTCATAACTTATGGAAATTATTCCCTTTCCTACCCCCAATACGCTTTCAACTTGACGTGAAAAATAGTCAGATTTTTTTTTGAATAATTAGAAAATTCCCATTTGAATCAGTCATTCAATTTGGCTCACGGACAATGCGTCAGTGGACAATCGGTCAGTGCTCTAAATAAGAAATATTAAGAGATTGCGAGCGATATAGAGTGAATAACATGGATATATTTACTGGTATCTGGGAGTCTGTGATGATTTTGAGGATATCAGGAAATTTGTGTTATTAAACTTTATCCGTGAAAATCTTCCAGATATCCTACTACGGAAAATTTTTTAATTATTCAAGTAAGAATGACTGACCATTTTGTATGTCAAGTAATAATGGATTGGACGAAGTGAATAATTATTTTTATGGACACGCTAGTAGTATAAATTTATATTAAAAATTTTTTTAATAGAAAACAGAGACAATACTACGGCAGAAGTTGATAATGAATCTGTAGTAAAAGATCGCTTAGTGATGTTGGTTATTTGTTTTATCAGTACTTTACCTTGTCCTTTATTAATTTCTGGTTATAAGCTGTTTACTGCATTCAATTTTTATCATACACCGGATGACCAATCATTTATTTATTCAATAGTTTTTACTATTTATAATTCAAATTATGTATTAATTCAATGTTTTGAAGAAATTTGTTTATTTATTATGTCAAAGGATTTTAGAAAATTAGTCAAAAACCAATTTTTTAAAAATACACAAACAACTGTTGTTGCTCCAATTTATGTTTTACAAACTTCGCAGCAACAAAGAATGCTTCAATTAAATAAACAAAGGAATAATCTTATTAATAATAATTGAACGTTGCTAGTTTCCTTTATAGTAAATAAAGCTTTATAATTTAAAATATTAATATTAGAATGTCTCTACTTTATATCCTATATATAATTTGTGAATCGGTGCAAATTGTTTGTTTGTTTGTTATTTGTTTGTCACACGGCTTCTTCTTTTATAGTAACATGATTAGTGGAGTGAAGAAATATGCTTATATTAAAGTGATTAGTAAAGTGCAAATGGAGGATTTTTAGTGTATGAAGTGTCGAAATTTAGTGTATGAAAAATAGAGCGGCGGTGAAAAATAGAGAAAAACTCTTTTGTGGAAAAACTTACAAACTAAAAACTTAAAAACTCCACAACTCTTTTTTGGAGTTTTTTTCGCGTCGTAGGCGAAAATTTTGTTGATTTTGGATGGGTAGAGAGCCAGATTTCTTCCTTTTACAACGCCGCATGCGAAAATTTTGAGAATTCTGAAAAACAGTAGGAAAACAATTCTGAGAAACAGTCATTTATTTAAAAAAAATTTGTTACATCTTTTTTCACTTTTATAATATTTAAAAATAACTTTGCAAGGTTAACAACAAATTAAAATTTTAAACTTCCATTTTTAGAACGAAAAAACTAAAATAAATTTCATTATCAAAATTAGAGTCCTATCCTATGAACACTGCTGCCCACCAACTTACCCACTAAATCACACATTTCTCTGTAATAAACAAAAAATTATTACATATATTTTGACTTTACTAATAATTTTAAGAAAAATTTTTGTCAAAATGTATTTTGTTCATTCAAATTTTCAAAAAATTACCAAAATTTTCCATCAAGGGTGAATGTTTTACCCCGACCCCGACTCGAGGTTCCGTCGGGGATCGGGTTTTGCCGATCTAGAACCTTCGGGGTACGGGTTGGGGTTTTTGAAAGAAAAATCGCCGGGGTCGAGGTTTCGAGGGTAGGCTGCTACACTAGTTTGAAGTTAAGTTAACTTGAATAAAATATGTATTTATGCTTAATCATACAATATATGAACTAGAGATCGGCTCGATACGATTTTTCATCGATAATTATCGATATTTTTCGATATTTTTTTTCGATATTATCGAAAAAATATCGACCGACAAAATTTTGACTTTTTCGATATTTTTCGGTATTCGATATTTTTTCGATATTTATTGAAAAATATCGACCGACAAAATTTAAAAATCGAAACAATCGACCGACCAAATTACAAAAAATCGAAAAAATATCGAATGTCATTTTTGACAAAAATTTGGATTTTTGGCGCCAAAAAGGATGCATTTTTGCTTCTTGCCCATCAGAAATTCAAAAAATTTTCGCCTGCAGCGCAAGAAAGGAGGAATGTTTCTTCTATATTCACGATTTAGTTTGCCAAAGCGAGACGAGAGTGTGATAATATACAGTGATGTCAAAGTTCCAGTTCCAGTTCCGGAACTAATTAGTTCTAGTTCCAGAACTAGACAACAAATCCCTTGAACTCCCAGAGACACCACTAAACTCTCCGATATTTTTCGAATCCAACTTAATCCCAGTGAATCCCCTATATCCCCCTTCATCCACTATTGATCCGAAAATGGAAATATTATATAACTAACAAAGGATTAAGTGGATAAAATGGATCTCGAGGGATCAAGACGACTTGGGAGAGATAGATATCAAAACGGATATTAAATCCAAGATTTTTTATCCTCTGATATTTCGTTATCCCCCGATATCCCTCTTAATACACAAATCCCTTGATATCCCTCCTTATCTCATAAATCCACAATATCACACTTACTACCTCTAAATCTCTCGATACACAATCAGCCCTTCAATATCCACCTTAATTCCTTAAAATCCATTATCCCTAGTTAAAATCCACTTATATCCCACTTGATCCTTTGATATCAAATACAAGTCCATTGATATTACATTTAATACTTCCAAATCCACCAATATCCCATTTAATTAATCTTAATCTCATTAAACTACTAGGTCTATTCTGTTATTCATTGGTTATAGAAAAATTTTTGAAAAATCGAAAAATATCGAGACTTTTTTTTCGATAATTTTCGGTTTCGATATTTTTCGATATTTATCGAAAAAATATCGACCGACAAAATTTTGACTTTTTCGATATTTTTCGATATTCGATATTTTTCGATATTTATCGAAAAATATCGACCGACCTCTTCGGCCGATCTCTAATATGAACGGACTTAAAGTAAGAAATGCAAAATTTTTATTCTATTTCAAATTAAATTTGGAAAGGAAAATGTGACAGCTGAAAGGAGACAATTTATAAAAACAGATTTGTCGTTTCCCACTATAACGGAATGCGGCACGTTACAAAACTACTGTCCCTACATTTAACAGCAATAACAAAAATGAGATCAGATTTTTACATAACTAATATTGAAAAAGTTATTGATTCGAATTTTTCGAAAAACTAAAAACACAAAATGGAACCAAAAAACACAAATGACATTCTAACCCATTTCAGAACTTTTAAAGAATTCCTTCTTTTCAAAATTTTTTGGCTTATTCAATATACTGGATTTTAACTTCCGTTATTAAAGTTTACTATTCGTTCAACTTGATGTAATTGATTAATAAATTAACGTGGGATATAAGTGCTTAAGAGACTTATGAAAATAAAAATTTTATTTCCGATTTCCGCCTTCCGACGTTTTTTTTCCTTCCGATTTCCAAAAATAAATTTTGATTTCCGCCTTCCGATTTCCGACTTTTGAGCCATTTCCGATTTCCAACAGTTCAGATTTTTGACATCTCTGACTTTTCCGATCCACCTCTGCTACATAGTTTGTATTTATATTTCGATTATTTTATATTTCATTAAAGTTATAATAGCTTACGTTGATAATTAAAGTCTATACAGTAGCTCCCAATTTGGTGAACACAAAAAGTAAAAACGCATTTATTAACAAGAGATCCTGCCGCTAGAAGATTCCTAATTTCAGAGGTTGGGAATTGTATTTTTTCTTTACCGATTTCGGCAAATGGACACAAAATAATCATCGTGAAATCCTGATATATACAAAACCCCGTCTTGTAGCTATGATTATTTATTTTTTAGATAGAAAGTAAATCTAATATTTTTATCAACAAATATCGAAAATTAAATTAATTTATAAATTAAATTCTAAAACTTCATAGAACTTGTCGGTCTAGACATATATTTTCTTGTTGAACAATTGTTTTACTTGCGGTTCACTAAAATTGTTTTAAATCAAAAATTATGATAAGAAAATTAATTTATATAAAATTACATAAAATTGAAGATAATGAATTGTCTATGACACAGCACGATGATGGGCAGCATGTATGTTGATTGCAACAATCTTGTGAGCAAACATATATAGTTGCAACTATTAAAAAAATAAAACAAATAAATGTAGTTTTATTAGCATGTTATCTGTTATAAATCAAAATCTTGAACTAATTTTTGTTTTGCAAAATTTTATGTTAATCATAAAAATGATGACAAATTTTAAAAAATTCCTAAATTTTCTACTTAATTGTAAAAGAAGGAATTTTATGGGAAAATATTTGGTCCAAAATTTTACGGGCCTGATCCTGTGAACTTCCTACATATCCTATATTATGTATATTCCTTGCTTTCTTCCTTTTCAGTGCCGTATACGAAAATTTTCGGTTGGGGTCAGTTGAGCGCGGCCGGTTGAGCCCCGCCAGTTGAGCGCGGCCGGTTGAGCCCCGCCAGATGAGACCGGGCGGTTGAGACCGGGCCAGTTGAGCGCGGCCAGTTGAGCGCCTCTTGTTAACTGGCCAGTTGTGCGCGAAACGGGGTATGTTGTTCCAAGGACGGGGGAAGTTGTGTAAAGGACGGGCGATGTTGTTCAAATGACCTGGGATGTTGTTCCAAGGACGGGGGATGTTGTTCAAATGACGGGGGACATTGTTGCAACCAGGCCCGTAGCCAGGAGGGTAGGGGGTGGTAAGGGGGTATATAACCGCCGGAAGGTTATAACCGCCGAAAGAATAACCGCCGGAAGTCACAAAATTTTTATCTTTACCAAGGGTGTACTTAAAAATAGAAGGTTTCCAAGTTTGTTCGGATTTTTCGAATCGGGCTTATTTTTCGAGTGTTTTTTTGGGCCTAATTTCTATCGAATTGGGCTTTTAGTGTTTTTCGGGCTTCGCTGGGCCGTTCGATCTTTTTTGGGCCAAAATTCGAGGCCTGGTTCATCTTTCGAATCGAACTGTACCGGGCCCCCAACCCTAATGATTACCTTAAAAATCTTTGCATCGACGCCATTCCCCTACGAGCATTTCTGATAAAAAGTTCGGCCCTATCCGAAAATAATGCCTGCATCCAATTTTTGCTTTCCTCCTCGAATGTGGGAGAAAAATTCTGATTTATTGACCGAGATACTGACCTGTGAAATTTGAAGAACTACAGGGTGAATTTCGGATGAAAAATTCGAATCTAAAGATGTTAGCTCATTCGAATGAGCTCGTCGAACTGAGATGCTTCAAAATCACCGTGATTGAATATGTTTCGACAAAGTTCCCTTACCACCGGTTTTCTATAATACAGCTGAAAAATTAAATTTTTCTCCCCCATTCGAGGAGAAAAGAAAAATTGGATGCCAGGATTATTTTAAAATAGAGCCAAAAGTTCTCTACTAGGGATCAGACAATATCATATGTATTTCAGTTAATTACTTCTGAAAAGTAATATTAATGAACCCGTTACCTGACTATCAACTAGTCCCGACGACAGTCCTGAATGGAATGTCTGGGATCGGGGTCTGTGACATAAAATTTTGGAGGAATGTCATGAAAATATTACCCCAGACTAAGCGTTTTAAATGTTAATTAAATTAAAAAATTTAATTAATAATTAATTTAATCTTACATTTCATAAAGGTAAAAATAAATAGAATTAATTTAAATAAATAAACTGGCGAGCTTTTGAAACAATCACTAATCAGCTGCATACTAAGCGGTATTTTGATATGTTCTAAGTGTGAATGAATACAAGGATTGTTAGGATTTATTATATAATGTGTTCATTCTGGTATATTATATTTATTTCCTGTTTGAATGACAATAAAATTGATGCTCAAGGTATCTAATTTTATTGCTTGTAAGAAATATTTCTTAAAAATATTTTTTTAATTCTCTGTTTTTTTTTAATTTACATATGTGGCTTTTATAAAATATTTGTTTGTAGTGTTGGATCATAATATAAAATGAAAAATTTATTTTTTATATATTGTACTAATGACAGGGCCGTTTTGGCGCGAGCTTATAAAACAGTGAGTTCTTTATCAAAAAAGATGAAATTTTGCAATAATAACTCTCGTACCTTTATCCAAGTTCTCCAAAAATTTTTAAATTTTTGATCAACTACTACTAAAAACCAAAAATTTTGATCAACCCTACTAAAAACCAATAAAATGCTTTACACTATAAATGTTATGATAGACAGAACTGCTGTGCCTGTAGTATATGCACTTATGGGGGATAAAAAGCAATTACCATACGAAAAATTATTTACAGCTGTAAAAAAAGAAGTTACTACATGGGATCCAACATTATCTACTTCTCCAAAACATGGTTAGGATGTAAGCGTATTATGCGGCCCAACGAATACTTGTCACTCACAATGAATTAGGTCCCTATGGAGAAATAGGCACAATGTTTTCAATTCTAATTTTAGGTAATAGATTCCTTTTCTTATTCTAATTATAAATATTCAGTAATAGTCATCCAAAACTATCTTATTTCGTAAGAATGATGGAAAATGAGGAAAACCATTGGGTTCAGGTTTATGATGATTTTCTTGCGACACCTTTAAATGGAATTCTTGGAAAAGGTGTAAAACGTAGAGCTGATTATGTAGAACAGGATAGAAATCTATTGGAAATTTATCGTTCTAAAGAAGAAAGAAATCCATTAGAATATCTTAAAGCCATTAGTTACCGTATGCCCAATCGGTGTAATTTCTATTAAATTAAAATTTGTTAATAAAATTTGTTTTGTTTTATGTTTTGGCCTATTTTTCATCTAGAGACGAAAATTCCTAGCGGAGACGAAATTGCGGAGACGAAAATTGCGTTTATTTCCTTGGTGACGAATATTCCACTGGAGACGAAAGTTCCGGCACTCGTTTGATCCACCTATATTGTGTCATTTATTGGATCTCAAAATTTGCAACTTTGATAAAATCAAAATTTTCCATAAAAGTATTTAATTTAATTTTTTATTTATTTTATGTATAAGAAAATGTTTTAGCTTAGTATTTAAAATTATGTTATTGCCACGTCTAAAAAATTAAAAATTTGTTTGTGATAATAATACAAGAAAATATTCATTTCTTTATTTAATATTTTATAATAAAATGATGCAATTGCCACATCTTCAAAATTAAAATTTTTTTTAATTTAAAATTTTTTTCTGGAAAATAAGGAAAATATTTCCTATTTATTTTTATGTAAAAAATTGAGAAAAATAAGTTAATTTAAAATAAACATTAAGCGTGTCTGAATTCTCTCAGTTTTGACTAGAGTTAATCAAGGTCGAGGCTTCGCCGAGGTTCTCGCCTTGTTCAAATTTCGACCTCGATTTTGCTGATCTCGGGCCTTAGAACCTCACCACGGATTTTCCAAGATATAAAATCAGATTCCACGTTCTTTTTTAGTCTAAAAAATCTAATTATATTTATTTTTAATTTATAAAAGAATGTGATATCACCCTCTATAACTTCTCAAACCCTCATTTGATGTGGCAACTTTTCCAACGTCACAGGCGAAATTTTTTTAATTGCGGAGGCAACTAAATCCCTTATATAACCTTTCTTTACAAATCCCCTAATATTTTTCTTAATCCTCAAATCCCTTTAAATCCATTTAATCAATTAAAGCCTTTTTTAACAGGAACGTAACTTAACAGGAACGTAACTTAGCCAAAGATGGTTAGAGATAATAAGGAAAAGAGGCTATGCCTCTTTCGCCTCTTCTCTCTCTCTCTTACTATTCCTCTTTCTTCTATTTATTATTATCTTTCTCCCTACACATATACAGAGGGCTGGGATAGTCAAAATGGGAGAGAGGAATCGCTACCCTTCATTTTATTTAATTTAGTCGATTCCTCTTTAAATTATTTTATTAAAAAAATTTTTTTTATTTCTAAGAAATTGTCAAAGTTTTCCTTTAAGTTCATGTTTAAATTAAACTTATAAAATAAATTCGTTGGTTGAGAATAAATGGGATTGAGAACCGAGGAATAAGCCAAGTGTAAATCATATTTTTATTGCTCTATCGGAGAAATTGTTTTTCGCCCGTCCAATCACTCTAAGGGCTTGAGTGTTGAATACTGTCTGGCCGGACTAATAATAGAATCTATTTACCTTTATACTCAGCCTACATATTCTCATCTAATGTCAAACATAAATGCTTATGCTTTCAAACTTGTTCTCTTTATATTACATAATAGATGAGCCTAATTTAATTATTTTTAAAAATTGTTTAAGGTAATTAGTCAATGAATATATTTCAGTTACCGATTCTTTTCCCGATTATTTTGGTATTGATAAATTTGTTTCGAGGTATATATTTAATCTTTTACTAACATGTGCTAAAATAAATAAATATATTATTTGTTTTCATAAAAAATGACAATATATTTGCGAACGTATATTAATAAAGTTTTTGGCGCTATAAGACCAAAATGTTACATCCTTAAAGATTGTATTATATGGATGCTAATTCCTCTATAAACGACTGAGGACCATACTTTTTGACGATTTTGAAAGGGCATGAATATCAACATTATAGGATCTATGAAAAATCTTTTTTGAAACCTTAACTAGTTATAATAATTCGGAATTATTTGATAATTAAAAAATAATTTTGATAAATCTTAATTTTGAATATAGGATCGCTAGCTGGTTGTCTTCAAAGTAAACATAGGCCTGGAAATGGCGGATATGGTTATGTTTTGTTCAATTTCATTTGCTTGCTTTATATAAATTTATTTTCTATATTTGACTTTTAAGAAATAGCTACAACTTCTCGTGGAAGCCAAGATCGATGTCATTGTCAACGTTATGCAATTACGGAATTAAACGAAGTAATGACAATTAAAAAAGTTGAATTAAAAGTTCCATCAGGATTTGACGATTTGGGTAAAGGAGCATTTGGCCAGGTGAGATATTTTTGTATTAATTTATTGAAAAAGATTAACTTTGATTTTAATTAACTTTCAAATAATCTCTTAAATTTAAGGTTATTCATGCTTTTGATTCCGAAAATAATATATGCTTTGCTCTAAAAATATCTGAAATTAATCAAAGAAGTAAACACGCAGTACAAAGAGAATTGGATGTTTTAAAATATTTCAACACTTTGGAAGAGCATCGAGGATTTGAAGCAAGAAATCACATTATAAAAATGCATGAAAAGTAAATATAAAAAATGAGTATTAAAAATACAAAAATATGGCCCCTCTTTTAAGAGGCCTGATTATTTTTAAGAGGCCAGAGCTTTTATTTGTTTTCGATTAAACTTTGTGTATTATAACATTGAAAATTACTACAATTATTTTTTAAGGAAAAAAGAAAGTAAAAGGATGTATTTTCTCTTAGAGCTTGGAGGAAATACGTTGAATTCTTTTTATCGTCAAAAGGTTGCACAAAGGCATGGAAGAGCTGCTAGAGTAGAAGAGCAGTTTTTGATAAATATTCTTAAAGGGGCAGCTCTAGCACTCCAACAATTTCATCAACGTGGGAATAAATAAACACAAAAACGTTATTTAATAAATTTAGATGGAATTCATTTGGATGTTAAAAAAGAGAATTTTGTCATAGCTCTGAATGGAAGTCAATCTGAACCAAATGCTGACTTTGAATCAACTGAAACAATTCCTGTTAAACTGATTGATTTTAATATTTCAGTTATTGTAGAAAAAGGACATATTGCACATACTGAACATATGGCCGATGCAATAAAAGCACCGGAGCTATTAAATAATCCTCACAACGTAATTTAAATTTTATAAATTTTCAAGTAGAAAACTTAACCTCTCAACTATTGACCAACAAATTGTGGTTTGTTGGTCGATAGTTTAGTCCAACACCTGTAAAATCAACTTCAATATTACTTAATGTATTTTTAGCCCTCAGAGCCGACGTTTGTTCATTTGGCTTGATGGCTTTCGGTCTCTTCCATAATGAAAATTATAGTATCTTTTTATTTTTAAATTTCCAAAATTTTCTAAAACAAATGTTACAGTTGAGAGATCCCAAGAGGCAGTTATTGTTATGTTACGCCGGTACAGAGAAGATAGAAACAATAATGAACGTTTAGATCATCTTATAAAGGTTAAATAGAAATTGTTATAAAATTAGATCGGTCTGAATCCCTTAGTTAGGTCAAAATAGTGAGTATTGTTTCGTTAGTTTCGTTATGTTTTTTCCTGTTTCGTCTCGTTTCGTGACGAAACAGTTTTTAATTTGTTTCGTTTCGTTTTGTTAACGAAACACCTGTGTTTCGTTAACGAAACATTACCTATTTTCTAGACCAAAATATTACCCAAAAACTGAAAAAATTTCCCCGTTGGTGATGAAAATTCAAAATATTTTTGCCTGCGGCGCTGAAATCTGAATTTTAAGCGCCTACAGCGCATAATTTACTATCTTTTTTTGAATTTCCCGTTTGATTTTATGTTTTTAATACGCAAAGTTCGAATTTTATTCGAGATTAGGCATATAGAATGGGTCTACCTCTTAATGCCAATCCGGGGCGGGCGCAAGAGACAATGATCATGAATAAATGGTAGTATACACAATTAGGAGAGAGTGGACGCGATATCGGTGAATTTGGAGAGTTTAAAAAATTAATTTAAAAAATGTCGAGAATCAGGAACGGGTTTCGGTAATAGTAATTTCCGACAAAATTAATTCCCGGTTTTAGGGAATCAGGATTCGGGTCGGCGGGAGATCAGTGCTGTTGGCTCCAGCTCCGGCTCCGACCTTTCTCAAACATTGGCTCCGGGTATTTCAATTTCTTGGCTCCGGCTCCTTTGTGCAACCTTTTGACGATAAAAAGAATTCAACGTATTTCCTCCAAGCTCTAAGAGAAAATACATCCTTTTACTTTCTTTTTTCCTTAAAAAATAATTGTAGTAATTTTCAATGTTATAATACACAAAGTTTAATCGAAAACAAATAAAAGCTCTGGCCTCTTAAAAATAATCAGGCCTCTTAAAAGAGGGGCCATATTTTTGTATTTTTAATACTCATTTTTTATATTTACTTTTCATGCATTTTTATAATGTGATTTCTTGCTTCAAATCCTCGATGCTCTTCCAAAGTGTTGAAATATTTTAAAACATCCAATTCTCTTTGTACTGCGTGTTTACTTCTTTAATTAATTTCAGATATTTTTAGAGCAAAGCATATATTATTTTCGGAATCAAAAGCATGAATAACCTTAAATTTAAGAGATTATTTGAAAGTTAATTAAAATCAAAGTTAATCTTTTTCAATAAATTAATACAAAAATATCTCACCTGGCCAAATGCTCCTTTACCCAAATCGTCAAATCCTGATGGAACTTTTAATTCAACTTTTTTAATTGTCATTACTTCGTTTAATTCCGTAATTGCATAACGTTGACAATGACATCGATCTTGGCTTCCACGAGAAGTTGTAGCTATTTCTTAAAAGTCAAATATAGAAAATAAATTTATATAAAGCAAGCAAATGAAATTGAACAAAACATAACCATATCCGCCATTTCCAGGCCTAAGTTTACTTTGAAGACAACCAGCTAGCGATCCTATATTCAAAATTAAGATTTATCAAAATTATTTTTTAATTATCAAATAATTCCGAATTATTATAACTAGTTAAGGTTTTAAAAAAGATTTTTCATAGATCCTATAATGTTGATATTCATGCCCTTTCAAAATCGTCAAAAAGTATGGTCCTCAGTCGTTTATAGAGGAATTAGCATCCATATAATACAATCTTTAAGGATGTAACATTTTGGTCTTATAGCGCCAAAAACTTTATTAATATACGTTCGCAAATATATTGTCATTTTTTATGAAAACAAATAATATATTTATTTATTTTAGCACATGTTAGTAAAAGATTAAATATATACCTCGAAACAAATTTATCAATACCAAAATAATCGGGAAAAGAATCGGTAACTGAAATATATTCATTGACTAATTACCTTAAACAATTTTTAAAAATAATTAAATTAGGCTCATCTATTATGTAATATAAAGAGAACAAGTTTGAAAGCATAAGCATTTATGTTTGACATTAGATGAGAATATGTAGGCTGAGTATAAAGGTAAATAGATTCTATTATTAGTCCGGCCAGACAGTATTCAACACTCAAGCCCTTAGAGTGATTGGACTGGCGAAAAACAATTTCTCCGATAGAGCAATAAAAATATGATTTACACTTGGCTTATTCCTCGGTTCTCAATCCCATTTATTCTCAACCAACGAATTTATTTTATAAGTTTAATTTAAACATGAACTTAAAGGAAAACTTTGACAATTTCTTAGAAATAAAAAAAATTTTTTTAATAAAATAATTTAAAGAGGAATCGACTAAATTAAATAAAATGAAGGGTAGCGATTCCTCTCTCCCATTTTGACTATCCCAGCCCTCTGTATATGTGTAGGGAGAAAGATAATAATAAATAGAAGAAAGAGGAATAGTAAGAGAGAGAGAGAAGAGGCGAAAGAGGCATAGCCTCTTTTCCTTATTATCTCTAACCATCTTTGGCTAAGTTACGTCGGTTAAACACGATCCGCTCACACGATCTTTTCCGCACCAGCACGATTCGGCGCCGCGATTCAGAGCAAGTAATATAAGGCACGTTTCCGCGCCAGGGATACAAATAGTGATATTTTACCCACGTCTTTGTTTTCATTTCTGTTTTGTTCAGATGAGCATATTTTTGCTAATGACATAATTTCTAATTTTTCAAAAATTACCTATTGGGTTATTTTTGACTTTTAATCCGCTATATTCTGTAATAGATACTCCCTATTTTGTAAAGTTGAGAAACCTATGCATCGTCATATTAGAAGTTATAATCAAAATATGAGCAAAATTTTGTCTTCTTTAACTCCGACTTTTTGGCCCGCCCGCGTTCCGTTTACCATTTCTTAAATTCTTCCACCTTCTGTCTTCCGCTTTTCAAAATACAGCGCAGGCCAGACTACTATTTCTATTATGGGCATCGCATATTTGCTTTGTTAAAGACTCAAAAAAAGGCCCGAAAAAGTGCCTCTAATGCCGTGTTTACATAAAAAGCGTTTTGCGTTTTGCGGAAGAAAATAGCATTCAAAATAAAGAGACGCGATTTTGTCTCTCCTTCTTTTGAATGCTATTTTCTTCCGTAAAACGCAAGACGCTTTTTATTAAACACAGCATAATGTCGGCCAGACTAGCGACATGCCTACGTTTTATTAATTTTTTATATTGATTTGAAAAGTCTACAGCAATTATATAAAAAATTTTTCAATTGCCCTTTTAATTTTAAATCGGCATTCCTTTTAATTTTCAAAACACAATTTTTAAAATTAAAACACAAATATATGTAGACAGAGGCGGCAATTTATTTAAGGGAAAATTTTCCTTTCATTTATTATTAAGAATTATTCAAAAAAAATTTTTCTTGCCCTTCTTTATTTTTGTTTATTTTGTAGTCTTATTTATTACCTATTCAATGGTTATAAACATGTTAATGGGAAACTTTCTATTGGACTCGGGAAATTCGTTATAGCTAATAACCCCCCACAAATAGCCCGCAAGTTTAGTGAAAAAACAAAGTTTAATTTTCATATGGAAACGATTATAAGAAAGATCTGAAAAAAATTCCTGAGATCTTCCCTTTTTTTAATTTAAAAAGAATATATTTTTTCCAAAATTCCTTCCATTTTAAACATTTAATAATTTTATTTCTAAATTTATTATTATTTATTATTATTATTTTATTATTATTTATTTTTATTTATTTTTAATTTTTTAATCAACGAATTTTGTATTGTATATATTGTAAAGCATATAGCTATTTAATTCCTAAGGCTATGCAGGAGGCGGCGTGGTGTAATTGCGCTAACACATCAGTCCGGTCTACGGAAGATGCTGGTTCGCTCCCAGCCGCCGATTAGCCTCATGTACTAGCTAAAAGAGAGAAATAGCTATAGCCTAGCTGTTTTTTATATTAAGTTTTATATTATTTTAATTATAAAATTTAAAAATATAATTTATAAGATAATTTTATAATGAATTTTATTAGTAAAATAAAAAGTTTTCCCTGGATAACCAAACTTATATTCATTTAAAAGGTGATAAACAGGGTTACAAAATAAACAAAAATATGGCCAAAAATAAAAAATTTTTATTAGTCCTTAAAAAGTGCAAAAAAATTTTTTCTAAGAGAATTGCCGCTACTGTCAATATTTGTATTTTAATTCTAAAATTGTGTTTTGAAAATTAAAAGGAATGCCGATTTAAATTTGAAAGGGCATATAAAAAAATTTTCCTTACTTCATTGATAGACTATTTACTATTTTTAATTTTTTATTCTAATTTTAATTTAATAAACAATTAAATAAATTTATTTATTTACATATCTAGAGATCTTCCCCTTCCCTTTGAAGATACAAAATACCCAATATCATTAAATCTGTCAAAGTAGTAAATTATGCCAGGGCTCTCATCGACAAAATGCCACTCAAAAGTATCAAAATCTTGATAAAAAAGTATATAGGGAGAAAATTTCCAAATTTAAAGTATACTCAAAATTAAATTGGAAAATATTTGTTCGTGCTCAAATCTTTTATATTTCTCTCTTAAATGAATCTTTTCTAATAATTTCTTGCTTCCATTGGGCATTTTGTGCATTTCAACGCATGACATGTCAAAATTCGCTGATACAAGAAATAAAGCCCTGACAGTCTTAACCTCAAGCTTTCGTCCATTTTCAGCGCCGCAGGCGAAAATTTTTTGAAATTTGGAGCCCAAGTAGTCAGATTTCTCCCATTTTCAGCGCCGCAGGCGAAAATTTTTTGAAATTTGGAGCCCAAGAAGCCAGATTTCTTTCTTTTTCAGCGCCGCAGGCGAAAATTTTGATAATTTCGAAGGCCCAAGGCTAAAAAAATTCACTTTTTTGCCCAATCCCTTCCCCAATTTCATTTTCAATCCAAAATGTTGATTTTAAAGTATATACTTTCAATAAAGTATAAATTCAATTTCTTAAGTATGGAGGTCGGTTTCAAAGTATAATACTTTCAAATAAAGCACGAATGAGAGCCCTGAATTATGCATTTTTCAAATAGTGCTTCTTAGTTGAAACACCCCGTATTTTTCCTAAAATTCTTTAATTTTAGACATTCTGTTTTTTTAAATTATTTTACGAGAAAGAAAAGTTTATTTAAATTTTGTTATGCGTATTTCTGTTTTATTATTTTTTGCGATTTTAATTCCGAGTTTACTTTCTTTGGATGAAAGAAACCATAAAATAACAATTGAGAGCAACTCTCAATTGCCAAATAAAAACAGTATTTTAAAGAAAATGAAAAGAAAAATTGGCAAAAATTTTAACTCTATGTTTCGAAAGATTGGATTTTCAAAAAAATCAAGAGGAGAGAAAGATCCTTGCGGTGAAAAAATTTTTAAAATTAAATTTCTCATTTATTCAATTTTAGAATTATAAGTTCAAAATTTTAAAGGACCAATGGAATAGGGTTTTCTGTGGTCTAGCGAGTTATATTGATAAGTCTTATCAACACTAATTAACTTTTCGAGATTTGTGAGAAGAAACAAGGAATCTAACCCCATGTTACGTCTAAATTTAAATCTGGCCGGGCTTATTGAATTTCGAGTTGAACAAATCCAACGTTTTCTAAGTTTCCAAAGTTGGTTATATATCTCCTAAAAATGTTGTGAACGGAACCTAATCAGATTCTCTTTCTTCGCAGACTGAGAACCAGTCGGAGTTACTCCAACCTAGAAAATAATTCAAATATTTTTTAGTTTTTCCTAAAAAAGAAACAAATCCATTGTATCAACAATTCACGGACGAACATGAGAAATCATTAAAAAATTTATGCAATACAAATAGCAAAATAAAGGATGTTATTAAGTCGGTTAACACGTTAGAAAATGGAAAAGAGATATTAAAACAAATTTTGAAGAATTTAAAAAATTCGGAGAAAGAAAATAATTCGAAGAAAGAAAGGATTTTGAAAGAAAGGGTTTTGAAAGAACAATTCAATATCTATAAAGATTTACCGTTGTCCGATGCAATGCATAAATTTAGAAAGTTTGTGGATAAGAATAAATCAGATAAGGTTAGACTTGAAATATTATTTTTGCTAAATTAGAATTTATCTCCCTTTTCAAATAAGATTTACCTTCGGTAAATCTAGCCGTTTAATAATGGTCGGGTTTGGGCCATAATTTTTGTTAAAAATATTACATATAATTTTATATAGCATTAATATTTTTAATTATCGTGCCGATCAGATCTGAGCATTCTTCAAAGAGTTATAAGTGATAGGCAATGTTTCAGACAGAAAACTCTTTTTTACCAATAAGGGCTTCTATAATGATCAGATCGTATCGGCCAAATAAGGAAATGTTGCCGAATTTTGAGACATTAGAAAGTAAGGTTTACCGTATTTTTTCGATTAATTCCTCTGGGGAATTATTTTTCAACCCAACTCTAGCATGGGGAATTATTCGAGGGAGGGGAATTATTCGAGTCTCGGCATTTGAACGTGCGGTAGGGTATTTGTGTGTTGGGAATTATTTTTTCAACCCAACTCTAGCATGGGGAATTATTCGAGGGAGGGGAATTAATCAAGAGAGGGGAATTAATCGAGAAAATACGGTAGTACCATTCTGAAGTATAGTACTATTCTGAAACATCACTCGTCTATTTATTTTAGTTTTTTTAATTTCTCGGAATCACTTTTAAAGGTATTCGACACGAAACTTGTTTTACAATTTTTGCAAGTTCTTCAATTTTGTGCAACAATCAAACACACCTATGAACCCCCTATCCGCCCAACATTAATGCTTTATTGTAAACATATTGTGTTACCTAGAGCTAGAGAAGTGCTTAATTCTGTTGGGATTGGATATAGTTTTGGCAAATTTTCTATTAAAATTGACAAAAATAATGAAGGAAAAAAGGATCCAATGAAAATAGAAGAGTGGTTAGTTGAGGAAAAATCTGTTGAGAAATGGTCCCCAAATCTTGAAACGATTTTAGAAGAAAATTAGAAAATGAGTAACGATAAACCGAAAAATCATTAAATTTGGGCACTATTGAAGAAGTTGGAAGTGTTTTGTGCACTTCTGCGGAGTGTTTTGTAGACTTTTACAAATTTTATTCACACGAATACTTTTATTTTTCGCCGTAATAAAATACTAAAAAAGTGAGTAAAATGTAAGCTTTTATTATGTTAAAAAGTCTGGAAAACATGCCGCAAAAATGGACTGGTTTCTTCTCTAGTGTCTAGATTTATTGTAGATACATCCCAATGTACCACAAGCCCAACTGTATCGCCTAGCTTTAACTAGGTTCAAAATTATCGAACCCATGACGTTCTGATATGTTTCGATGTGCCTCGACAAGCTGAATCGAACATCATACGTCCAGGATTCGACTATTCTTAACTAATATTAGCTTGGCGGACATTGAGCTCGCGGTACGTTATCCTACTAACATTGTTGCATTTTAGTTTTTTTTATTTGTTAAGATTATTGTTAAGCTTTTTAGCTTTTATTTGTCTTTTATAAAAAATTTTCGAACAAATTGTTATTGTTTAATTTTATTTATCCCCCTAACCTCCATGTTATCACGATTTAAAAATGTTTACTAATTTATACAGATATACATAAAAATTGAGCAAAAAAATGTATGTGATCAAGCATCAAATTAATTTTATAGGGGTTCAGAAAAGTATAGAATACTTCTTAAATGTGTTCCTATTATAGCCCAAGGGTTGAGTTTGACAGAATAAAAGAATGATACGAGTTATAATTAGGGCTCGGATTTATATTGAAATAAAATCGCAAAATATGGCCATAAAATATTGAAATAAGTGGGCAAAATATTGACATAAAATGACAAAAATTAGTGAAATATTGAAATAAATTATCGTTTATTCACTAGAAAACTCCCCAAAAAAGTTGAAATTTGACAAAAAAATGAATCACGTTTTTAAAATTTCACATTTGCTTTATAGCCCGACGAATTGAGTAACTTTACGCTCTTAGACATTTTGCGATTGACAAAATGAGGTGGGACATTTAGTGGGTTTTGCTCAATGTGCCATTTTTGAGGTTTTGCCCAACAAATTTTGAGATTTTTGTTAATTAAGAATTTTTTATCCTGTTACGAAGAATGTCTAGGGAATAATTAGTGGGAATGCAAATGTACTGTAGTGAATAATAGGCCATAATATCCCCTTTTCAGCGCCGCAGGCAAAAATTCTGAGAATTTTGGAAGACCAAGAAGCCAAATTTTTCCATTTTTAGCACCGCAGGCAAAAATTATGAGATTTTTGGTTGTCAGGCGGCCAGATTTCTTCACTTTTTTCCTAAAATTTATGAAAAATCCCTAAATTTTGGTAAAAATATGCAAAAATATTGAAATAATTTGAAAAATGTGCCAAATATTGAAATAACTGGAAAATTGGCAAAATATTGAAATATATTGAAATGTAACTTCGTTCAAAATCATAATATCGAAAAACTAATGGCATATTTGAGCTTCTCTTGCCATAATATATTCAGGAAAAAAAATATATTTCAATACAAATCCGAGCCCTAGTTATAATAAATTTGGGTTAGGATTTATATGGATTTAAATATTTTTTCCTGGTCCCATTAGGTTCTGAAATTTCTAGAAGACTGTTTTGGCGTATATGCTGATAAGGTCGTTTTTGAGTTATCAATCAGTATCTTATCCATATTTTTCGAATTATAGTCCATATCAGTGATGATTGGATTACCCTTTCGACCCAAACTCCGATCCAAAGCAAATCTTGTAACCTAACCCCAACTTTTTTTCTCAATAAGCCCCATTCTTAGTCCATATAAATCCTAGCCCTATAATAACCGGACTTGCTCAGAATATTGATTTTAGTATCTGTATCCGGATATTTACGCGTAACAGGCGGATATCCGCAGGCATCTTGATATTATCTGTATTCGTGTCCATGAGCAGGTCTGATAATAACAGTAAAAGATTAAATAATAAAATAATGAGAAGTAAGATAGGCAGCCGACTGACGGACTGTTTGTCTGTAGACGGGCAAAGTCAATACCACAACGTTTAGACAGCTGCTTCCTATATTAAAATACCCCCCAATTAATGTTAATAAATAGTATTAGCTCTCATTATTTTTTAATTTATTTTTTCTTAATTCCATCATTCTTTGTTGATTTCTAACAAGAATAGGCTTTCTGTGTTTAACATAAACTTCCAATTTTGTGCCGTCAAACTCCCAAATTAGAAGAAAATAAAACAATGAATTTATACCGATAAGAAAATATTCGGCTATTGAGAAGGTTGCATATGCTTTAAATTAAATATTTAAAACTAATCCTTTTATTCCTCTCCATCAATTTAACATGATAAAGAGGAATAATTAATTAATTCTCTACCACTTGGGGAGAAAACTTTGAGAAGATATCAAGGAACTTGGAGATAGCAAAGGATCGCTTGTTATCCCTTAAGGTTCCCGGGTATCCGTCCAATCCCAAATAATCCTTTAAAATAACTCTTAATCCTACAATGTTCTTCAGTACTAAAATTAAGAATTTTGAGTTTTTGGGCTTATAACTTATGTAATTTAGAAATTTAGCTTTCTGAGATATCGTAAAAGTTAAAAGCAGATTAATAGAAAAATTTTGGAACCCCTAAAAATCCAAAAATTGTTTCCGGACACCAGAAAATAATTTAGTTACTCATTAGGGATACCGTATTTCCTCTAAAATAACCCCATGGATTTATTTTTTTCGATCAACCTCTAGAGGAGGGCTATTTTAGAGGGGAAATTTTAGAATGGGCTATTTTAGAGGGAAAAGGGGCTATTTTTGAGGAAAAATCCTAGCCCTAAAACTTCCATCAAGTAGCTACACATTAAGGATATTTAAAAATGTCCAATCAAAAAATATTTCAACATATTTAACTTACGTATTGTGTTGCAGGTTAACACAAAAGTTAAATAAGAAAACCCCGTAGACATAGATAAGGGATATCCTACAAGAAATAAGGCGCATTTTATTTGAAAGACTCTGTCGTGCTAAAAAATATTTTTTAAATTAATTTTAAAAATAAACTAGCCATCGGTCTTAATTTTCGAATTCCCGAATGGTAATGCAAAAGATTGTTGAATAGCATATTTAAATTAAATGGGATAAGCCATAAAGCAAAACAAAAGGCGTGGACTTCTGAATTTAATTAATTATTTTGGTAGTTAAAATCAGAATTTTTTGTATTTTTTAAAATTTTTATTCTGATTTTTATATTTGTTTTATTTCAAAAATAATTTCAGTGGAGAATATTTTCAGAATTATTAAAAAGGCAAATTAAAGTAGAAATCGTAGACAAAACAGAATAATTAGAAAAATCAGAATTTTAAAAAAATATTAATTCTGATTATTAATTAAATTCTGATTTTCATTTAAGAGTTAATTATAATTGAGAAAATCGGAATAATAAATCAGAATTATTAACTAAGAATTTCAGAATTTTTAAATCAGAAACCTCAAACCAGAATTATTTAAATGGAATTTTTTAAATCCGAATTTTTAAATAAGAAATTAAAAATTCAGAATTTCTGATTAAATTAAAATAATGAAAATCAGAATTTGATGTAATGAAATCAGAATTTTTCAGAGGAATTTCTGATAATAAATCTAACCATATATAATTAAATTGTTTTTTACAAAATCAGAATAAAATGAATCAGAATTTTCAGAATCAGAATTATTAAAATTTTTAATTAAAGGTTTCAAATCAGAATTAGTTTATAAAATCAGAATTTTAATACATTTTAGTTCTGATTAATATATTAAATTCTGATTTTTATTTAAGAGTAATAAAATCAGAATAAAAAGAATAGGAAGTTCAGAATTATTTAAAATCAGAATTATCCAAAATCAGAATTTTAATATTTTAAATTAAAAATCAGAATTTCTGATTTTTTAAAGGTTTAAAATCAAAATTAGTTTATAAAATCAGAATTTTAATTATATTCTCATTAATAAGAACCAACTAAAATTGCTTTCAATATCAATCACAGAAACTGCGGTTAATCCCAACGCTTCAATAACCAATAAAAAATAGTGCAATTTAACAATCACGCAAAACCACCGTTTTGTTCTGTGAATAGAATCACCCAAAGAATAATGATTTTTATAGACCTTTTTAATTTTTTTAAAATAATTTTGAATTACAGGGTGACCCAAAAGAAACCGGACACAGGATTTATGCCATAACTTTATTCAAATTAAAGATAATGAGATCAAATAAAGATGAAATTATAGAGAACTAAATGGAGAATAAAATAAAAAAATCTTTTAGAATTTTCCCTATTCTACTTTGAGATAAGGTTAAAGGAAAGTGCGAAAAATTATTGCTCCAGGTCGCACCTTTTTTGAGGCATTTTGCCTATAACATTAGAACAGATTGCAGGAATTACAGAAAAAATTTTTGGCATCTAGAGCAGTCCTTTATCTATAGAAATTATAAAGCAAAAAAATTTTTTAGATTAACGCTTAAAGAGATATTCGATTGCGCGTAACCCTCCCAAAATGAGAAAATCGCATTCCCCCCAAAACTGATTTACATCTACTCAGAGCCATCCATGTAGGAGTTGGAGTTTTCATCTTTCAGATTTGTCCGGTTCGCTAATGATCTTAATTAAATTCTGTTGAGATCATCCCGTTTGGATTTCTCCTTTCTGAGATACAGAAAATAAAATTTTGGGGGGAAAATTTTGATATGGTGTACCTAAAATTACATAACTTTCTTAATCCTTAATCAAAAAATCTTTAATTTAACTATATAATATAGAAATAAATGAGCTACAAAATAATCTTGGAATTATTTAAAAATGATAAAAACAAAAAAAGTTATAAAGGATAAAAAAGTGTCCGGTTTCTTTTGGGTCACCCTGTATAAATTAAACTAACAATGGCATAGAAAAAACGAGGCGGTAAATGCATTGCTAAAACCTTTGAAAAATTTTTTTTGATTTTTAAAAAGCATTTTTTAATTAATTTATTAATGGCTTGGATAAGCAACGAGAATCGGAATAATAAAAACCAGAATTTATAAAATCAGTTTTTAGAACTCAGTATTTTTAAAAATCAGAATTTATAAAATCAGAATTTCTTTTAATTTCTTAATTAGAATTTTTTAAATCAGAATTTTATAATCAGAATTATTTAAAATCAGAATTTTTAAAAATCAGAATTTTTAAAAATCAGAATTTTTAAGAATAAGAATTTCTTTAAATCAGAATTTTTAAAAATCAGATTTTTAAAAAATCAGAATTTTAAAATCAGAATTAATAGAATCAGAATTGTTTTTAAATCAGAATTTTTAAAAATCAGAATCTTTTAAATCAGAATTTTTAAAAATCAAAATTATCAAATCAGAATTTTTAAAAAAAATTTTTAAATCAGAATTATTTGAAAATCAAAATTTTAATTTAATAAAACTTGGAAAATCAGAATTTTAATAAGTTTACAAAAATTCTGATTAAATGAGAAGGTTGCTAAACCCAAAACTTTGTTTGATACATATCAACTTTTCCATTAAAAAATTTTTTTAATAATAAAAAAATTAATTTACCATTAACCAAATATATTTTTGTGGCTTCCAAACACCAATACTTTAAATTATTTAATTAGAAAATTAAATTTAACCAATTAATTTACCTATAACTGACGGGAGGAAAAATACTTTTAAGACCCTTAAATTAATTTTTTGAGTGAGAAAAATTATTTTAAATTAATTAAAATACCGGACACATTGTTGAGGGAATCGTAAAATTAGCTATACGGTCATATTGCAATGTAAATGAATATGCCAAACATAAGTAACAGGCAATACCTGAAGGGTTTTTATTTTTAGAATATGTCAGAATTTTCAAATCAGAATTAGTTCTAAAACTCAAAAAACTTAACCCCTTAATATTTTTCGAGTTCTGTGTAATGGTTATGAAAACGCAGAGGATACGTCTCTTATCAATAAACAAACCTGGCCTTGGTTAGATTATGGATAAGAATTATTTTTCTCAATCAAGGCCGGAAAAATTGCCATTTTTAAATTTAAATAAGTAACGAATATGTAGTCTGTCCTAGTTGCCGTAAGTCATGAACAGAGGCGATGCAGGTTCTATTAATGCAGGTTCTATTACTCGAGTAACTAACCCCGCAGTTTGGAATTACCCGATTTTTGAATAAGGGTTCTGTGTTAATATACCCGCATTAGCGTGTTGGCTAACCCTCATCTTGATATTAGGATTACCGATCCAGAATAAATACACGAATTTAACTATTATTATCAAAATTTCAACATTCCAGGATGTAAAAATATAAAAAATTTTTACCAGGTAAAATCGCAGCTAATAACCCAATCGACCTAACTTTCCATTTCGCATCAGGTCTAATTGCCCATTCTGTTGTTTCAGAATTTTTATTTTCCCTAAGTTCCTCCTTTTTGTCAAAACAATTTTTACAAAAATTATTTTCTTTTTCATCAGAATAGGAAGTAGAGGCTTCTTCTGACGAATCTGGGGAGCAACTATTTGAGGTGGAAGAGTCGTATAAGGGGGGAGAGTAGGAGGTTGTTGGGTCATAATCTTCAATTACTATTTTTGTTGTTTTTGAAGGCTCTGGAATTTTTTGGAAATTTAGGGTTGTTATGGGGATTTGTGGTGGTGGTTGGTGGCATTTTAAAGAAATTGAAGTTGTTTTCATTTATTTTTGGATTTAAATATTTTTTTTTTGATTTTTTGGAGGAATATATTTTTATAAATAAATAGTGGGGAATACTTTAAAATTAAAATTAATTCAAAATAAGGTACTTTTTGGTTATCACAAAGTAGTTTTTGCGGACATTTTATGCGGACTCATTTTTGCATTGAATGGTCAAAGGTTCTTTCTACCTCGATTTTCTAAATTTTCCCTGCGCTCATTGGATGAAGCCACAAGGAAAATTGAGTGAAATCGAGGAAGGAAGAACCTTCTTGCTTTGTTGGGCGGAAGAAGCTTTGACCATTCCGTGCAAAAATGAGTCCGCATAAAATGTCCGCAAAAACTACTTTGGATAACCAATAAGTACCCTAAATAATTTTTATTTTAAACGAGTACTAGATTAATTACTCTCGCCAAGGTTGGATCTTTAACAATGGCTTGAGGCATTAATCAACATCCTTAAAAAAGATTAAAGATGATCACATTAATAAATTGTATGCTATAAATTTGAACCAAGTGATCATTGCAGGAACTTAACTAAATTCTTCCAAGATGTCACATAAATAATACACCGGGCCTAAAACTTCCAAACACTTAGTTCTCTTTCGCAAATACTTTTTTGAATTTAAAAGAGATTTAGGATTGAGATATTTGGAAAATTGTAAGGAAAGTAAAACTTCTTCAGAGATCGTGGATGATCATAATCAGAGCTATCATGCAGCGACGGTTAGGTTCTTCGAAAATTTCTCAGGTCTGATTTTGGGTAATCCGACTTATCATTTTTTACATTTATTTATTTAAATTGGGCGAGCGAAGATGACAATTGCAAAAAATGCAAAACGCAATGAGCCGGATTCCTTATGTAAAAATTTTTTTTGTATTGTGTATGCTCCTTCTCCCAATCCCACTCTAAGTAAATTAATATTCAAATTGTATAAACTGATTAAAATTAAATTTTTCTATTTTGTAATTAAATAATTTCCGTTAAAAATTAACAAAAAAATGAATATTAAGTAGAATAACATGAAAATAAACCGAAAATTGGGCAAAACAAAAACTAAAAGGTTTTATGTCTAAAACAAAAATGTTTCTTTACTTTATTTCACCCAATCGTTGAAATAAAGTAAATATAAATAAAATAATAAACGCTCATTCATCTTTCACCGCTATAAAACCTTTCTAAAAAAATTTTTTTTCCTTAATTTATACTTTTGCGCTTTTTACCAACACAACAATCATTAATTTCATTCATTTTCCCTTAGCAATTTCAAACACACAAAAATAATAATAATTTTTGGGAAAGTATAGGAAATCTATAAATTTAGTGAGAAAAAGGGAGAGAATGATCTCCCTTTCAAATTTTATTTTTTAAATTGATCAAAAAATGAATGCGGAATTGGGCAAATAAACGTTGAAAATGAACGTTGAGCTAAACTATAACGTTCATTTTTCTTATCTTTTTATCAAAACAATTTTTTTAAATTTTTTTTTGTTAATTTGATAGAGAATTAAATTTGCTACAAAAATGAAGTAAAAAAGAGCAAAGCAAAAAAATAAAAATTAAAAAAAAATTTTTTTGAGATGCGTCCATCTCTAATCGCCGAACTCTTATGTAAACTAAAATACAGAACATAAACGTAAAAAATTTTAAAAATTATAAAAATGAATTTTAAAAATTCAAAAAAAAATTTTTAGTCGAGTTTAGGAAAGCGGCTCGGTTCGGTTCGAATGATCGAACCGACCTCGAGTTTTGGCCCGAAAAAGACTCAACCGGTCCGGCCCGAAGAAATGAGGCCCAAAAAAGACTCGAACGGTCAGTTCGAAAAATACAACCCTAGTCGAATTCCTCCTAAATCATGATCAAATAAACTAAAGCACAGTGTTAAAAATCAACGAAAAAATTTTTTAAAAAATTTTAAGGCTGTAGTGTAGTGTACCGGTGGTAAAAGTTCTGGATGTAACATATGTCATTCGATTCGTCTTGACGAGCTGAGTCGAATGGTACCACTCCCTACTTTAGGAAATAATTCTGGACCGAGTTATAGGTCCCGAAAAATTGAAAAACCAAAGGGGGGAGTAAGCTCGATTTTGGGGTGAAAAATTCGAATATGCAAATAATAGCTCATTCGAAAGAGCTCGTCGAGCTGAGTCGAATGACACCAAAATCAACGAAATCTGACTTGATTTGACAAAGTTATGAGCATTTGTTTTAGCTCCTTACCTTTGGTCTACGTGCAGGTTTTTGCTGTTACTGGAGCCCCAAGTACATTCAGAGCAAGGGAGATGGGAGTAGGTTTATGTTACGAACCCAGACCCATCGCCCGTAGACTCCCCGCGAGGCGCGTGCCGCAAAACCCCGCGCGAAGCGCGGGGTTTTGCACAAGCGCCTCGCCGACGCCCCATAGGTTTATGTTGATTGTTTTTCTGTTGTAACTTTATCCAAACTCTTTCAATCATGATGATTCTGGTATCATTCGACTCAGCTCGACGAGCTCTTTCGAATGAGCTATTACATGCTTTTTCGAATTTTTGACCCTAAAATCCGCCCTATGGGTTTTGACCATTTCGAGCCCTATATCTCGACTCCAACTTGTTCAATCAAGCTGATTTTGGTGTCATTCGACTCAGCTCGACGAGCTCTTTCGAATGAGCTATTATTTGCATATTTGAATTTTTCAACCCAAAATCGAGCTTACTCCCCCCTATGGTTTTTCAATTTTTCGGGACCTATAACTCGGCCCAGAATCATTTCCTAAAGTTGAGAGTTGTACCATTCGACTCAGCTCGTCGAGACGAATCGAATGACATATGTCACGTCCCGAACTTTTACCACCGGTACACTACACTATATCCAATTTTAAATACTATAAATTATACTAAAATAAATTCAAAAACCAAATTTAAAAAATTAAAGGTTGCATTTAATGCGCAAAAAGAAAGGAAAAATAAAGAAATTATTCCGCTTCTTTTAACAACTTTTTTCAATTAGCTTATAGCTATTTATTCATTCCCTTATATAAAAAGCTATTCATTTTAGCGACAAAATGAATACACAAATCAATTGCTTCTCCTGCTAAAAAGGAGAAAAAATGTTTTTGATGGTCACGCTTTATGGGTGAAGAAGCGCATTTTTGTTAAAGACTGGCAAACATGTCGATAGAAATTATTTAATATTTACTCAGTTAAACATTTTAAGATTTGATATTATCTTTACAATATACGTATGTGCTAACATTAATCGAGAATGAGTTATCATTTTCTGACATTTTTGGTTGACTGACAAGATACAGCTGAAGTCGGCGCGCGGTCACAACGGCGCAAAGCCATAACTTGCTTCAAGATTTCCAAATCTTACCAAATTTAGTATTAAACGATTCCTCTCATCGAGCTAAAAAGATAGGTACCAAAATTGTTAAGGGCCAGAAATTTTCAAGCAAGTTATGGCTTTGCGCCGTTGTGGCCGCGCGCCTAGTGAGGCATGCACCGCTTGGCATTATAAAATGATATTCTGTAAACTTGACAATTTGAAAATGAGATTATTTGAAATTGACATTATGTAATAGTTGACATTATGTGATGCTTGATATTTTGTAATAGTTGACATTTTGTAATACCTAAAATATTTGACAAAATGAAATATTTTATTAATTCTCTCTCAGAAAAATAATTCACGTGCCTGTCATACTCACATGTCTTCTCTCACCGCTATGTTATAGAAGAGTAATGTAGTTAGAGAGAATAAACAAAGCCAGTTTAGGTCCTTTTTATAGCTCGTTTTACTCTGAAGCAATTTTCTTTTTTTATCGGCAAATAACTAGTTGATTGAAGAACAATTTTTTGTTTCTTTCAGACTTCTTTTCTCATCATAAACTTTTGTACGAAAGAATTTTTATCTGAATTTATAAAATTAATTGATTTAATTTTCTAATTTTATAAAGAACATACCCTTCCTCTCCAAAGTTGGACGAAATGTCTTCCTATATTATTTCCAAGCAACTTGTGACAATAATCATTTTACATTCATGTCAAAGTTCTTAAAAGTGAATTCTAAAAACGCTCACAATTCGACATTAGCTCCATTTAAATAGAACTTTTTAGAAAATTTCAAAATGTCGAATTTTCAAAATATCTAAAATTCAAAATATCAATAATAATTTTTTATTAGTCTGTTTTTCCAGTATTAGTCAACCATTTGCCGATTAAATTTCCTCCTAAATTATTTTTAGATAAGAGAAACGACTGTTTTATTTAATCGATTTTTTCTTGTACACTTCAAATTGACAAAAATAATTCTGTAAAATCAGGCACTTTGCTGACATTTATTTACATTTCTTCATTTATCAATCAACAAATTTAAATTATGAGCAGTCCAAAAAAGAAGATTTTGTTGAAAGTGATCATTTTAGGTTAGAAAAATTGAGGATTTTAAGAAAAAATAAATTTTGGGATCAACTGTCACCTTTAAGGAATTTGCTTAAATCACTTTATAAAATCGCTCCAATGACTATTTTAGGTTGCCTAGCACTACATAAGATGCTTAGCAGTCCAGATATTCCAAAAATTATTCTTTTCTTTATAAATTAGTTGAAAAAACTGGATGGTGACATTTGATCCCACAATTTTTCAAAATTTTTTAAATTATTTTTCAAGGAGATTCTGGCGTCGGAAAAACCTCGTTGATGAACCAGTATGTCAATAAACGATTTAGCAATCAATACAAGGCCACAATCGGTGCTGATTTTCTCACAAAGGACATTACAATTGATGATAGGGTTGTGACTATGCAGGTTTTTTAAAAAAATTTTTGGCTTATTTTTAATTTATTTTGTCAGATTTGGGATACGGCTGGTCAAGAACGTTTTCAATCACTTGGAGTAGCTTTTTACCGTGGGGCTGATTGCTGCGTTTTGGTATGAAAATTTTTTGGTTCTTTTCTGTTATACGACCGCAAACTGAGTGCAAGCCGAATTTTTATCGAGGGAATTTGATTTGCAACTTATTTTTATAGGATCAAGCATCAAAAAGTTAAAGCCGATCAAAATCGGTTGGGGACACATTTTGCGGTCGTATAACGGAAAATACCAATTTTTTAAATGTTTAAGATTCGTCTTGGGAGGTTGGTGGATTTTTGTTCTTTTTATCCTTGTGGCCTGGACCCTAGCTATGATGACTAGATGTTTTTCTGGGTTTTCGTGGAAAATCGATCGATTCACACAATTCTTTTTCAAATTCATCAAATTCTCTCGCAAAAAACCCGTAAAATTTTTTGATCGACTCCCTCCCTTCCCCAACTGGTTTCTCCTCATAGAGCCTTTTCTCTTTCACATTTTGCTCAGAATTTATTTCTGCCACGTTTCAGGTTTATGATTTAACTTACGCTCCATCTTTCAAAAACTTGGAAAGTTGGAGAGACGAATTTTTGGTTCAAGCAAGTCCTCGGGATCCAGAAAATTTTCCGTTTGTTTTGCTCGGAAACAAAGTCGATAATGAAGCTGCTAGAGCCATACATGCAAAGCGGGCTGAAGGGTGGTGCCAGTCAAAGTGTAATATGCCTTATTTTGAGGTTATTTAATTTTAACGGATAGTTCTGATTTAGGGTCAGAAGTCCCTGGAAATATTTGATACCCGGTGTTGTGTAGTGGTATCGCTATAGTATAAAAGCCAGTGAAAGCATCAGTCTAGTTGAATCATACTAGCGCGGCTAGTCTGTCCAAGCCCTTTCCACCTTCGCCTTCATTGTTTATTTCTACACCAGATAAATTGTATTCTTGTGCACGTCAACATTAGCTAGATCTCGGACACCTCCGGTCGTAATACCCGGAACCCTATCCGATACCCGTGCGGAAGAATCTAATATCTGCAATTTCAGCCCCAGTCTGACACCACTATAAGACACTTAAATTAACGTCAGTTTTTTGTGGGAGTTGTCAGCCTATTTATTTTTTCTGGTTGGATTATCCCTCATACATAGTCTTTCCATTTTTAACTTTCTTTTGGGTGTTTAACTTAAAATTTCTTTTATAGGTTTCCGCAAAGGAGGCATTAAATGTGGATGAAGGTAAATTCTAAATAATTTAACTTGTATGGGCTTGCCTTTAAATTAAATTGTTTTTACTTGGGGAAAAATTATTCACTGGAGAAAATTCCCTTTATGCGGCCAAAAGTCCGCTAGTTTTATCCGCAAATTAAATTATATTTGGGTGTGAATGTAAGGGTAGAAGAACTCCGAGAAACCTGTTTTAAAATATAAAGATGAACCGAATTTGGGAAACTTACCTTTTAAAGTTATTATTTGCCTCAGGCAATAATTTTAATCAAATTAATTTATAATTGAAAAAATTTATTTTTAAAGCATTTATGGAAATTGCAAAGGCTGCGCTTGCACGTGATGCCCAGGAAACTGAAAATCCATGTAAAAAAATTAATTTTAAAAATATATTTTAGAGAAACACCCAAGAGTTACATTTAATTAAGAAAAATTTCAGAAGGTTGGCTACACGTCCCCTCTCGGTCTAATTTTTCTACATAAAGAGTATGAGCCGTTGGAAATAACGTCAGATCAGAGAAAAACATCCTTCGGGGCTGAGTCATTCAGACTTATAAGGAAGGTGACATAGATGGGGACGTTATAGGGATCTTCCATTGTAATTTAAGCTTACTATTACAACACCTGCAGTTGGGACCGACTTGACTTGACGTATAAGAGAAAACGTAGTGAGAAGAGGATGGATGAAAGGGTGGGGGCGTCATAATAAAAAAAATTTGTGTTTTATTAATAATTTTTTTTAAATTTAAAGCATTTCCTGATCAAATAAATCTGAGAGCACCATCAACTTCACAACAACGTCAAAACAGTTGTAATTGCTAAAGAGGGGAATTTTCGAAGATGAAGTGAAAATTGGGAATTATTTGGAAAAATACCTATAAAATACGGATAAAAAATTTAAAAAAATTCAATAAAAAAATACCAACACACACCAATTTTTGCTATTATTTTCAATAAATTTTTCGATAATGTATATTTAAGTGCTTGGAAAGTTAGCTAAATGGGTGGATTGAGGATGGACTAAAATAGAGTAGAGATGACCGTGTCAAACCTTAAGACCTATTCCCTAAATAACTTTCGACTCAAAAGACCTGCAATTTTCAAAGTGAATATCGATGAATTTGGTATGATTGAAGGTGATAGAGATCTCTACTCTCACAAATCAGAGTTATGATATACGCTCACAATTCCGCCTTATATCGGTTCTATAATACAGAACCGGTACTTATCTTCATAGAATTAGTATTTAGGCCCCTTTAATCCTTCTAAATCCCACAATAATCTTTTTCAAAAGTTGTAAATCTTATGATCAAAGTTTTTTGGGGTGTAGCTCTTTTGGGGTGAATTCGAGATGACCACTCAACCGACATTCATACGTGTATCGAAGGTTGAAACCAGTGTTTGGAAGCTCGTGCCAAAATTCGTACTCTAATACCTCAATCCTCAAAATTCCAACCACTGGTTGAAACTTGTCTTAAACGCTTTTCGGAACTTGAACAAGTCTTCTGATTTATTAAATATTTAACATTTTTTTCTATTTCTGCCAGGGTGGCCCCTTCCAGTGTTTGGAAGCTCGTGCCAAAATTCGTACTCTAATACCTCAATCCTCAAAATTCCAACCACTGGTTGAAACTTGTCTCAAACGCTTTTCGGAACTTGAACAAGTCTTCTGATTTATTAAATATTTAACATTTTTTTCTATTTCTGCCAGGGTGGCCCCTTCCAAAACGCTAAAATAGGGCGCAGCTGCTGGGCTTTGAAACTAAGGTTGGTGGATAATTGGAAATCTTCGGATATCTGGATCCGAACCGAAAATTTCCGGATATCCGGCACTTTTTCGGATCCGGATCCGCCAACATTATTTGAAACAACAACGCTTTTATCTGTTCCGTTTCATTTTTGTTTTATCAACAAGTATTGAAGAAAACTTGTTGGGATGGCTATAATAATATTTTTTCAAGTCATACCCAAGATTTTGTTTATGCTTACGAAAAATTTTTAGAGAATAAATATATACATATATCGAATATCGATAATCGTTGATCGAAATGTTACGGAAAATGATTTAAAAAATAAATCTTCAACTTTCTTCGAGAAAATATCTTCAAACTTCATAATCATCACGATGATCAACCATAAAGATGGCCATATTGATCAACTCCAGTAGCGTGGCCATAAAGATCATTTAAATGTTTTTGTTCAGGCGTTTGATCTTGGTTACCTAAAATTATGAATTAAGCATAGCTTTTATAATTTGTTGAGAAGAAATAAAAGTTTCGGAACGCTTAACTCGGTAAGAGTCATATACTTATGGGAGCCTTCAAGCAGATCGAACGCTTTTTCAATGTTCATTAGAGATGGGATCTTAGAGGGAATTATATTATTATCCCCTCAAATTATATTAGAGGGTAAGGTTGGCGGTTCCGGGTATCCGGAACCAAAAAAACTTCGGATACCGGTTCCGGAGATTTCCCAGGAACCGCCATCCTTATTAGAAGGGCACGCAGATGGAGGGGAATCCGAGGCAGGAAGTCTGACCCTTCTGTACATATGTATAAGGAAAAAATACGGGAAAATAGGGTATTGTATACGATGTTCATGCTGTGGAAAAATTGTGGATGGGAGATGGAATTGAACCATCACGGAAAGGGCCCGAACCGAAAGCACAACCGACTGTGCCACCATCCAACCCGATGATGGATTATTTATTTTCATTTATATTCTTTCTGCAAGTGCGGACACAACATAGGGGGACCCTAAACAATGGCTTCCCAACAACACACCAAATTACAAACATATTACTCACCCTTCTTTTTCTTTTCAGTTGCCGATTGTTGTTGACCATTCCCTAAAATATTTAATGTAATTAAGAGTTCGAACCCGGACCGGGACAGGGTTTTCCGGGCCCGGCCCAGAAACCGGGTATTTTGATAAAATCCGGTTTTTCGGGGTTTAGCCTCTTTTCAAGTTACAAATTATTTTTTGCCTACATTTGTGCTAGCCTTTATCTTCGAGTAGATTGTAACTTTTGATTTTAAATTAAAAATATCCTCAGAAAAAATATTTCCTTCCCTAATTTAATTTCCCACTCCTATTTTCTGTCTAGTATTATTTTGAGAATTCCTTTCCTAATGTTCTGAATAAACTTTAGGAAAGGGATTGGAAATTTCCGAAAAAAAGTTTCTTTTTCCCCTCATTTCAAGAATTAAATTAGAAACCGTCATCAGGACGAGGGTAACTAGACTTAGGGATAGAATTTTGTTTGCTTAAAGTCTTCCTTCCAGCACCAGCATCACAACAATGAATAAAAACAATGGTGACTATTACAAGGGCAAAAAAGAATTTTGACATTTTTTAGGAGTTTTAAAAGTTTTTTTAGTTGAATTTGAATTTTGGATGTTTCCTCTCATTTTCAATTCGGCTTTTATATTAATCTAAATCAACAGCAATCATCACCCTTCGAGGAGGGCGTGAGTCTAGTAAATGCCTTATGATTATTAAATTAATTTCCTTAACAAAGCTTTTTCCATTGTTTTATATTAAATTCCATTGTTTAATTAGGAAAATTTTCCTGATGACAGTCTTTGCTTTATTTTATTGTCTGGCAATAAATTTTATTTCCTGGTCAGGCTGGCCGATCCTGACAGGTCGAAATTTCGATCAGCCCTAATTTTGGTAATTAAAATTAATTTTTGGCTTTATTTTAATGGGGAATTTACTTATAATTATCGAAAAAAGACAAGTAGCATTGTGTCTAATATTGAAGTGTCTATTGTCTTATTAAATTCCCCATGTAATTTAATTTTTTTAATAAAAAATTTTTTTAAATAAATTTAATAAATAAAGTAATTAAAAAAATATTATATTTAATAAGCGAATTTTTAAATGAATCAAAACTTTAATTAATTTTAAGTTCAAATGCTTATAATAATTTCTTTTTTTCTAAAAAATTTATAAATAGGGTTGTTGGCTCCAGGTTTTAAAACCGGAATTTTTGAAATTTTTTGCAAAAAATTAGTCGTTTTTAAAAAATTTTAAGAACCGAAAACCGAAAATTTGTGAAAATGAGTGATTTTATTAAAATTCCCCCAAAATAAAACCGGTATTTGCCTAAAACCCGAAACCGAAAACCGGGTTTCTAAAATTTAGATTAACCGAAAATCGGGGTACAGGTTAATAACCGGCCGCCAACAACACTATTTATAAACTTAGAATGACTTCAGAGTGAACTTTTTATCCTATTTACAGGGCACTTACCCTATTTTTGACATTTTAGCCCTATTTCCCCTATTTTCTACATGAGTTGAATCAGTTTTTTTGTTGCTGATAGTGACCGGTGTCTGACCAAATCTGTCCTTATTTTTCAGTGGCGTTTCAAGGGTGTAGATTATCGTCTAGTTGAAGAAATGGGCATAAAAAGAAAAAGGGGTGTATAGAAGAAAAGGAGACCTTATCTATCGCTGGATAAGGTAATTAATGGAAGTGGGATAATTATTTGAGAGACACGCAATCCGCAAATCTCATCCGCAATTGCGGGCAGCCCTGATCGGGGGTACAATTCCAGATAAAACTGAAAGGCTTCTGGCTGCAAAAAAATAAAAAGAGCAAAAAAGTGTTTGCACATTTTAGAAAATATATTTAGTCTCATTAATATTTTTTATCAAAACACGAAAAAATTTTCGCTTTTGATCTTTCCAAAAACAATTTTTCAGTAACTCACGTGAAATTCTGCAATACACAAAACTTAGCTAAATTTAGATAATGGGAGTATAAATTTACAAACTACACATAAAAACTAAATAATAAATTCACAGAACGATAATTGGCCGAAAAACCCCAATAAATTTGTATAAGATTCTCCATCCATCAATCCGTGGTCACAAAATTTGGCTGTTGTCTAGTGTGGCGTTTATAAAAGTTATGGAACTGAAAATCTAATATATATCGAAATTTAATATTTTTTATCAAAACACGAAAAAATTTTCGCTTTTGATCTTTCCATGACATATGTCAGTTATGGAACTGACATATGTCATTCGATTTGTCTCGACGAGCTGCGTCGAACGGTACTACTCTTAAATTTTGGAAATGATTTTGGACTGAGTTATAGTCTAGAAAAATTGAAAACCTTTTTATTGTAAGTTATACGGGGAATAAGCTCAATTTTGAATATGTATCTGTTATTGTTTTTCCTGCTTCGAGGCCCCCAGGGATGTTAGCGAAGATATTAATAGGATTCCTAGGTCACGAGCATAATTTAAAAAAGTTTTAATATAAATAGCTCGATCGAAATTAAATGAAGTAAATACCCTAGAGGTTCGTGACAATCTAAAATTTATTCTTGGTCAATGGGGGGGGGGGGGGTGGGCATTACAGTGAATAGACTTTAAGGAAATTGTCCCATTTCTATTAAATGATGATCCAAACTTTGCAATAAAAAGCTTATCTCATTAACAGGCTAAATAAACATTTAAAAATATTAAATGAATTTTATGCGTAATTTGGGGAGTTTAATTCTTTAAAATTTGGCCAAATAAAACCAGCAGAATTTACCCATTAAAATAACATTTAATAAAAATAAATAATTCTTTAAATAAATAAATTTACAAAAAATGATTAAAATTAATTCCATTATTTTCTTAATTCTTTTAATTATTAATTTTATTAATTATTATATAATGGCTGACAAACGACCAACCGCTCCAGGGCATTCACCTGGAATTGGACATTAAATTGGTCGAAATTGTAATTTTTTAATAATAAAATTAGAAAATATACAAGGGATCCTGTGATATAAAAAAATAAATTCTCAATTTAGTCAATAGGGAATCCCCCCACCCTCCCCAAAAAAAGACGTTTGGAATCCCCTATTTCGATATTTGCCAGTCAAGGATCTTCTAATTATTACCAAAAATTGTTTCAAATATTTTATTTTTTAAAGTTTTAATCAGGAAAGTAAGAAAAAATATGATAAATACTGGAGATTTGGAGCATTTTGGCAAAAAAATTAAAAACTTTTCTTTAACAACAATACACAAAACTGGGATCTGTTCTTCTTTAATTGTTGGAAAATTGTTTGAAAAAACTTTCTATCAAATTTTAATATTTTTCTTTATCCAAAAATAAATTGTTAAATGTGGGAGAATAAATTGTTATTGAATTGTTAATTTTTTTATCAAAATCAACGGAGCCCAACGTCTGGCCTCGGACAAATATTGAATATTTTTTCAAATCATACCCAAGATTTTGTTTATGCTTACAAAAAATTTTAGAGAATAATAAAATAATAAATATACATATATCGATAATCGTTGATCGAAATGTTACGGAAAATGATTTAAAAAATAAATCTTGAACATTTTTTCGAGAAAATATCATCAAACTTCATAATCATCGCGGTAATCAATCATAAATATGGCCATATTGATCAACTCCAGTAGCATGGCCATAAAGATCATTTAAATGTTGATAATCTACAGGCGGTTGAGATTGGGTATCTAAATTTAGAGAGAAATGTATTGGAACGCTTAACTCGGGTACGAGTCACATACTTATGGAGACTTTAAGCAGATCAAAACGATTTTTTCAATGTTCATTAGAGAGGGATCTTATATTGGAATATTACATTATTATCACTTTTAATCATACTAGAGGGGCATTCAATTTGAGTAAAAAATCTGACCCTTCTGTACATATAAGGAAAAGATACGGGAAAATAGGGTGACCCTAAACAATGGTTTCCCAATAACACACCAAATTACAAACATATGTCTTACTCACTCTTCTTTTTCTTTTCAGTTGTCGATTGTTGTTGACCATTCTCTAAAACAATTAATATAATTAACAATTATTATTTTATGATTAAATATTTATATGAGATTTTAAGCTCCTTTTCAAGTTACAAATTATTTTTTGCCGACATTTGTGCTAGCCCTCACCTCCGAGAAGATTGAAATGCCTTTGATTTTCAATTAAAAATATTTTCAGAAAAAAAATTTTCTGAGGATATGTAATGCTTCCATTCCTATTTTATTACCTAGTATTTTGAGAAATTCCCTTCCTAATTTTCCACATCTTTTATATTTTTTCAAAAAATTTTAAATTAGAAACCTTCAGTATGACCATAGTAACCAGACTGAGGGTTTTTTTGTTTGTTTTTACCCTTCCATCCAGTAGCATCACAACAATGAATAAAAACAATGGTGACTATAACAAGGGCAAAAAAGAATTTTGACATTTTTTAGGAGTTTTAAAAGTTTTACAAGTTTTTTAGTTGAATGAAAATTTTTGAATGTTTCCCCTCATTTTCAATTCTGCTTTTATATCAATTGAATTCAACAGCGTTCAATAAAATTTGAACGTTGAATAATGGGCGTATAATAGATTTATGGAATTTTTTGTAGTTTGGAATGTCCTTTAACAAAGGATTTCCATTGTTTTATATAAAAATTCTTACTTTAAAAAATTTTTCTTGCGCGTGTCCGTCCTTACAATGTCCGTCCGTGTCCCTCCTCCATTGCCTAACAAAAAACGGAAAAAATTTTTTAAATGTGTCTGAAATTGATTTTTATTGGTTGACAAAAAATTTTTCATTGTTTAATTTTTAAAATTTAAATTAAATATAGTATGTAGTCTGTAACTCACATGTTTAATTGTCCGTCTAACCATCTCCTTTAAAAATTCCTTTGTTTATAAATTTTAAAATCCCTTCATTGTTTAAATTTTTTCAATTCTCTATTAACATCGATTTTAAATTTTTAATAAATTAAACATAATTTTTAAAAATTTTACTTTAAGTAAACGGTTTAGATTTTAACATTCTGATAGTAATGTTAAACATTCTGATAGTAACGTATTTTTCAAGATTAAATAGATTTAAGTTAACAATTTTCCCTCCATTTAAAAAGTTGTAAAAATATATATTAAGTATTAGGATTAAAGTTGGAAAAGACGAGACCGATACCGAGATACTCGGCTTTTTTCCAATATCGGTCTCCGTTTTTCCATTCTCGTTCTCGAACCCGATACTGAAATTCTCGGCCCATTTCTCGGGAGTCTCGGTATCGGGTTCTTGAGTATCGCTCAATCTCGGTCTCGGATTGGCCGATACCGGTATCGTTTTTTCCAACTCTAGATTAGAGTTGAAGAAACATGCAGGCTCTATCGCAAATGAGGTGCGTAATCATATTTTTTCTCCTTCCTTACTCAAGTTAAAAATGGGGAACTTTTTCCTTAGTTTTTAATGTATGCTGATTTCACCGTAAGGAAAAATGATGCAAGAGGATTAATTTTTTACATTTTGTTATTTGTTCATGTTTTGACTGACCGTGTTTTCACGGTCAAAACAGGGACAATTTTGACTGAAAAACAGTCATAACACGACTGAAACTGACTGAAAAATCGTTTTGACTGAAAAACAGTCAAAATACGGACAGTTTTGAGACACGGTCAGTCAAAACACAGGTTGAAAGAAAATGAAAAAAATTAATTCTCCTACATTATTTCTCCTTACTAAGGAAAAATACTAAGGAAAAAGTTCCCCATTTTTAACTTGAGTAAGGAAGGAGAAAAAATATGATTACGTATGATGAGCCAACATGCAAATGCATATTTTGTTTGCGGATATGCCTTGACGAGAAAAACTAAACATAGTTTATACCAAAAAATCCCGGAAATTATGGCCTACCGGACGGAAAAAGAACTTCCGGCGGAACACTAATCAGTACATATTTTGGTAAATTTGGGGTGTTTCGATTCTAATGTAATTCATTTTTGCTTTATCAACAAGTATTGAAGAAAACTTGTTGGGATAGCCATAATAATATTTTTTCGAATCATACCCAGGATTTTGTTTATGCTTACAAAAAAATTTTGAGAATAATAAAAAAATAAATATATACATATATCTAATATCAACTAGCGATGGGTTTACCACTGGGGTGCCTATCAGGACACTGTGGCGGTTAAATTTTGCTTTGGATTTGAATTTGGCTCTGCCCGTTGGAAAGCCTAACGGCTTTGGGGGCGCGCTTCGCGCGCCGCTAGCGATTTTTTATGCCTGGAACAAAAGATTAGCCTTCATTGGGACTCATCCTTCCATTTAGAGTCACTTCGGGCCTTCGGCCCTCGTGTTCCCTTTGTTTGGACTCATCCTTCCACTTAGAGTCACTTCGGGCCTTTTTTTTACCCTTTCAATTAGTCACTTCTGGCCTTCGGCCCTCGTGTTCCCTTCGATTGGACTCATCCTTTCAATTAGAGTCACTTCGGGCCTTCGGCCCTCGTGTTCCCTTCGATTGGACTCATCTTTCCACTTGGAGTCACTTCGGGCCTTCGGCCCTCACCCTCTCTTTTAGATGGGTGTTAGCTCGGGCCTTCGGCCCTCGCCCTCCCTTTTAGATGGGTGTCAGCTCGGGCCTTCGGCCCTCACCCTCTCTTTTAGATGGGTGTCAGCTCGTGCCTTCGGCCCTCACCCTCTCTTTTAGATGGGTGTTAGCTCGGGCCTTCGGTCCTCGCCCTCCCTTTTAGATGGGTGTCAGCTCGGGCCTTCGTCTTCTCCTCGATTGGACTCATCCTTCCACTTAGATTCACTTCGGGCCTTCGGCCCTCGTCTTACCCTCGGATGGACTCACCCTTCCACTTTGAGTCACTTAGGGACTCAGCCTTTCAATTAGAGTACCTTCTGGCCTCAACCTTTCAATTAGAATCGGCTGATTTACAAAAATTACGCCTCTATCTATTCCGCTCCTTATTATCTCTAATAAAACCTTAATAAGTAAATTAACGCGTTAGGGCATTACAGTGAATAGACTTTTAAGGAAATTGTCCCATTTCTATTAAATGATGATCCAAACTTTGCAATAAAAAGCTTATTTCATTGACAGGCTAAATAAACATTTAAAAATATTAAATGAATTTTATGCGTAATTTGGGGAGTTTAATTCTTTAAAATTTGGCCAGAATAAATACCTGCAGAATTTACCCATTAAAATAACATTTAATAAAAATAAATAATTCTTTAAAGAAATAAATTTACAAAAAATGATTAAAATTAATTCCATTATTTTCTTAATTTTTTAATAATTAATTTTATTAATTATTATTAGAGTCCGGATTTTTATTGAAATAAATTCGCCAAATATGGCCATAAAATATTGAAATAAACTGCCAAAATATTTACAAAAAATCCCGAAAATTAGTAAAATATTGAAATAAATCATGGCTTATTCACTAATAAAAATCTAAAAAAATGTTGAATTTTAGAAAAAAAATTAATTCCGTCTTTAATAAATAATCCCGTCTCTAATAAAATTAATCCCGACTTCGATAAATTGAGTATTTTTACTGTTGTGCATTTTTAGATGGGCTAAATTGGGTAGGTACATTTTGGTGATTATCTTCTGCGGGACATTTTGTGGAGTTTGGTTCAGCGGGACAATTTGGGGATTTTTGTTCAGGGTGCATTCTGGGGACGCCCACTTCAATATACGCTGTTTTGCCGATTTTTTGGCCGATTTTGCCAGAATAAGTCAAATTTCCTTTTTTTAGCGCCGCAGGCGAAAATTTTTAGATTTTTGTAAGGTCAAGAAGCCAAAGTTCTTCATTTTTTTCCTAAAATTTATGAAAAATACCAAAATTTTGGTAAAAATATGCAAAAATATTGAAATAATTTGCAAAAAGTACAAAATATTGAAATAACGGGGAAATTGTCAAAATATTGAAATATATTGAAATACTGCTTTGTTCAGAATCATAATATCGAAAAACTAATACCATATTTGGGCTCCTCTCGACAAAGTGTGTTTGCAAAAAAAATATTTATTTCAATAAAAATCCGGACTCTAATTATTATATTATGGCTGACAACTCCAAACCAACCGCTCCAGGGCATTCTCCTGGAATTGGACATTAAATTGGTCCTTATTGTAATTTTTTAATAATAAAATTAGAAAATATATAGGGGATTTTGTCGAAATAAAAAATAAATTCTCAATTTCGGCAAAGAGGATTCCGAACTAGAAGACGTTTGAAATCCCTATTTCGAGATTTGACTGTAAAGAATTTTCTAATTATTACCAAAAATTGTTTAAAAATTTTTTATTTTTTTAAATTTTAATTAGGATGGACACGACATTGGTCCTTAATGTAATTTTGTAATAATAAAATTAGAAAATATACAAGGGATCCTATCGGAATAAAAAATGAATTCTCAATTTCGGCAAAGAGGATTCCGAACTAGAAGACGTTTGAAATCCCTATTTCGATATTTGACTGTCAAAGATTTTCTAATTATTACCAAAAATTGTTTAAAAAATTTTATTTTTTTAAATTTTAATTAGGAAAGTAAGAAAAGATGTGACAGAATATGGGGATTTGGAGAATTTTGGCAAGAAATTTAAAACTTTTCTTTAACAACAATACACAAAACTGGGGACTGTTCTTCATTAATTGTTAAAAAATTGATAGAAAAAACATTTAAAAATTCTATCAAATTTTAATTTTAATATTGTTCTTTCTAAAAATAAATTGTTAAATGTGGGAGAATAAATTGTTATTAAATTGTTAATTTTTTATAAAACTCTTATTGACATGAATTTTGTTTGAATAAATTTAAAAATATTTGTCGCAAATACAAATAAAATTAAATTCAATTAAAATGTTTTTGCTGGACAATGATAAAAAATAAATAAATTTTACTATTTTCTTTAAACTTATTTATTTAAGTTTTTTTTGTTTATTCCAACGAATAAACAATATTTTCTATTTTTATTCTTTTTACTCTTTTCTTTTCTATTCAAATCATGTTCTTTAAAATTCAATTTTATTCAACAATTTAAAATATTACACAATATTTTAAAAGAATTTTGAAGTTAAAACTTAACTTGCTTTCTTTAAAAAGTTTCACAAATAATATCTTTTTATACAATCTAAACTTTATAAACTAAATTCCTGATATCTCTAGAAAACTCAAATTTAATTCAAATTGAAACAAAATTAACTCTCAGTCAAAGATCTCTAAACTTAGAAGACTTGAAATTGAACTTTTTAGGTTTTAAGTTGAACTCTTTATTTTAAACAAATAAAAATTCTAAAAGTTACACAACTTTTATTCAAACAAAATCTATTACAAATAGAAAAGCTCTTTAGAGAATCTTACAATCTCTTAACTGTGAGAATTTAAAAATAAACTCTGATTATACCCTAAAATCCTAAGGTTTAAATAGAGGAAAAAATGGGAGGGTTTTAACAAAAATAGCAGAAATTTACTTAGTGCAATGAATAATGGGAAGAATTTGAAAGAAGTAGGCGTATTTGATTACGCATGACTAAAAATAGAAATTTAAAAAATAAAAATATTTCCACAAAAAAGAAAGGGACAAAAGGGTCAAAAAATATAATACAAAAGTCGCATTTCGCGACAAATATTATTTAAAACAACTACCTCGATTTTATGTTGATGTTCGGAGTTATCTCGATGATGGAAGTATATTAAATACCCAAAATAGTTTCCTAATCATTTTTGCTTTATCAACAAGTATTGAAGAAAACTTGTTGGGATAGGCATAATAATATTTTTTCAAATTATACCCAAGATTTTGTTTATGCTTACGAAAAATTTAGAGAATAATATAATAAATAAATATACATACATCGAATATCGATAATCGTTCAGAATTGTTATAAAATATTTAATAGTCGCTATTTTCTCATTTGAAAAATATATTTCTTAATTTATAGTTTCTGGATAAAGTTTAATATTTCAGAAAACTTTAAATAGATTAGGGCTTTTTTAATTTTTTGAATCCCCAAACTTTCTAAAACTATTTTCTCCAAAATTAATAATTTTCCTTAGCGACTTTTAAATATTTTACTTTTTTGGGGGTTTTACTTTAAAAAAAGTTCAATTTGTTTTCTTAGAAAATAATTGTTTTCACTCAGGTTTTCGTTTTCAAAAGCTTTCTTTTGAAATTCTTTCCTTAATTCGAATACACACATCTCATTTACCCCATCCAAATTGTTTTTTCATAAATCCTTCTTCATCCTAAACATTCAAATTTATTTTTAATTTTAAAATTAAATATATATTGAAATTGAAAATTTAAACTTTTAGTCAAAGAATCCGACAACAGATTTATACTGATTTTTTGAATCTAGAAACAGATTTTGCTGATACCGATAACCGAGGTCGGTATCAGCATATGGACTTGCGTTGGCGAGAATATTATCAATCTGGCCATATGAATAAATTCTAGCCTGCATAAACCAGTGTTTTTTGCTCATATTGAGATTTTTTTATTAATAATACTGATTTTCTAATCCTGATCCCTAGTCGATACCGTCATAATCACATAATCATTCTAAACTACAGAAACCAATTTTATGTCGGAATACCCGAAACTGCTTAACCCTAATTTAAAAATACCGTTGTATTTTTAAATTTCAAAATTTCAAAATTGCAAAAACTGTTTTGGAACAACCGAGCTCCATAACCTCCACTTTTTAACATACCGTTACTTGATCGTAGCGCCCTAAAAACAAATTGTTAAATAAATAAAACTATTATAAAGCATATAGCTATTTAATTCCTAAGGTGTAATGGCTAACACATCAGTCCGGTCTACTGAAGGTGCTGTTGCACTAGCTAAAGGAGAGAAATAGCTATAGCCCAGCTGTTTCCCCTCATTTTCAATTAGGCTTTTATATCAATTGAATTCAACAGCGTTCAATAAAAGTTGAACGTTGAATAAAGGGCGTATTATAGATTTATGGAATTTTTTGTAGTTTGGAATGTCCTTTAACAAAGGATTTCCATTGTTTTATATAAAAATTCTTACTTTAAAAAATTTTTCTTGCGCGTGTCCGTCCTTACAATGTCCGTCCGTGTCCATCCTCCATTGCCTAACAAAAAACAGAAAAAATTTTTTAAATGTGTCTGAAATTGATTTTTATTGGTTGACAAAAAAATTTTTAATTGTTTAATTTTTAAATTTTAAATTAAATATAGTATGTAGTCTGTAACTCACATGTTTAATTAACCATCTCCTTTAAAAATTCCTTTGTTCATAAATTTTAAAATTCCTTTATTGTTTTAAAAATTCCTTTGTTTATAAATTTTAAAATCCTTAATTGTTTAAATTTTTAAATTCTCTATTTACATTAATTTTAAATTTTTAATAAATTAAAAATAATTTTAAAAAAGTTTTCTGTAAGAAAACGGTTTAGATTTTAAAGCAGTAAAATTTTTAATTAAATGTTTTATTTGCGAATAATGGGCCTGTTTTTCTGGTAGTAACGTATTTTTCAAAATTAAATATATTTAAGTTAACAATTTTCCCTCCATTTAAAAAGTTGTAGAAATATATATTAAGTATTAGGATTAGAGTAAAGTTGGAAAAGACGAGACCGATACTGAGATACTCGGCTTTTTTCCAATATCGGTCTCCGTTTTTCCATTCTCGTTCTCGAACCCGATACTGAAATTCTCGGCCCATTTCTCGGGAGTCTCGGTATCGGGTTCTTGAGTATCGCTCAATCTCGGTCTCGGATTGGCCGATACCGGTATCGTTTTTTCCAACTCTAGATTAGACTTGAAGAAACATGCAAATGCATATTTTGTATGCGGATATGCCTTGACGAGAAAAACTCAAAGATAGTTTATACCAAAAAATCCCGGAACTTCCGGCCTAACTGAACCGGAACTTCGGTGGAACACTAATATGTACATATATTGGTAAATTTGGGGTGTTTCGATTCATATTTGAGGAATTCATTTTTTCTTTATCAACAAGTACTGAAGAAAACTTGTTGGGAAAAGCATAATATATTTTTACAAATCATACCCAAGATTTTGTTTATGCTTACAAAAAAGTTAGAAAATAATAAAAGAATAAATATATATCGAATATCGATAATCGTTCAGAATTGTATATAAAATATTTAATAGTCACTATTTTCTCATTTTGAAAATATAAATATTTCTTAATTTATAGTTTCTGGATGAAGTTTAATATTTCCGAAAACTTTAAATAAATTAGGGCTTTTTTAATTTTTTGAATCCCCAAACTTTCAAAAACTATTTTTTCCAAAATTAATAATTTTCCTTATAAGCGACTTTTAAATTATTTTACTTTGGAGGTTTTACTTTAAATAAATTGTTCTTTCAAATCGTTTTCATAGAAAATAATTTTGTGTTCACACAGGTTGACTTTTACTTTCAAAAACTTTCTTTTGAATTTCTTTCTTTAATTCGAATGGTTTGAAAATCCTTTACCAAGTAGTCCTTTCATATATTCTACTGGAGCCTAATCATTAGAGTTTCACCGGAAGTTCCGGTTCCGGTTCCGGTTCCGGAAAGTTCCGGTGTTTTTTTGGTTCCGGTTCCGGTTCCGGGAACCGGAACTCAAATTGGATCCGGTTCCGGTTCCGGCTCCGGTTTTCAAATTGGTTCCGGCCAAACCGGAACTTTTTTACACCCCTAAGGATTAGTTTTTTTTAAAAATATTAATAAAATACTCGTACTCTAATAGTTGTAATAAAAAAATCAAAAGAAATATGTTTATTTTCTTTCAGTTGCCTTCTAATGAGCGGGTGTCCGAGTGGTTAAGGGTTTGGGCTTCACTCAAGGCGTTAGTGATTTTAAGTTGGGTTCGCTTCCCGGTCGTAGGACAATAACTCTTAAAATTTTTCTTTCAACAAATAACTCATTTATTGAGTTTAATTTTGTTTTAGAAATCATTATATTTTTACATGGAGTAATTACGGTTTTTTGGCCCTCTAAAATTTTTAAAATTTTTCGTATGACTAATAAATGATGAATTTTTTTGCTTACAGCCTTCAGAAATTTTCAAAATTCTCGCCTGCGGCGCTGAAAAGGGTAATATTACTCTATAATATTAGCAATTTGGTCTCGTTTAAATTAATTCTAGCCGGGTGTCTTCCAAAATTCTTAAAATTTTCGCTTTTATCGCTAATAGGAGTAAGATTTGAATGATGGAGCGGCTTAGAAAAAGTGAGGTATATGGATCAAAAAATTGGATCAAAAAATTGTAAAAATTGTAATATGGAAAAAAATATGAAAAAAAATATGAAAAAAAAATTGTAATATGGAATTGTAATATGGATCAAAAAATTGTAAAAAGATATTTTAAAAATCAGTATTTTATGTAGAAAACAATAACTTTGCCTTTAAATTTGTATTTTAAGAGTATTCTAAGAGATTTTATGGATTTAAAATTTATGTTAAAATTTTTTTGAAAATAAATTTTTCCGACAAATTTTCGGAAAAATTTTTTGACAAAAATTTCCAAAATTTTGAAAATTTTCATCAATTTTTACTAAAATATAACAAAAAATGACCTAATATTAATCAAAATATTCAAAAAAAGAGAAATATTGATATAAAATATGGATATAAAGGCTAAATATGGACAAATATGGAAAATATGGACATAGTGCCAAAATATGGATTTTAAAGACCATTCTAGAAACCCTAAAACAAGCCAAAAACATATTTTTCGTACGTTTCACAGTCATAGGAGTTCAGGAAAAAAATATGGATTTCCATATAAATGTACACCCTAATTATGTATATTATATTAATTTTTTTATTTCTGATGGGCTTGAAAAGACAACAAATTTTTGTCTGTTCCGTTTCATTTTTGCTTTATCAACAAGTATTGAAGAAAACTTGTTGGGATAGGAATAATAATTTTTTTCAATCTATACCCAAGATTTTGTTTATGCTTACAAAAAATTTAGAGAATAATAAAAGAATAAATATATACATATATCGAATATCGACAATAACTCTTAAAATTTTTCTTTCAACAAATAACTCATTTATTGAGTTTAATTTTGTTTTAGAAATCATTATATTTTTACATGGAGTAATTACGGTTTTTTGGCCCTCTAAAATTTTTAAAATTTTTCGTATGACTAATAAATGATGAATTTTTTTGCTTACAGCCTTCAGAAATTTTCAAAATTCTCGCCTGCGGCGCTGAAAAGGGAAAAAATTTAGCTTCTTATCTTCAAATATTCTCAAAATTTTCGCCTACGGCGCTGAAAAAGAAAGTTGAATGGTATAACGGATGATTTGGATGGATCAATCTGGATTACCACCAATTACCACCACTTATGGATTACCACCACTTATACCACCAAATCCGTTCATACACCACTCTCTAACCCAAATATATCACTTATCGCCGACAAATTTTCGGTTCGTTTTAATTAAAAGTCTTGGTTTGGTTCGGTTTCGGTTAACCGAAGAAGTTGGTGAACAGACAACCCTACTTAAACTACAAATTTTTTAAAATTTGCTAGCAAAAATTTTTTTTAAAAGTTCCGGTTCCGGTTCCGGTTCCGGGCCGGAACTTTGAAAGGTTCCGGTTCCGGTTCCGGAAACCGGAACTCAAATTGGATCCGGTTCCGGTTCCGGTCAAAATTTCGGTTCCGGTGAAACACTACTAATCATTAAAATATATTTTTAATTTTAAAATTAAATATGTATTGAAATTAGAAATTTAAACTTTTGGTCAAAGAATCCAACATCAGATTTATACCCTTTTTTGAATCCCGAAACAGATTTTGCGGCTACCGATACCGAGGTCGGTATCCGTATAGGTATAGCTTTGAATACCGTTAAAATACCTCCATTGGACTCTATAATATTAGCAATTTGGTCTCGTTTAAATTAATTCTAGCCGGGTGTCTTCCAAAATTCTTAAAATTTTCGCTTTTATCGCTAATAGGAGTAAGATTTGAATGATGGAGCGGCTTAGAAAAAGTGAGGTATATGGATCAAAAAATTGGATCAAAAAATTGTAAAAATTGTAATATGGAAAAAAATATGAAAAAAAAATATGAAAAAAAATTGTAATATGGAATTGTAATATGGATCAAAAAATTGTAAAAAGATATTTTAAAAATCAGTATTTTATGTAGAAAACAATAACTTTGCCTTTAAATTTGTATTTTAAGAGTATTCTAAGAGATTTTATGGATTTAAAATTTATGTTAAAATTTTTTTGAAAATAAATTTTTCCGACAAATTTTCGGAAAAATTTTTTGACAAAAATTTCCAAAATTTTGAAAATTTTCATCAATTTTTACTAAAATATAACAAAAAATGACCTAATATTAATCAAAATATTCAAAAAAAGAGAAATATTGATATAAAATATGGATATAAAGGCTAAATATGGACAAATATGGAAAATATGGACATAGTGCCAAAATATGGATTTTAAAGACCATTCTAGAAACCCTAAAACAAGCCAAAAACATATTTTTCGTACGTTTCACAGTCATAGGAGTTCAGGAAAAAAATATGGATTTCCATATAAATGTACACCCTAATTATGTATATTATATTAATTTTTTTATTTCTGATGGGCTTGAAAAGACAACAAATTTTTGTCTGTTCCGTTTCATTTTTGCTTTATCAACAAGTATTGAAGAAAACTTGTTGGGATAGGAATAATAATTTTTTTCAATCTATACCCAAGATTTTGTTTATGCTTACAAAAAATTTAGAGAATAATAAAAGAATAAATATATACATATATCGAATATCGATAATCGTTGATCGAATAGTTACGGATAATGATTTAAAAATAAATCTTCAACATTTTTTCGAGAAAATATCTTCAAACTTCATAATCATCGCGGTGATCAACCATAAAGATGGCCATATTGATCAACTCCAGTAGCATGGCCATAAAGTTCATTTAAATGTTGATAATCTACAGGCGGTTGAGATTGGGTATCTAAATTTAGAGAGAAATGTATTGGAACGCTTAACTCGGGTACGAGTCACATACTTATGGAGACTTTAAGCAGATCAAAACGATTTTTTCAATGTTCATTAGAGAGGGATCTTATATTGGAATATTACATTATTATCACTTTTAATCATACTAGAGGGGCATTCAATTTGAGTAAAAAATCTGACCCTTCTGTACATATAAGGAAAAGATACGGGAAAATAGTAGAACCCTAAATCCTGGTTTACCCAATAAAACTCCAGATCACAACATATTACTTACTCTTCTTTTTCTTTTCAGTTGTTGATTGTTGTTGACCATTCTCTAAAACAATTAATATAATTAACAATTATTATTTATAATTAAATATTTATATGAGATTTTAAGCTCCTTTTCAAGTTCAAATTATTTTTTGCCGACAGTTGTGCTAGCCCTTACCTTCTAGAAGATTGAAACGCTTTTGATTTTCAATTAAAAATATTTTCAGAAAAAATTTTTTGAGGATATGTAATGTTTCCTTTCCTATTTTGTTACCTAGTATTTTGAGAAATTCCCTTCCTAATTTTTTAAATAAATTTATTTTTCAAAGAATTTAAATTAGAAACCATCAGTATGACCATGGTAACCAGACTGAGGGTTTTTTTGTTTGTTTTTAGTCCTCCATCCAGTAGCATCACAACAATGAATAAAAACAATGGTGACTATTACAAGGGCAAAAAAGAATTTTGACATTTTTTGGGAGTTTTACAAGTTTTACAAGTTTTTTTAGTTGAATGAAGATTTTTGAATGCTTCCCCTCATTTTCAATTAGGCTTTTATATCAATTGAATTCAACAGCGTTCAATAAAATTTGAACGTTGAATAATGGGCGTATTATAGATTTATGGAATTTTTTGTAGTTTGGAATGCCCTTTAACAAAGGATTTCCATTGTTTTATATAAAAATTTTTACTTTAAAAAATTTTTCTTGCGCGTGTCCGTCCTTACAATGTCCGTCCGTGTCCGTCCTCCATTGCCTGACAAAAAACGGAAAAAAATTTTTAAATGTGTCTGTAATTGATTTTTATTGGTTGACAAAAAATTTTTTAATTGTTTAATTTTTAAATTTTAATTAAATATAGTATGTAGTCTGTAACTCACATGTTTAATTACCGTCTCCTTTAAAAATTCCTTTGTTTATAAATTTTAAAATCCTTCCATTGTTTAAATTTTTTAATTCCCTGTTTACATTAATTTTAAATTTTTAATAAATTGAAAATAATTTTTAAAAAAGTTTTCTGTAAGAAAACGGTTTACATTTTAATGTAGTGAAATTTTTAAATAAAGTGTTTATTTGCGAATAATGGGCCTGTTTTTCTGGTAGTAACGTATTTTTCAAAATTAAATAGATTCAAGTTAACAATTTTCCCTCCATTTAAAAAGTAGTAAAAATATATATTAAGCATTAGTATTAGAGTAAAGTGGAAAAGACGAGACCGAGAAAGATACCGAGATTCTCGTCTTTTTTCCAATATCGGTCTCCGTTTTTCCATTCTCGTTCTCGAACCCGATACTGAAATTCTCGGCCCATTTCTCGGGAGTCTCGGTATCGGGTTCTTGAGTATCGCTCAATCTCGGTCTCGGATTGGCCGATACCGGTATCGTTTTTTCCAACTCTAGATTAGACTTGAAGAAACATGCAAATGCATATTTTGTATGCGGATATGCCTTGACGAGAAAAACTCAAAGATAGTTTATACCAAAAAATCCCGGAACTTCCGGCCTAACTGAACCGGAACTTCGGTGGAACACTAATATGTACATATATTGGTAAATTTGGGGTGTTTCGATTCATATTTGAGGAATTCATTTTTTCTTTATCAACAAGTACTGAAGAAAACTTGTTGGGAAAAGCATAATATATTTTTACAAATCATACCCAAGATTTTGTTTATGCTTACGAAAAATTTTTAGAAAATAATAAAAGAATAAATATACATCGAATATCGATAATCGTTCAGAATTGTATATAAAATATTTAATAGTCACTATTTTCTCATTTTGAAAATATAAATATTTCTTAATTTATAGTTTCTGGATGAAGTTTAATATTTCCGAAAACTTTAAATAAATTAGGGCTTTTTTAATTTTTTGAATCCCCAAACTTTCAAAAACTATTTTTTCCAAAATTAATAATTTTCCTTATAAGCGACTTTTAAATTATTTTACTTTGGAGGTTTTACTTTAAATAAATTGTTCTTTCAAATCGTTTTCATAGAAAATAATTTTGTGTTCACACAGGTTGACTTTTACTTTCAAAAACTTTCTTTTGAATTTCTTTCTTTAATTCGAATGGTTTGAAAATCCTTTACCAAGTAGTCCTTTCATATATTCTACTGGAGCCTAATCATTAGAGTTTCACCGGAAGTTCCGGTTCCGGTTCCGGTTCCGGAAAGTTCCGGTGTTTTTTTGGTTCCGGTTCCGGTTCCGGGAACCGGAACTCAAATTGGATCCGGTTCCGGTTCCGGCTCCGGTTTTCAAATTGGTTCCGGCCAAACCGGAACTTTTTTACACCCCTAAGGATTAGTTTTTTTTAAAAATATTAATAAAATACTCGTACTCTAATAGTTGTAATAAAAAAAATCAAAAGAAATATGTTTATTTTCTTTCAGTTGCCTTCTAATGAGCGGGTGTCCGAGTGGTTAAGGGTTTGGGCTTCACTCAAGGCGTTAGTGATTTTAAGTTGGGTTCGCTTCCCGGTCATAGGACAATAACTCTTAAAATTTTTCTTTCAACAAATAACTCATTTATTGAGTTTAATTTTGTTTTAGAAATCATTATATTTTTACATGGAGTAATTACGGTTTTTTGGCCCTCTAAAATTTTTAAAATTTTTCGTATGACTAATAAATGATGAATTTTTTTGCTTACAGCCTTCAGAAATTTTCAAAATTCTCGCCTGCGGCGCTGAAAAGGGAAAAAATTTAGCTTCTTATCTTCAAATATTCTCAAAATTTTCGCCTACGGCGCTGAAAAAGAAAGTTGAATGGTATAACGGATGATTTGGATGGATCAATCTGGATTACCACCAATTACCACCACTTATGGATTACCACCACTTATACCACCAAATCCGTTCATACACCACTCTCTAACCCAAATATATCACTTATCGCCGACAAATTTTCGGTTCGTTTTAATTAAAAGTCTTGGTTTGGTTCGGTTTCGGTTAACCGAAGAAGTTGGTGAACAGACAACCCTACTTAAACTACAAATTTTTTAAAATTTGCTAGCAAAAATTTTTTTTAAAAGTTCCGGTTCCGGTTCCGGTTCCGGGCCGGAACTTTGAAAGGTTCCGGTTCCGGTTCCGGAAACCGGAACTCAAATTGGATCCGGTTCCGGTCAAAATTTCGGTTCCGGTGAAACACTACTAATCATTAAAATATATTTTTAATTTTAAAATTAAATATGTATTGAAATTAGAAATTTAAACTTTTGGTCAAAGAATCCAACATCAGATTTATACCCTTTTTTGAATCCCGAAACAGATTTTGCGGCTACCGATACCGAGGTCGGTATCCGTATAGGTATAGCTTTGAATACCGTTAAAATACCTCCATTGGACTCTATAATATTAGCAATTTGGTCTCGTTTAAATTAATTCTAGCCGGGTGTCTTCCAAAATTCTTAAAATTTTCGCTTTTATCGCTAATAGGAGTAAGATTTGAATGATGGAGCGGCTTAGAAAAAGTGAGGTATATGGATCAAAAAATTGGATCAAAAAATTGTAAAAATTGTAATATGGAAAAAAATATGAAAAAAAAATATGAAAAAAAAATTGTAATATGGAATTGTAATATGGATCAAAAAATTGTAAAAAGATATTTTAAAAATCAGTATTTTATGTAGAAAACAATAACTTTGCCTTTAAATTTGTATTTTAAGAGTATTCTAAGAGATTTTATGGATTTAAAATTTATGTTAAAATTTTTTTGAAAATAAATTTTTCCGACAAATTTTCGGAAAAATTTTTTGACCAAAAATTTCCAAAATTTTGAAAATTTTCATCAATTTTTACTAAAATATAACAAAAAATGACCTAATATTAATCAAAATATTCAAAAAAAGAGAAATATTGATATAAAATATGGATATAAAGGCTAAATATGGACAAATATGGAAAATATGGACATAGTGCCAAAATATGGATTTTAAAGACCATTCTAGAAACCCTAAAACAAGCCAAAAACATATTTTTCGTACGTTTCACAGTCATAGGAGTTCAGGAAAAAAATATGGATTTCCATATAAATGTACACCCTAATTATGTATATTATATTAATTTTTTTATTTCTGATGGGCTTGAAAAGACAACAAATTTTTGTCTGTTCCGTTTCATTTTTGCTTTATCAACAAGTATTGAAGAAAACTTGTTGGGATAGGAATAATAATTTTTTTCAATCTATACCCAAGATTTTGTTTATGCTTACAAAAAATTTAGAGAATAATAAAAGAATAAATATATACATATATCGAATATCGATAATCGTTGATCGAATAGTTACGGATAATGATTTAAAAATAAATCTTCAACATTTTTTCGAGAAAATATCTTCAAACTTCATAATCATCGCGGTGATCAACCATAAAGATGGCCATATTGATCAACTCCAGTAGCATGGCCATAAAGTTCATTTAAATGTTGATAATCTACAGGCGGTTGAGATTGGCTATTTAAATTTATAAATTAAGCATAACTTTTATGATTTATTGAGAAGAGAGAAATGTATTGGAACGCTTAACTCGGGTACGAGTCACATACTTATGGAGACTTTAAGCAGATCAAAACGATTTTTTCAATGTTCATTAGAGAGGGATCTTATATTGGAATATTACATTATTATCACTTTTAATCATACTAGAGGGGCATTCAATTTGAGTAAAAAATCTGACCCTTCTGTACATATAAGGAAAAGATACGGGAAAATAGTAGAACCCTAAATCCTGGTTTACCCAATAAAACTCCAGATCACAACATATTACTTACTCTTCTTTTTCTTTTCAGTTGTTGATTGTTGTTGACCATTCTCTAAAACAATTAATATAATTAACAATTATTATTTATAATTAAATATTTATATGAGATTTTAAGCTCCTTTTCAAGTTCAAATTATTTTTTGCCGACAGTTGTGCTAGCCCTTACCTTCTAGAAGATTGAAACGCTTTTGATTTTCAATTAAAAATATTTTCAGAAAAAATTTTTTGAGGATATGTAATGTTTCCTTTCCTATTTTGTTACCTAGTATTTTGAGAAATTCCCTTCCTAATTTTTTAAATAAATTTATTTTTCAAAGAATTTAAATTAGAAACCATCAGTATGACCATGGTAACCAGACTGAGGGTTTTTTTGTTTGTTTTTAGTCCTCCATCCAGTAGCATCACAACAATGAATAAAAACAATGGTGACTATTACAAGGGCAAAAAAGAATTTTGACATTTTTTGGGAGTTTTACAAGTTTTACAAGTTTTTTTAGTTGAATGAAAATTTTTGAATGTTTCCCCTCATTTCCAATTCGGCTTTTATATCAATTGAATTCAACAGCGTTCAATAAAATTTGAACGTTGAATAATGGGCGTATTATAGATTTATGGAATTTTTTGTAGTTTGGAATGCCCTTTAACAAAGGATTTCCATTGTTCTATATAAAAATTTTTAATAAATTAAAAATAATTTTTAAAAAGTTTATTGTAGGAAAACGGTTTAGATTTTAAAGTGGTTTTTTAAATTAAATGTTTTATTTGCGAATAATGGGCCTGTTTTTCTGGTAGTAACGGAATTTCAAAATTAAATAGATTTAAGTTAACAATTTTCCCTCCATTTAAAAAGTTGTAGAAATATATATTAAGTATTAGGATTAGAGTAAAGTTGGAAAAGACGAGACCGATACCGAGATACTCGGCTTTTTTCCAATATCGGTCTCCGTTTTTCCATTCTCGTTCTCGAACCCGATACTGAAATTCTCGGCCCATTTCTCGGGAGTCTCGGTATCGGGTTCTTGAGTATCGCTCAATCTCGGTCTCGGATTGGCCGATACCGGTATCGTTTTTTCCAACTCTAGATTAGACTTGAAGAAACATGCAAATGCATATTTTGTATGCGGATATGCCTTGACGAGAAAAACTCAAAGATAGTTTATACCAAAAAATCCCGGAACTTCCGGCCTAAATGAACCGGAACTTCGGTGGAACACTAATATGTACATATATTGGTAAATTTGGGGTGTTTCGATTCATATTTGAGGAATTCATTTTTTCTTTATCAACAAGTACTGAAGAAAACTTGTTGGGAAAAGCATAATATATTTTTACAAATCATACCCAAGATTTTGTTTATGCTTACGAAAAATTTTTAGAAAATAATAAAAGAATAAATATACATCGAATATCGATAATCGTTCAGAATTGTATATAAAATATTTAATAGTCACTATTTTCTCATTTTGAAAATATAAATATTTCTTAATTTATAGTTTCTGGATGAAGTTTAATATTTCCGAAAACTTTAAATAAATTAGGGCTTTTTTAATTTTTTGAATCCCCAAACTTTCAAAAACTATTTTTTCCAAAATTAATAATTTTCCTTATAAGCGACTTTTAAATTATTTTACTTTGGAGGTTTTACTTTAAATAAATTGTTCTTTCAAATCGTTTTCATAGAAAATAATTTTGTGTTCACACAGGTTGACTTTTACTTTCAAAAACTTTCTTTTGAATTTCTTTCTTTAATTCGAATGGTTTGAAAATCCTTTACCAAGTAGTCCTTTCATATATTCTACTGGAGCCTAATCATTAGAGTTTCACCGGAAGTTCCGGTTCCGGTTCCGGTTCCGGAAAGTTCCGGTGTTTTTTTGGTTCCGGTTCCGGTTCCGGGAACCGGAACTCAAATTGGATCCGGTTCCGGTTCCGGCTCCGGTTTTCAAATTGGTTCCGGCCAAACCGGAACTTTTTTACACCCCTAAGGATTAGTTTTTTTTAAAAATATTAATAAAATACTCGTACTCTAATAGTTGTAATAAAAAAAATCAAAAGAAATATGTTTATTTTCTTTCAGTTGCCTTCTAATGAGCGGGTGTCCGAGTGGTTAAGGGTTTGGGCTTCACTCAAGGCGTTAGTGATTTTAAGTTGGGTTCGCTTCCCGGTCATAGGACAATAACTCTTAAAATTTTTCTTTCAACAAATAACTCATTTATTGAGTTTAATTTTGTTTTAGAAATCATTATATTTTTACATGGAGTAATTACGGTTTTTTGGCCCTCTAAAATTTTTAAAATTTTTCGTATGACTAATAAATGATGAATTTTTTTGCTTACAGCCTTCAGAAATTTTCAAAATTCTCGCCTGCGGCGCTGAAAAGGGAAAAAATTTAGCTTCTTATCTTCAAATATTCTCAAAATTTTCGCCTACGGCGCTGAAAAAGAAAGTTGAATGGTATAACGGATGATTTGGATGGATCAATCTGGATTACCACCAATTACCACCACTTATGGATTACCACCACTTATACCACCAAATCCGTTCATACACCACTCTCTAACCCAAATATATCACTTATCGCCGACAAATTTTCGGTTCGTTTTAATTAAAAGTCTTGGTTTGGTTCGGTTTCGGTTAACCGAAGAAGTTGGTGAACAGACAACCCTACTTAAACTACAAATTTTTTAAAATTTGCTAGCAAAAATTTTTTTTAAAAGTTCCGGTTCCGGTTCCGGTTCCGGGCCGGAACTTTGAAAGGTTCCGGTTCCGGTTCCGGAAACCGGAACTCAAATTGGATCCGGTTCCGGTTCCGGTCAAAATTTCGGTTCCGGTGAAACACTACTAATCATTAAAATATATTTTTAATTTTAAAATTAAATATGTATTGAAATTAGAAATTTAAACTTTTGGTCAAAGAATCCAACATCAGATTTATACCCTTTTTTGAATCCCGAAACAGATTTTGCGGCTACCGATACCGAGGTCGGTATCCGTATAGGTATAGCTTTGAATACCGTTAAAATACCTCCATTGGACTCTATAATATTAGCAATTTGGTCTCGTTTAAATTAATTCTAGCCGGGTGTCTTCCAAAATTCTTAAAATTTTCGCTTTTATCGCTAATAGGAGTAAGATTTGAATGATGGAGCGGCTTAGAAAAAGTGAGGTATATGGATCAAAAAATTGGATCAAAAAATTGTAAAAATTGTAATATGGAAAAAAATATGAAAAAAAAATATGAAAAAAAATTGTAATATGGAATTGTAATATGGATCAAAAAATTGTAAAAAGATATTTTAAAAATCAGTATTTTATGTAGAAAACAATAACTTTGCCTTTAAATTTGTATTTTAAGAGTATTCTAAGAGATTTTATGGATTTAAAATTTATGTTAAAATTTTTTTGAAAATAAATTTTTCCGACAAATTTTCGGAAAAATTTTTTGACCAAAAATTTCCAAAATTTTGAAAATTTTCATCAATTTTTACTAAAATATAACAAAAAATGACCTAATATTAATCAAAATATTCAAAAAAAGAGAAATATTGATATAAAATATGGATATAAAGGCTAAATATGGACAAATATGGAAAATATGGACATAGTGCCAAAATATGGATTTTAAAGACCATTCTAGAAACCCTAAAACAAGCCAAAAACATATTTTTCGTACGTTTCACAGTCATAGGAGTTCAGGAAAAAAATATGGATTTCCATATAAATGTACACCCTAATTATGTATATTATATTAATTTTTTTATTTCTGATGGGCTTGAAAAGACAACAAATTTTTGTCTGTTCCGTTTCATTTTTGCTTTATCAACAAGTATTGAAGAAAACTTGTTGGGATAGGAATAATAATTTTTTTCAATCTATACCCAAGATTTTGTTTATGCTTACAAAAAATTTAGAGAATAATAAAAGAATAAATATATACATATATCGAATATCGATAATCGTTGATCGAATAGTTACGGATAATGATTTAAAAATAAATCTTCAACATTTTTTCGAGAAAATATCTTCAAACTTCATAATCATCGCGGTGATCAACCATAAAGATGGCCATATTGATCAACTCCAGTAGCATGGCCATAAAGTTCATTTAAATGTTGATAATCTACAGGCGGTTGAGATTGGGTATCTAAATTTAGAGAGAAATGTATTGGAACGCTTAACTCGGGTACGAGTCACATACTTATGGAGACTTTAAGCAGATCAAAACGATTTTTTCAATGTTCATTAGAGAGGGATCTTATATTGGAATATTACATTATTATCACTTTTAATCATACTAGAGGGGCATTCAATTTGAGTAAAAAATCTGACCCTTCTGTACATATAAGGAAAAGATACGGGAAAATAGTAGAACCCTAAATCCTGGTTTACCCAATAAAACTCCAGATCACAACATATTACTTACTCTTCTTTTTCTTTTCAGTTGTTGATTGTTGTTGACCATTCCCTAAAACAATTAATATAATTAACAATTATTATTTTATGATTAAATATTTTTATGAGATTTTAAGCTCCTTTTCAAGTTACAAATTATTTTTTGCCGACATTTGTGCTAGCTTTTACCTTCGAGAAGATTGAAATGCCTTTGATTTTCAATTAAAAATATTTTCAGAAAAATATTTTCTGAGGATATGTAATGTTTCCTTTCCTATTTGAAATTGGGAAATTTTTTGGATGTTTCTCCTCATTTCAATTTAGCTTTTATACTAGTTTAATTCAACAGATTTTTGGATTTTGAGAAATTCCCTTCCTAAATAAATCCTTTCCTAGTTTAGCAAATCGATTATATTTTTTCAAAGAATTTTAAATTAGAAACCTTCAGTATGACCATAGTAACCAGACTGAGGGTCAGATTTTTTTTTGTTGTTAGTCTTCCATCCAGTAGCATCACAACAATGAATAAAAACAATGGTGACTATTACAAGGGCAAAAAAGAATTTTGACATTTTTTAGGAGTTTTAAGGAGTTTTACAAGTTTTTTTAGTTGAATGAAAATTTTTGAATGTTTCCCCTCATTTCCAATTCGGCTTTTATATCAATTGAATTCAACAGCGTTCAATAAAATTTGAACGTTGAATAATGGGCGTATTATAGATTTATGGAATTTTTTGTAGTTTGGAATGCCCTTTAACAAAGGATTTCCATTGTTTTATATAAAAATTTTTACTTTAAAAAATTTTTCTTGCGCGTGTCCGTCCTTACAATGTCCGTCCGTGTCCGTCCTCCATTGCCTGACAAAAAACGGAAAAAAATTTTTAAATGTGTCTGTAATTGATTTTTATTGGTTGACAAAAAATTTTTTAATTGTTTAATTTTTAAATTTTAATTAAATATAGTATGTAGTCTGTAACTCACATGTTTAATTGTCCGTCTAACCTTTCCTTTCAAAAATTCCTTTGTTTATAAATTTTAAAATCCCTTCATTGTTTAAATTTTTTAAATTCTCTATTTACATTAATTTTAAATTTTTAATAAATTAAAAATAATTTTTAAAAAGTTTATTGTAGGAAAACGGTTTAGATTTTAAAGTGGTTTTTTAAATTAAATGTTTTATTTGCGAATAATGGGCCTGTTTTTCTGGTAGTAACGGAATTTCAAAATTAAATAGATTTAAGTTAACAATTTTCCCTCCATTTAAAAAGTTGTAGAAATATATATTAAGTATTAGGATTAGAGTAAAGTTGGAAAAGACGAGACCGATACCGAGATACTCGGCTTTTTTCCAATATCGGTCTCCGTTTTTCCATTCTCGTTCTCGAACCCGATACTGAAATTCTCGGCCCATTTCTCGGGAGTCTCGGTATCGGGTTCTTGAGTATCGCTCAATCTCGGTCTCGGATTGGCCGATACCGGTATCGTTTTTTCCAACTCTAGATTAGACTTGAAGAAACATGCAAATGCATATTTTGTATGCGGATATGCCTTGACGAGAAAAACTCAAAGATAGTTTATACCAAAAAATCCCGGAACTTCCGGCCTAAATGAACCGGAACTTCGGTGGAACACTAATATGTACATATATTGGTAAATTTGGGGTGTTTCGATTCATATTTGAGGAATTCATTTTTTCTTTATCAACAAGTACTGAAGAAAACTTGTTGGGAAAAGCATAATATATTTTTACAAATCATACCCAAGATTTTGTTTATGCTTACGAAAAATTTTTAGAAAATAATAAAAGAATAAATATACATCGAATATCGATAATCGTTCAGAATTGTATATAAAATATTTAATAGTCACTATTTTCTCATTTTGAAAATATAAATATTTCTTAATTTATAGTTTCTGGATGAAGTTTAATATTTCCGAAAACTTTAAATAAATTAGGGCTTTTTTAATTTTTTGAATCCCCAAACTTTCAAAAACTATTTTTTCCAAAATTAATAATTTTCCTTATAAGCGACTTTTAAATTATTTTACTTTGGAGGTTTTACTTTAAATAAATTGTTCTTTCAAATCGTTTTCATAGAAAATAATTTTGTGTTCACACAGGTTGACTTTTACTTTCAAAAACTTTCTTTTGAATTTCTTTCTTTAATTTAATTTATTCATTTTTACTTCCGCGTGTACGCCCTTACAATGTCCGTCCGTGTCCGTCCTACATTGCCTGACAAAAAACGGAAAAAATTTTTTAAATGTGTCTGTGATTGATTTTTATTGGTTGACAAAAAATTTTTTAATTGTTTAATTTTTAAATTTTAAATTAAATATAGTATGTAGTCTGTAACTCACATGTTTAATTGTCCGTCTAACCTTTCCTTTCAAAAATTCCTTTGTTTATAAATTTTAAAATCCCTTCATTGTTTAAATTTTTTAAATTCTCTATTTACATTAATTTTAAATTTTTAATAAATTAAAAATAATTTTTAAAAAGTTTATTGTAGGAAAACGGTTTAGATTTTAAAGTGGTTTTTTAAATTAAATGTTTTATTTGCGAATAATGGGCCTGTTTTTCTGGTAGTAACGGAATTTCAAAATTAAATAGATTTAAGTTAACAATTTGCCTTCCATTTTAACGTTGTAAAAATATATTAAGTATTAGGATTAGAGTAAAGTTGGAAAAGACGAGGCCGATAAAGATACCGTGATTCTCGTCTTTTTTCCAATATCGGTATCGGTTTTTTCATTCTCGTTCTCGAACCCGATACTGAAATTCTCGGTCCATTTTTCGGCGAGAAACGATACTGACTCAAAAAAACAAAATCCTCAAAGATGTTTTTTTCTCGGATTGGCCGATACCGGTATCATTTTTTCCAACTCTAGATTAAAGTTGAAGAAACATGCAAATGCATATTTTGTATGCGGATATGCCTTGACGAGAAAAACTCAAAGATAATTGATACCAAAAAATCCCGGAACTTTCGGCCTAACTGAACCGGAACTTCCGGCGGACACTAATCAGTACATATTTTGTTAAATTTTGGGGTGTGTCGAATCAGTTTAGAAAATTCATTTTTTGCTTTATCAACAAGTATTGAAGAAAACTTGTTGGGATAGGCATAATAATATTTTTTAGAAATCATACCCAGGATTTTGTTTATGCTTACAAAAAAATTTTGAGAATAATAATAACAGAATGAATAAATACATATATATAATATCAATAATCGTCCAGAATTGTATATAAAATATTTAATAGTCGCTATTTTTCATTTTGAAAATATATTACTTATTTAAGGTTGCTGGATAAAGTTTAATATTTCAGTAAACTTCAAATGAATTAGGGCTTTTTTATTTTTTTGAATTGCGACTTTTAAATATTCTATTTTTTGGAGGGTTTAATTTAAAAAATGTTCTTTCAAATCGTTTTCATAGAAAATAATTTTGTTTTCACTCAAAGTTTTCTTTTTCGAAAACTTTCGTATAAAATTCTTTCCTTAATTCGAGTATGACCATTTTTGACCATATTGTTGTTGCATAAATGCTGTTTCATCGCCTTTTGAAGGGTTTGGTGCGCGATGGGGGGAAGGTGTAAGGGGGAAATCCAAACCTAATGGGGTGTTTTTGATTAATTAGGAGAGGGGGTAAGGGGAACCAATTGGTTTGTAGAGAGGTGTTTTTCAAAGGGTGTGGTGGTAGGTGTAAGGGGATATGTTTAACTAATTGGAATTGCAATTAGGTGTTTAGTGGAAGATTTAAATTACGTAATAGTTTTGTTGGTTGATATTAAGGATGGCGATCTTTTGGGCAGGGGGTTTTCTGTGGTAAGAAGGAAAAGGAGAAAAATTCAAATAAGTTGAGTATGTATCTTGCTATAGGTCAATTTCCCAAGCAGTCAATAAACTTTTTTTCCCAAACAGTCAATATTTAATATTTTCTAATGAATCTGCTTGTGAAATTATTCGGCTTATTTTGCATTTATATTTATTCTAAATTTTAATTTTTGCATTTATATTTATTCTAAATTTTAATTTTTTCATTTTTATTTTTTAAATTTTTTTAAATATTTTCCAATAAATCATAAATTTTCAATTCTGTTTTTTACTCATTGAACAAATTTTGATTCCAAACGTTTTTCTTTTTAAATATTATTATAGTCATTGAACAAATTTTAATTCTAAACTCTTATCTTTTCAATTTATATCTAGATCTTAAATTTTCTGCTGGCATTCAGTTTGTGGTCGTATAAAGGAAAAGTACCCTAAATTTTACAATTAATTATGTCGGGCCGTATTAGACAACTAAACAAAAGAGGTTATATAAAATTTTTTATTTTCTATTATTCAATTTCAAGGAAACAGACGAGGCCTTACAACTCCAGATACAAATGATACACTGACTTCTCCCCCCAAATTTAAGAGACCAAAAACAAATGCCATACCTAATGCTGGTGATACGGGTAATCAAAGAGATTTTTTCAATTATATTTTTTGTACTTAAAGAAAAATACAAACGTCGTATTTTTCTTAAAAACCGACAAACTAACAAACAAACGGCGCCACAAAAGGGTTTAATTTTATAGGTCTAATTTTTTATAGGTCTAATTTTTCTTATAATTTTTTGAAATTCAGAGCATCCGCCGGTACCTTGCTTTTCAACTATGAGTATCTTAAAAAATTTTTTTTTCGATTTAAATTATTAAAATAAACTTTTCTAATATATTATAGAACCACATTCTCGATCTCGTTCCCGCTCATCATCTCGATCTCGTTCCCGCTCATCTTCTCGCTCACACTGCCATTCTCCCAATCAATTGGTCTCTCCCCGTACATGTTCAATTCCCACATATCCACACTTTGTATTTATAAGTAAAATTAATAAAAAATTTAAATGAAAATAACAAAAATAAAATTTTTAAATAAAAATAAATTTTTTAAATTTGAAAAGTCAATCCTACACAAATGCACTTTATTGTCGCGTCGAGCAGGATTGATCAGGACAGCACACATGCACCTGCACTAGCAGAGTTGCGACGAGCTTTCCTGATTTTTTTTATTCAAAAATTTACTTTTAATAAATAATTTAAAATAAATAAAATTTAAACCTTTAAAAATATTTTCAATAATAATTTATTATAATAAAAATAAATTTTTTTTAAAACAATCTACAATAATAACAAGAAAAACAATAAATTTATAGGAGGATGTGCTTCCACACTATGTGCTGAATGGTGTGGCATTTTGGAATATTAAAAAAAAATCCTCGATAAAAACTTCGAGAATAACGGTGATATAAAAAGGTTTTGGTTCAATGGGAGGGTTTCCTCGAGGAGGAATCCTCCTGGGAACCGATAACAGTCTTTAAAGATTGTTTAGGGCTGTTGTATAAAGAAGGTTTAAAAGACGGGATAATAGACACCCTAGGGCGCACTTCAGGTCTTCTAACTAATGAAAAGGTTTATAAACTTAGAATCTATTACTAACGTTGAGTTTCAGATGGTTAAGTTTATTGAAAAGTTTGCGACGGCAAACCCTGATATCGACATTAAGAAGACCTTCCCCAGCATGAAAATACTAATGTTAACAACAAGAATTAATCTTTATAAGAAAAAGAAATGGAGAGGAATTAGTTACATTCTTAACGATTTTAACTATTCATTCACTTTTCACAATCATTTTTCAATGTAAATAGGAACTATAGAATAATTCCCTTTTATCCACTTTTTCCTTTATTTTCCCCATCAATGTAAATATTTATAATTATTATTCCCCTTGACATATTTACTTGTATTTATTAATTAAATTAAATTATTCGACTTTATTTAAATAAATATTTATAAATTATTCTTTATCATTAATAATTATTTTAATTCACCATTGCTTAATTAACAACTTCCTTGTACTCATTAAATGAGCTACAAATAATGGATTATTTCTACTTATTCCTGGCCTTCACAAGTCAAAATAGGGAGTTCCGGGATTCTTCCCGGGCTCAATGGCTATGGCAGACGCGCTTATGCGGGAAAACTGTTTTTTACAACATTCCTTCCATCATGCGGCATCTTGCCAAAATCAGTCGGGGACCTATGGCTCCGCGACGGAACATGGTTCCCCGACAAATTTTCGGTCCAGGGGGGCAATCACCTGGAATTGGACATGACATTGGTCCTAATTATAATTTTTTAATAATAAAATTAGAAAATATACAAGGGATCCTGTCAAACTAAAAAAATAAATTCTCAATTTCGGCAATAGGGTTTCCGAACCAAAAGACGTTTGGAAAAGAAAAAAGACCCCCTATTTTGACATTTGCCCGTCAAGGCTCTTCTAATTATTGTCAAAAATAGTTTAAAAAATTTTATTTTTTTAAATTTTAATCAGGAAAGTAAGAAAAATGTGACAAAATGTGGGGATTTGAAGAATTTTGGCAAAAAATTAAGTAGTTTTCTTTAAAAACAAAACACAAAATTGGGGGCTGTTCTTCATTAATTGTTGGAAAATTGTTAAAAAAAAACTTAAAAATTCTATCATATTTTAATTTTAATATTTTTCTTTATCTAAAAATAAATTGTTAAATGTGTGAGAATAAATTGTTATTAAATTATTAATTTTTATTAAAATTAAATTTATATGGATGACTAAAAAATTATTAAAATAAATTTTATTGATATGACAAATATAAAAATATATTTTGGAAACAATCTACCACGATTTTTTTGGGGATTTTATCTCGATGAGGCAAGTAATTAGAGCATCGTTTTTTTTTACATTACCGATTGAATTATTAAATATTTTCGTAAGAATTTTTGTAGATTTTGAACCATCCACTAATATCAAAATTTTAGGAAAGACTATATGCTTGTTAAAAAATTATATGAACACCTTGGGTTTTCATAGTTCTTAGTAACAATAACAACTAATAAACAAAAGCGTTCATATAATTTGTTAACAGATATGTGTTTTTGTGAAAAAACGGACAAAAAATTTTTTTGGCAAAATAAACTTAGGATATAATGTATATATTGTATAAATTACAACTACTATCCATTTATCGTTAGATTATATTGCATGTCTTAAACGCTTTTCGAACTTCAACAAGGCTTCTAATTTATTAAATATCAGTTTTATTTCAATTTTCGTTGGGCTTTGAAGAGAAGAAAACTTGTTGGGATAGGCATAATAATATTTTTTCAAATGATACCCAAGATTTTGTTTATGCTTACGAAAAATTTTTAGAAAATAATAAAAGAATAAATATATCGAATATCAATAATCGTTGATCGAATAGTTAACGGAAAATCATTTAAAGAATTAATCTTCAACTTTCTTCAAGAAAACTTTTTTATCCTTGAAAAACATATTCATTGCCATGAGGATCGTATCCAGTAGCGTGACCAATAAGATGATTTAAATGTTGGGTATTCACAGACGATTGGTCACCTAAAATTATAAAATTAAGCATATCTTTTATTATTTATTGTGAAGAAATATAATAAAAGTATCGAACGTTCAACTCGGTAAGAGCATATACTTTTGAGCCTCAAGCAGTCGAAACGCTTTTTTTCAATGTGCATTATATTAGAGAAGCATTAGATGGATGGGAATCTGAGGAAGGAAGTCTGACCCTTCTGTAACTATCATTAACAATACGGGAATATAGGGGACCCTAAACCTTGGTTTACTCAATAAAACTTCAAATTACAAACCAGATTGAGTACCAGATGATGATTGTTGTTGGCCCATCCCTAAAACAATTAATGTAATTAAAAATTATAACATATAATTATTTTTATGAGATTTCAAGCTCCTTTTCAAGTTATAAATTATTGTAAGGCCGGTATACTCCTAAAAACACGTGAAGAGCGATCATCGCTCTACGTAGCGGAAGTTCCCAAAGAAAAGGCAAAGAACGCCACAAACGGCCATTCCCAAAGAGTTATTAGCCGCCCATTATCTAAACTAAACATCGCAACTAACTTATCCTTGGGAAAGCAATAAGGAAGTAAGCTGGTGCATATAAGCCCTAAAGGAATAGGCAAAGGCAGATCACTTCTTCATTCATTCAAGAGTTGCCGGCCGGCTTATCAAAGGGAGAGACGTCTCCCCTTATATTCCCCCACTGCGATTCACCTATTTCTATACTCTGCGGAGTTCACACATGATTGCAAGCATGCGCGACTCTGCCTAAAACAACAACTAAAGAACGAGGCACTGGGGAACGGGACAAACCGCTTTACTTTATTATTTGCCGACATTTGTACAAGCCTTTACCTTCGACCAGATTGAAAATCTTGTGATTTTCAATTAAAAATACTATTTCCAGAAAATAATATTTTTTCACTAATTTAATTTTCCACTCTATTTTTTGCCTAGTATTTTGAGAAATTCCTTTCCTTAATAATTCCTTTCCTAATGTTCTAAATAAATTTATTAGAACATTAGGAAAGAGAGTTGCAGGCCGGGGGTTCTTGTAGACTGAGGGTTCTTGTAAAATTTTATTTAAACTGTTTAAATTAATCTAAATCATTTATATTTTTTTAAAAAATTTTAATTAAAGACCTGCGGCAGGATTAGAGTAACCAGACTGAGGCTTTGACTTTTGTTTGTTTTTGCCTTTACCAGCATCACAACAATGAATAAAAACAATTGTGACTATTACAAGGGCAAAAAAGAATTTTGACATTTTTAGGAGTTTTTAGGAGTTTTAAAAGTTTTTTTAGTTGAATTTTGAATGTTTCCCCTTATTTTCAATTAAGCTTTTATATTAATCTAAATCAACAGAGTAGGGGGTGGGTATAGTAAATGCCTTATGATTTTTGAAAGTACTTTCCTTTAAAAAATTTTTTCCATTGTTCTATATTAAATTCTATTGTTTAAAATAAAAATTTTTAACGAGACAGTCTATTCTTTATCCAAATTTTATTTCCTGGTTTTTGGTTTAATTTTAATGGGGAATATACTTATAATAGTCGATAAATGTACTCGTAGCATTGGGTCTAATATTGAAGAGCCTAGTGTCTTTTTAAAATTTATCCCCATATAATTTAATTTTTTTAATTATATTTAAATAAATTTAATAAAATAATTAATAAAAAATAATTATATTTAAAAAGCGGATTTTTAAATTAATTAAAACTTTAATAAAGTTAAGTAAATGTTTGTCACAAATTCTATTTCTTAAAATTTATCAAAAATTTTTGAAATTATTTCAGGGTGAACTTAATATCTTAACCAAATGCTTGTGAATCAGTTTTTTGTTATTAATAGCACCGCAGATTAGCAAAGGCCATAGCAAACAAAATGTCATTTAAGGTGGCAGAACGCCAACCAATTAAAAAAAGTTCAATTTACACTTTTTCTCTAATTTGTTTTTGATTTTCTATACTTTTTATGCAAATTTTACAAATCCGATGTTATTTGATTAAAAATCATATATCTCGAATAACTCAATTTTTAAACGATAAGCTCGCATATTACAGAAAAGGCTTTTGTTTTTATTTTTGCAGAAAATCTTAACAAAAATAAATATAATTTTAAAAACTGCATACACAGAGTTTCAATTCCTAGTAAATCGACAATTAATAAATTATTGAGTGAAAAAAGTAAGAAGGGAGATGACGCAAAACTGAGCAAAAAAGAAGAAAAATTTATAGAATAGTTGAAAGTGTTAAGAGGGCTCAGAAAGCAGCTGGAGCAGCTAAACTAAGCAGAAAATCAAGAGGTTCTAAATTTACGAGGTTCTAACTTTTCATTAACTCATTATTTATATCAATTTTAGTCATTACTTCAGCTGAATTAAATAGTGAGGAAAAATAAAAGAATCTTCAGTACAAAAATTTCATATTCCATTGAACTGCAGTACAAACATTTCTTCAATTGAAAGGTGAGTCAGTTCAAAGTGGTCATCGGACAATACAAGAATGCTCGTGTTCGAAGAACCACCACCAACATTATTGTGCGTGAATTTCGCAGAATTAATACAAATAATAATTCATTCTTTGGTTAAAAGTGGTAAATTCAAGGTTATCGTTAATTTTAGTTTATTATTTAGGTTTGCTAGTTACTATGGAAGAATTTTCTGGAAAATTGTGTTGGCGATTGCTGGTGACAAGGCTTTTTGATCTGCGACACTCCAAATGCAAGCCTCCCAAGCAATTTCACAATTTTGGCACTGTATAGATTTGAAGACAACAGAGGCGAGCTGGATAGCAGATTAGGACAAGTTTTGGAAAAATAAAAGAAATAAAACAAATTAAGAAACAACAGCGGAAATTCACAAACGTAATAAGAATCATCTAGAACTGATATCAAAATGATAAAAAATATTTTTCAAGTCCCAGTTGATAAATTTCAATGCTCATCTATCTCCCGGCTTATCACTCTCTCGATTGATTTCATTTGCGGAAAATTTTTTTGCCGTAAGAGTGATCAACATTGAAAATGGTCATCAGTAGGATCGGATTTTCAGGTTACAAATACTTAAAATAGGTACCTAAATAGGTTGTAAAAAATGCCAAAATAGGTGACAAAACTTGAAAATAGGTGACAAGAATGGAAAATAGGAAAAAATTTTATTATATTATCAAAATTTTATTATATCATACGAAAAAATAAAAATCTTCTATTTTTCTATTTTTAATATTTATGATAAGATGTAAAATGTAAAAGCAAATAAGAAGTTAAAAAAATTATTTGATAAAATGAAATTAAATAAGTTCAAAGGAGAATACACTTTTTCTCGATTAATTCTCTGGGGAATTATTTTTTCTGCCCAACAGTGATTCGAGGGAGGAAAATTACTCTTCCAACCCATTCATAAATTTTTGTTTAACGACCAATTTTATTGTTTTGGGGTGGGGAATTATTTGATGGACGGGAAAATTAATCGAGAAAATACGTGATATCTTTAAAATTGTTGGTATTTAATATCGGTAGTACGGTACGGAATATGAAAGTTAAGGAAAAAAGGGCTTTGCTTGTATTATGCTTGTTTGTTATGAGTCCAACTTTAGTAATAATGATTGAACGATGAAAGGTACTTTATTAATATCCCGCCCCCCACCCCTATTTGAGTCTCAGATTAATTTTCATTTTTATTTTTCCTGCCTCGGAAAGGTCAGATTTCCTTCTTTATAAATGCTGAATTTTGCCGTTAGGCCGATTTTTGCTGCTGCTGTCTATTTTTTCCTTCCTAATACTTGCCTTTTGATTGTAATGTTTGAAGGAATAAATGATTGACAGCAAAGAAAAGGAAAATTAATCTGAGACTCAAATAGGGGTGGGGGGCGGGATATTAATACCCGAGGAAATACCTGTCTTTCAATCTATGAAAACACCAAATAATTTAGTTTTTTTCCCTTTTCGTTCTCCTTGAGGATTCGAAGAGCTAGCCTCGCCTTGAATTTGTCGAGGATTCGAAGAGCCAGCCTCGCTTTGAATTTGCTGAGGATCCGAAGAGCTAGCCTCGTCTTGATTTTGTTGATGGGCATTTTCTTTTTTAAAAATAAATTTAAATAATTCTACTTTAGTTCAAAAATATAGAGGATTAAGAGGGATTAAAGGGATATAACGAGTTAGTAAAAATTAACAATCTTACTACTCTTTAATTCATCAAATTTTTGTTTGATTGAATTTAATCGAGTTTCTTGACGGCGATAATTCGTTGTGTGTTCCAGCTTTTTCAACAAAAATTCTATTGTTTCTATTTGAAGCAATTGTTGCCATTCCTCAAGATTAGTTTTCCTTTTTTCATAATATTCTCGCATAAAGGTCATCTTTTTATTAGCTAAACTCGACACCGCATGCGTTTTATTAGAATGCGAATGAAATAAAGTGTCAGTTACGAACAATTCACTTTCAACATAAATTATGGATTTATTAAAAGTGTTTCCATTAATGTTGACTATATAAAGTATTACGCCAAACATTTTTGCATCAGTTGATTTTAACGAAGCTATATCATCTGATAGTAATTCTGGGCAGGGTAATTCAAGATTTACTTCGTTCTGGATATCAAAAAATAAATTTAGAAATTTTTTCAAAATTTTGAAAACTAGTTCTTTTTTATTTTTTCATAATATCATTATGTATCTTTGCTGAATTTTTTGTAGATTTTTCCTAAACTTGGAAATATCTTTTTTGAAAAGTGGACTTATAATTTTGTGGAGGCTGAAAATGCAGATTTTGGTCTAAAAATTTTTTTAAATAAAAAATTAGCCAAAAATATATTCAAATCTTGTTAGTTATTCACTAAAAGGTGTGTATCTAAATTTTCAGAAAATTTGGATAATTGGAAGTGAAAAAATCTCGAAAAAAGGGGTGGACATATAATTATGTTGAGCAGTGTACTTTGTTAATTTAAATTTAAAATTTACGTTATTTTGATCAGCTATAACTAATTTATATCTGCCTTGATGGCATGCTTTTCCAGAGTAAATGTTTGTAGCGACCGAATTTGGGACGAAACTTATGTTCAAGTGAATGTGTTCAGATTGACATTTAATTCTAACGTTTTTGTAGTTAGTGTCCAAATTATTAATTTTAAATTGTAGATGTACAGCATTGACAGATTTAATAAAAATAATAATTTGAAATAAGTTGAAGAAAACGAATAATTTAGTTTTAGATATCATTTCTAAAAAAATTTTTGTGAATTTTAAATATGCTATGAATAGCCTAACACCATTAGCTACCGTAAATCCTCTAAAATAATCCCTGGGGCTTATTTTAAAGGTGGCCTATTTTAGAGGATTTACGGTAAATTAGATTCCAAATTAGAAAGCATTGCATGTCTTAGTCCCAGTTTTCCATGTGTTTAGCTATACGATACCCAGTTCTATAATACAATAAGCGGGATATAAATGGAATACAAATGGATTATTGTTTGAAAACACGCAAAACTTCAAGAGCCAAAATTTTTATAACGTATCAAGCGGGACACGTCCAAGTAGGCGCGCGGCCAGGTAGGCGCAAAGCCATAACTACCTGAAACTTTTCTGGACCTTAACAATTTTGGTACTAAAGAAAGATATAAAAGTACTACACAAAAATATTTAGAGGATTAAGGTGTATATGGGTTTATAGGATTACGGGATATGTATATCAAAAGGAATCCATGGAAGTCTGTTAATAAAACGTTAGCCTTTATTAAATTTTATTATTTTATTTATAAATTAAATTTTGAAATGCAATATTATGAATGGCTAATGGAATCCCATGTTAGTTATTAAATAATGTTAAGTGTCATGATGCCCTTTATTCATTTTATTGAATATTGATTTACAATAATTAAAATAATTTAACGGGACTAGATTTAATTTTGAAATTATCAAAATATAAATTTATAATAGATTCTAATTTAATATGTTATCAACTAAGTTTTGAGTCCCCCCCCCCTGAGTTACACTGATTAAATAATTATTAAAATTCAACAAAACGTTATCAGAATTTAACAAAAAAGGACTATATTTAGAATAACATAAATATGCCCGAAAATTATGTAAATTGGAATTATCGAGAAATAAAATTTCAATATTTTATTTGCTCGACAAAAAAAAATAAATTATATTCAATTTTAATTAAAGAAATAAAAATATAATTATTAGAGTTTCACCGTAAGCTCCGGTTCCGGAAAGTTCCGGTGTCTTTTTGGTTCCGGTCTAGTTCAGGGTCGGAATTCATATTTGATCCGGTTCCGGTCAAAATTTCGGTTCAGGTAATAGCTTTAAATTTTAGTCATAAATGGAAACTATGATATTTTAATTTCATTACCATAAATAGACTAAAAGGAAGTGTTCATTCAATCAAGCGCTCGATCACTTAATAATCTCTCTGAACGATTATTCCATGCATATAAACTATGAATTATTGAAGCGGATATCCTTTTGTAATTCTCTCATTTCGACTTAAATATTTCTAACGGCATCACTTAATAATGAATGACAAACAACTACTTTATGCTCCGGCCAACATTAGAAAAAATTTACCTTCGGTCTTTCACCTCAACTACACTGACAGCGATTCATCCTATTGCCTCTGCTCAACACTAAGTTGCCCGCAATTTGCTCCAGTATCACGCGATCTTATAATAAAAATATAAAAATTTTTTTTATTATAACTTCAAGTTCCAATATAAATTTACAAAGGTGAATGTCCAAAATAAAATTTTTAAATAAATTAAAGTCCCTTTTTTCCAAAAATAAATTAATATTTTTTGTTTATTAATTTTTTATCGCTTTGTTTATTAAAAATAAAAGCAAATGTTGTTGATTTTGTGTTACTTAATATATATTTTTATTTTTAAACATATGATCAAATGATAAAAAAGAAAGGAAAAGCTTTTGCTACTTTGAGTGTGGGCAATAAGCCATAACGTGATGGAAGAGTTCCTCAAGTATTTTAAAACATTTGGAAGGGTATTTGGCCGTTATTTTTGCTATTTTTCTTTTAAAAGTATATATAAATAAGGGCCAAGCAATAACAAAAATATTTCTTCCATCAGACATTTTCCCAAAAATTAATCAAAACAAATGCAGAATTATTTTTCAAGCTTTCTAAGCTCTAAGGCTTTATGGTAGATTTTTATTTAATAAAAAAATTTTCAAAATTTCTAGTTAATAGATTGTTCATAAAGAACATTTTTCCTACGGAGAGCTATAGAAAAAAGGGGCAAAACGGTCATGGTTCACCTCTATAGGAGATATAGAGACAGGAAGGGCAGACCCTAATCCATGAATATATAGCTTTTGTAATTCTAACCACCGCCAAGGTGGTTTGACAATTTAGTCAAGTAGATGTAGAATAGGTAATCTACACGCATTGAGTTAATAACTCACAGACCGCTGTAGACAGCTGGTCTGATTCCCAGAGCTGATCACTTAATTATACAAACTTGGATTTAAAATAAATCTCCATTAAGTATAGGGCTGGACGCATTTGCGTATTGCGTGAAATTGCGTTGCGGATTGCGGCTGCGGAAAATTTTTTTCAATTGCTTCCAGCTCTGATTAGGTGCCTTAGTAAAAAACGAGATATCGGAAATATCAACACAAACGAACTATTACCAAATTTTTTTTAAAAACCAAATTCAAGAAATTTAAAAAAATTTTCCCCATTTTCAGTCATTCCCTCCTCTCAATTCTCCTATTTCTCTCCTCCTTCAATAAAGCCTCCAGTTTCCGTCTGCAGGGTGCTGCAGTGAAAGGACAACTTTTTTGCAAAGGAATACCTGCCGCTCATATAAATGTTGGATTACTTGATGTTGATAGAAATCCTGGCGATCCCGATGATTTATTGGATAAGGGAGTAACTGATAAATATGGAAATTTTGCTTTGGATGGGACTACCAGAGAATTGCTGAGTATTGAACCAGAATTGCGAATTATACACGATTGTGATGATGGTCTAAAGGTTTTTATGAGGGTAAATAAATTGTATATACCTAGATATATTACTGTATAATAGCTTTTAAAATGATTTGGGCTTAATCTGCACAGTTTTCCCCTTCCTAAACCCATAGACTTCTGAAATTTCTTGATTCATAGATTATAGAAAGAGGTTCAAAGCTTGTTAGAATTTAAAACCTTTAGACATAGGATCATCTACCTTACTGATATCCGTTAAATCCCTCTTACAATTCAGAACCTTTATATTACCCGATATCAAACACGTATATCCGACAAATCCATTTATACACCATACTCTAATCCAAATATATCACTATCGCCTACAAATTTTCCGTTCGGTTTTGGTTAACAAAGGAATTTGGTGAATCAACAACCCTACTTAAAATACAAATTTTATAAAATTTGCCTGCAAAAGTTTTTTAAAGTTCCGGTTCCGGTTCCGGTTCTGTTCAGAATTTCGGTTCCGGTGAAACATCAATCTCTTAGCAATAAATATAAAAATATCGCAGTTCCTATAATGTGTCCGAAGCCTTTACATTAAAATCTTTAAAATAATTTAAAAATTTTTTTATTTTTATTTCCAGACGTGCCATCGTCTAACAATTATTAAAGTTGGAAACGAATATATACACCATGGAAAAGTCGAAAAATTTTTTGATATTGGGTTGCTCGATCTATCAGAAATACCTCAAACAGAAAATATAAGTGAACAACGTTATTGTTTGGACGACTTTTAATGAAAAAAATTTTTTGATATTTTATTTTTAATTTTCCATATTAAATTTATTTTTAAATTTTTTGGTTAATAATAAAATTTATTTTTATTTAAAATTTATTTCCACAAAACATGTACACTGTAACGAAAAATTACAGGGTGGGGCAAAAGTTCGGCGACAAAAGGACTGTGCCGATTTTGGCGCGAGCTTATAAGATAGCGAGTTGATTATCAAAAATGATAAAATTTTGTAAAGCTTTTATATTAAATTAATAATAAAATTTATTATAAAAAATTGTTGATTTTCTGAAAAATGCCTAATTTTTCGAGGTCAGTCGACTATAACTTCAGAAATATTTGATAAAAAATTCTGAAATTTCTATTGAAGGTAGTCAAGGATGTTAAAGAAATTTGATAAAATTTCTATGAATTTAGGTCTCGCCTAAGTACCAGTTTTTAGTTCTCGCGCCAAAACGACCACAACCCGCGACAAATATGTTTAATAAAATCTGCATATTTAAAAAAATTTATTTAACATAAAAAATGATGAAATACATATGTATAATCAATAGGATATAATAATCATTTTATTAAATTAATTGCTCAAAATGACCGCCCCTGACATCAATACACACATCCAAACGCTTACGGATGTTACTCACAATGGTCGCGCATTGTTCATTGGTTATTTCGTTTCAAGCCCGCTCCAAAACAACTTTCAGTTCCTCCGACTTTTGCCCCACCCCGTATACAAACACCCCATTTTATAAATTTTTTTTATTTTTATTGATCCGAATTTTCTGAAAATTTAAATACACACCTTTTAGTGAATAACTAACAAGATTTGTATGGATTTTTGACAGAATTTTTACTTTAAAAATTTTTAGACCAAAATTTGTCCTTTTCCAAAAATTATACGTCCACTTTCCAAAAAAATTATTTCCAACAACGGGAATGAAATTCATTTCAATCAAAGCCCGACATATTTTTATAAATTTTTTTCAAATTTATAAACACGAATAAGGCTAACAATATACAGGGAAAGAAGACTTCAAGTTTATATAATTAAAAGAATATTTAATAAATATTTTTAAATTTTTATTTAATTCATTAAAACATTTCATAATTTCCTATTGTGTAATTAAAATTTTATATGCACTTTATTATTTAAAAACAGTCTTTTTGTCGGCTTTTTTGTTTATTATTCGCTAAACACTTAAATCTTTTTTGCACTTTATCTTTTTTTTATTTGTTATGTTATGAAAGAATGCGAGGATTTATAAAGGGAGGCTCTTTCTTAATTATGAAAAAAGGCATGACTCTCAAAAAAAGGGCAAGCCACTAAAAAGAGAGTGCAAAAATATGGCGAAATCGACGGCAAAAAGGGCATCCTTTTAAACATTTAAAATAATTAAAAATTTAAATAAAAATTTTATTTTTGATATTTTTTACAAGTTTAAATAAATTGGGCAAATCACATTCGAAAATAACTAAATCCTATCCCTGGCTGAAAATTAATTTAAATTAGGCCGGGATGCATATAAAGCAGAATTAGTAGGTTTAATAGATTCAATAGAATTTTATTGTAGAACACATAAAATTGATTCACAATTTTGAGATAAGACTTCAAACTGTTTTTTTGAGATAAGCAAATGCGGGCTCTTTAAAAAATTTTTGTGGGCATTTTGCAAGGCTACTGAGTTTACTACCATCTAGATACAAAAGATTTTGTTCCAAAACCCTAAACATACCCCGCCCTGAATATTAAAATGTAGATAAAGGGGGAGATAAAGGTGGATAATGGGGGATATCGTGTAGATAAAGGGGAATATCGGGGAATTTAGCTGGATTAAGAGGGATTTGGGTGATAATTATGTCAAACATAACCGCTCGTATGTATTACATAAAAGTCGCTTTGCAACTTGTAATGAAAATATTATTACAAATAAGAAGACGAGATCTCGTCTTCTCCTTTTTAGTCCCAAACATAAATTAATTTTTATCTTATCATCCGTCTCCATTATTAAAGGCCAAATCAACAATTTTTACGTTCTCATAAGAATCGGAAGTGTCTTTCGATAGACTCTCGCAAGACTTGTTTATGTGATTTTAAAATTTTTAAAAATATACAGTATCGAGTATGTAATATGTAATTATATATTTTAATAAGATAAACATTCGACAAACTTTTAAAATATTAAACATTTGTTAAACATTTATAATTTTAAATTATTTAATTTTATCAATTATTGACTTTTAAAAATTTTTAAACGCTCGCTCCTCTTCTCTCTCTCTCGATAGCTACACGTATGATTTTTCCCTCTCAAATGCCCTTTACATTATTTTATGTAAAGGGCATTACATTAAATTATTTTATAGAGTTAAATTATACATTTAAATATTAAAGTTTTTTATTAAATTATTTTATATTAAGTTATTTTATCACCCAAATCCGTCTTAATCCTATTGATAACCCTCTTAATCCTCTGATACCACTCGATATTCCCCTTTATCTAGCCGGAGTCAACATGGTTCGGCTCTGATATTGTTATTGGCCCCTGGTGTCATATTTCTTGTATTTAGGATTTTGAGAGGATATATTTGGTGTGTATTATGTGTTATGGTAAAAATTGTTGAGTAATAGTCAGAAATTTTTTCGGTTCCAGATACCCGGAACCGCCTCCTTGCTAGAGATGTATACCCATAAAGCGATATTCATGAAAATATCCCCTAAAACAGAACTTATTTTACACCCCAATAGGTAAACATACACTTATCTTTTTCCAAATCATATCTTTTTTTTCTATTATTGCCCGCCATCATTTAACAAAAATTTTTTTTTTATATATTTTTTTTAATTTTTGAATTTTAATATTTAATTCTCCATTTTTAGCCGAAAAAATGTTTTCAATTTTTTGGCTTAATTCTTTTTTAATTCTTTGTTATTTTCTGCTATATTACAATGTTAATTGTATGCATAAAGTCGTTGAAGGGGAAAGTAATCTTCAACAAAACCCCGATGAAGGTTCATCATCTTCAAGTATTCAACCCATTCAACAATTAAAAACAGATAAAGGAAAGAAAATAATTATTGTAACTGATGCGCATTACCCAAGTTACAATTTTTTCGTAAGTTTAAAAAATAAAAGTATAAAATCTTGTCTACTATACATATTAATTTTTAAATACCGTATTTCCGTAAATAAAACCCCACTCTGAATTACCCACCCTGAAATAGAGACCATCTTTATGGATAGTTGAAAAATATACCCCCATGGGGTTCTATTACCCACCCCATAAATTCTAACAAAATTTTTAATTAATTATTCGAATAATTTTTAGTTAACACTTGCAAATGTTTTATGTCACATCGGCAAGTATAACGTGGTAAGTGGAACTCTAATATGAGTTTCAGGAAACGGATATAGTTTAATCGAGAACTCGCTTCAAACATGGACAAAAAATTTGTTATTCGCTTCGCCTCTGAGAGCTTAGTCAAAAGAACCACTCTCTAAGAGCGGAGATGCCTGTGAACCAAGATATAGCTCCCTGAAAATTGAAAAACCATAGGCGGAGGGGAGGGATTAAGCCCAATTTGGGGGTAGAAAATTTGATTTTTTAATGATAGCTCATTCGAAAGAGCTCCTCGAGCTGAGCCGAGTGACACCAAAATCAGCACTCGGTCTCACTTTGACAGCTCCCCGAGCCTTCGGGGTGAAAATGTCAAGGAGCGGGGAAATTTTACGGTTCTAATTTAATTTGTATTTTTAGTATTTACTTGTTGTTAAGTACAATGAAAATGCAAATCTGAAAAAGCCTTTAAAAGATGTTAGAATGATACAAGTACCGTATATGAAGGATGAAGAGTATTCGAAAGTATTTGACGTAAATAAATCTGAACCTAATTGGAATGTTAAAGATAATGCAAAGGATTATCAACCCCTGAAAGCTTTAGGATTTTATATGTATGCCGCATATAAAGGTTAGCTAAAAATTCGTTTTTTAAAAGGTAATACATACATATAACTAAGTGGGTACCAGAATTTTGTTCATCTTTTGTGTTGAGCGCGGACCTTAAACAAGTTTTAGTTAAAAGACTCACTCCACCACTTGATTAATCACTCGATAACTTGATAAGGGGGTGATTCTCAGGCGAGCACATCCTCAATTGATCATCATAATCAATTTGTCACGATCTCGTTCTAGATTGACCAATTTTTTTGGTGAACAAAATACTTATTAGAGACCGGGAATCCTCTCTTCTGTAAACCTAATTTTCCAATAAAGTACTCAATACATAGATTGGAAAATATTTTAAATTTCACTCTTTTAAGCAATAATAGAAAATCCTATGGTTGAAATCTATGGAATAAAACAAAGGATTTTTGACTGGCTTAAACATATGGGGGAAACGAACAAATTTGCATTGGGAATTGCTGAGTTTGCTTTTGGGGCATTTCCAATTTTTGAAGAAATGGGATTAAAGAAGTATATAGCTGCAACTTCATCAATTGCTCTACCCATTCATTTGCATTTTCTTGGACAGAAAAGCTATTATACAATGAATGGTATGCAATTATTTTTTGCATACAGTCTCTTAACTTGGTGTTCGGCAAAGGAGTCCACCCCACCCAGAGACCTTTTGACCCAAAAACCACAACTTTTTAGACGGATTAGCGAGGGATTTGAAGGATTACGTGTGATAAATACCAGCTCTATGAAAATAAGTAACGAGTTCTGTTTTTTATCATTAATGGTGCGGTATTGTGAGCATGTACCATAACTCTGGGCGAGTAGAGTTCACTATCCCCCTCAATCACACCAAATCCAACGATATCCTCTTATCCCTCCAAAACCCCCATTATTCCTTTTTAAAAGTTGTAGGTCCTTCATGTAAATAGGAGTTATCATCGGAACAGAAATTTTGACCGGAACCGCCGAAACCGGATTCAATTTGAGTTTCGGATACCGGAAGCTGAACTTCCGGTTAAACTCTAGAAAATAGGTCATTAGGGAATAGGTCTTCTGGTTTGACAGCGGCAAATAATTCTTCGGTACCTACACCAGTATTATCGAATTCCGAAAAAACCTGATCTATGCCAGAGATTATTTTGAATTATGTTAAAAGAGCATTTTAATAAGTATAACCTCGAATTTATTTGCCTACCAAATTAACTTTTTAAATTTACTAATTCAGAGCTTATCCACCCAGAAATCTATTCTAAATTTTATGAACAAAATAAAGTTGAATATTTAAAGTTAGCAAGGAAAAGGGCATTAAATAAAAATTTATTGAAAGCTCATCAATTAATTAGCATTGAAGAAATGCCAAAAATGTGGGATTTATTAAGAAAATCAAAATATTATTTAATAAATTCCCATCCACTTGGACAATTTTCCTTTCCAAATACTCCAAAAAGAATTGTTAATATTGGAGGTATTGAAGTAGAAATGGAAGGAATCTTTAAAAATGAGCATGAAAAGAAATTCAAAGAAAAAGCGGAAAATAAGGGTAAAGCAACAATGGTTGAAGACCCAGTATATAACTGGATTAAAAAGGTATTAATCAAGTCCGGATACGGTAATCCGGAATCCGGGTATTTTTGATAAAAATCGATTTTCCAGATTTTGATCTGGAAAATAATAATGATGAAAATAATCCCCCTCTACCCACCCCTTGATTAAACGTATCAAAGAATTATTAAAACTTCACTAAGGTACATTATAAATTCAAATGTCATAAGAATTTATTTAGAAGATCCATGCCCCCAAAAATTTATTCTTTTTTCGTCCCTTACAACGATTGCAGGGACAAAAGCTTATTAGGGATCGGATTTTATGTAGTATAAACCTTAAAATAGGTATCTAAATAGTTTTTATAAAATGGCAAAATAGGTAACAAAAACATAAAAACATTAAAAATAATTTATAGAGTATTTTAATATGCAAAACTCCAAAATAGGTTTCAATAGGTTTCATAGATTAATAAAAAAAATAACAGTATTGAGAGCTTCCTTGTGAAGAGCCTCTTTGTATTTTGAGAGCTTCTTTGTATTTAAGAAAAAAAAGGTTATAAATTAGAAATCCGTTCCAAACATATAATTGATGATGATAGAAAACCTTCCCAAAGATCTCAAAAAATGCGCATTCCAAAGTAAAATGATTTATTTTTTTTTTGATCACCCTCAATACAATTTTTATTAGTAGTGTCACGTGTTTAAAATTAATGGATTTGAGTTTCTATTCGATATTTTACAATTTTTCTGTTACAATTTTATTTTAGACGGATTGCTTTGTTTTATTCTGTTGGAATAAAGACGTTACTTTGAATGGATTTACTTCGAAACATTTAAATGAATTAATAAGCACATTTTTAAAATTTGACAAATGTAGATTTGTTATTCATGGAATATATCCACCTTTACATTCTTTCTCCTGGGGTTCAAGAATGCATATTCAAAAAAATATTTATTTTTACAATTTTTCTGTTGATCAGCAAAAATTTTTAGGTAAAATTTTATTAATAGGGGTGGATAAAACATACAAATGATGTTTTGTATGCAAATAAGCCTTGAAGTAAGAAGCACAACATGATGTTTTTCATTAGTCCGAGCATTTGAGGACCAGGTTTTAATGCTTATTTTTCCATATATCGTCACATTCGTGCATATTGATGCATATTTGAGGAAATTCTGCATTTTTTGGTCTACCTATTAAAAAGTAAGGATGGGCCATTCCGTAGGAGAACAAGAAAGACTAAAAAACGAAATTCTGCATAAGAAATCTTACTCCTGTTAATTAAATCTTATTAAAATTAACAGTAACTAAATCACAATTTTTATAAAAAGTATAAAATAAAATATTGATAATTGTAAAATCATTTTTAAAAAGAATTAAAAATCAACAAAAAATTTTCAGCACAAAAAAATATTCGCGGTTTTATTAATGCCGGTGATCAGAAAAGCTTTACTCAGGTATTAAAAATTCATTTTAAAGTTTTTCATATCTCTGGATGGGGGTGGTATTAAAGACACGACCTGTTTTCAGGTTCGGAAAACCTTCCAGGGACCTTCCGGAAGGCCTTCCTTCAAATAATCTGAAAAATTAATTTTTAGAGGTTTTAATTGAATTGCTAATTTTTAAAAACAAAATAAATAAAAAAAATTTAAGATAAAATTAATTAATAATTTTCCAGGCTCTCTATTTTGGAGTTCCATTAATTTTAATTCCATTTAATATTGAGCAAAAGTTTAATGCAAAAGCTGCTGAATATATGGGAGTGGGGATTGTTGTTGATCATACAAAATTTATTGAAGAATTTCCCGTTGCCGTTAACGAATTGTTAAGGTTAGTTTTGTTTAAATAATCAAATGTCGGTTGGCCGTAAGTGTCAAAAAAGTATATCATACCAACCCTTGCTAAAAAGGCACTGCATTCAATTTTACTGAAAATGACAAGCAATTTCCAATAATAAGCAAACCATTGCTATCACCATAAATGGTGTTGGCAATTGACGGATATTCTAATACATAGCCAAGTATGACCGGGTTAAGAATTTAAGTAGAGCTCCAAACCCTTCCACCGGCAGAATTAATTTAACCCATGTAAATGCTGCCAGATATCTTAGTGAAATAATAATTAAAATTATTAAAGAGAAAATCAACAATCCAATCCAAACACACTCATTGAAAGCTCCAACAAAATTAAAAAAGCAATCAACCAATTTCCAAACGGACAAATTGAGACTTTTCTCGAGACTGTTGAGAAAGCTATAGAAGAAAAAGACGATGAAGAACCTTTTCCTGAAATTTCTAAATTTGAAGAAATCGAACACGACGGATACAAACCCTTTTCGGAAGCTCTAGATGAGTTTATTGAGTCGACGAAAATGAGAGAGAGCGAGATTCATGCTCAGAATGAAAAATGAAAAGAAACCCGAACAATTTGTAATTTTAGTTCCAGTTCTTTGATTCGTTACCGAACCGATAATCCTAGTCACATTTTTCTTTAATCTTTCGCGGAGTTGCGTCGTAATTACGAATTAGATTACGAAAATATCGGAAAAATTTCGGCTGACAAACTTTACGTAGCGAGTTTAGTGTTGAACAATTTATATGTCATTTGAAAGAGCTCTGCGAGCAGGGCTGCACGCCTGCTCGACACGCAATTGCGTATTGCGAGTTGCGGATTGCATAAATTGCGGGGATTTTTGTAATTGTAAGTTGCGGTTTGCGTTTGCGGATTTTTAAATAGGAATTGCGAGTTGCGGATCAATTGCGTGCAGCCCTGACGGCGAGCTGGGTCGAATGACACCAATATCAGTTCGCGGAAACAACTCAATTACGACGCAACTCTTTTTTTCGCATAATTCAAGTATTTGTTTATTAACCAACTCGTTTCGATTTAAATGCGATTGATGAATTTTCTTGAACATTGTAGTAAAAGAATATTTTAGTAAATCAATTTAATGCCAATGATGGCAAAATTTTGTTAAATGATAAATTGTGCCGGGTATGGCAATTTGTACCTTAAGACCCTAGACTCAAACACAAAATATTTTAAAAGAAAAAGTTTATTTACCTAAATTAAAAATTCCAAATATATTAAAAGAGGAGGAAACAACAGGCTGGTAGGTATAAGCTTGTAGGAAGCTGGTAGTAAAGACTGGGAGTTCAACAACTGAGCTAAAAAGCTGGCTTTTCTCTTAAAAGCCGTTAAATAGAGAAGAAATTGGCGGTACAAAGCAAAGTTAGGTGAAAATGAGAGATAAATGAATGGGCGGAATCGAAAATAAAATTAAAAATAAATTAATAATTTTGGGGAAAATTGTGACCGTTCGGCACATAAATTAAATAATTATTTTACTTCCTTTTAAGCAAATGACCTCCTAATATTTTCCTTAACCTGGCTACGGTAATTAGTTCAAACCATCCTTGGAATTTTGGTAACTTGAATTTTAAATTGACAGAAAACTATCAACATCAATAATTTGTCTTAATTAAGACAGAAATGTTAAAAATTCTTATGTATTTTATGCAATAATCGAAAATCCTAAAGTTGAAATTTTCAACTACAAAAAAAATTTTGATTGTCTTACTTATATGTGAACAACAAAATATCTTGCATTGGGAACAATGTTTTTATGGTCATTTCCTATTTTTGAAAAAATTGCGACCTACAATAACACTCAGCAAGAGTACAGATGTATAGTGATTTTAGAATGTTAGGCCTTACAATCAAATGTCCGACTTTATCAACAATTTTATGCTTCACAAAGGATTATGGTACTATGCGTTTATCTCCCTTATGTACGCAAATGTTCAAAAATGTCTGCAATCCGCCCTAGTGTACAATATTCCAGTGAACAATTTTCCAGTGCATAACTTTCGGGGAGCCATGTACATAGATAGACGCATAGTACCAAAATTTAAAATAAAGATATAAATAAATAATCATATAAAATAATAAATAATCCCGACAAAAAATAATTTTAAAAAAATACTGTTAATTTTAAGTAACCCAATTTTTTTTGTCATATACCCCCCCCCTATTCCCCTACCCATCTTCAGTTAAATACCCTCTATTTTTAGTTAAATACCCCATTTTCCCAACAATTTTCAGTTAAATACCCCCTACTTTAGTTAAATACCCACATTCCCCACCCATTTTCAGTTAAATACCCCACAAATATAACATTTTTTGTTAAATACTCCCAATGTTAAATACCCCACATTACCCACCCATTTTCAGTTAAATACCCCATTTTTGTTAAATACCCCCTATTCTCGATGTTCACAATGTTTAAAATTTCTTGTTTCTTTTCTTGTCAAAATAGTTCTTTGTTCCTGCATTTATCAACTGTTACGGCTATTTGACTAGATTAAAAAATAAAATATTTAGAATTTAGTTCTGAAGTTTTTTATTCTGGATTGATCCAAAAATCTTTTTTAACAGATTTCGTTTGGATAGATAATAGGGGATAATAAGGGAGCCCCACCCTTTTCAATTAGAGCCCCACCCTTTTCCCAAATATTTTTTTAATTTTCTAGAATTTTGAATTAAATTTTAAATAAAATTTTAAATTATAAAATAAAATTTTTTAAAAATACATTGCTTTTGCTGTGTCCATGGCTTCGGCTGCGGCTTCGGCGTATTGGTTGAGAATTCTTATTTTATTAATTAAAATTATTTAATATTTTTGAATATTTCAAATTAAATTCTTTTTAATTTTATGATTATTATAATATAAAAGCTTAGCGAAACAAATTTTCACAAATATTTTTTTAATCCTGAAGATGGCACTTTTGTTTTTAGAAAATTCTAGCCCTTAATCCCCCGATATCGCCATTAATCCAGCTAAATAACACGATAATCCACCCAAAACCCGCTTAATCCATTGATAACCCTCTTAATCCTCTTATATGACTCGATATCCCCCTTTATCTACCCAAATCACCCAATAAAAAATAATTCATTGATTTTCCACCCGGAGCCCGGAGCCAACATGGAGAGCCTTCGAAAATTGCCGGCTCCGGAGCCGGAGCCAATATTTTAAAACCCCGGAGCCCGGAGCCAACAAATGGCAAATACCCAGCACTGCTTGCAACAAGGTCTTTTAAAAGTGACCACCTTATTTTTACAACCCCATTTCAGTTTTTAAATTAACAATATCTCGTCGATTATCAAATACAAAGATTTTAAAACATAAATAATTTTGATGAATAAAGCATTTTATGTCCCAGAATAAAAGAGCTACATATCTTACAGGCACGAAAAATATTCGGAAAACTGGGTGGTCAACTATTTTTGACGGGGGGGGGGCTTTAATCGAGTCTTTTATTTTATTATTTCAGTGATTCTTTTAGTTATGGGTTCATTATGACACACTAATTAAATTAGTTTTCTAAATAAGGATTAAATTAATCCGATAATTTAAAATTTTTTAAAAATAAAAAATAAAAATACTTGGCTATTTTCTGGAGTAATATTCAAATCTGTTAAATAATAAGTAAAAGAATTGATTTTTAATAAATAAAAGGCCCAGCTTTCAAATCATATCATTTGAATGATTTAAAAGCACTCGATAAGTGCTCTTTTTCTTAAGAGGATGGATCAGGTTTAATAAGCCCATTAGAAGGTTGCAACTCGGCAAGTGCTCGAAATAGTTGTTTTTTACATTTATTGTAACCTTTTAATAGACGATCAGAATCATCAATTTGAAGAAAAGATATCGCTTATCGATAGCTTTCGAATGATATGTGATTAAGTACCGAAATATGCAAAAATATGTATTAAGAATCGGGTCCTTAAGTGCTCGGACCATGTAAAAAGACCGTTTTTAAGTGTTTTAGCTCATGGCATATCCGCATGCAAAATATGCATCTGCATGTTTTGACAAGCCCTATTTATGATATTTAGATGGGTATTGAAAAGTATGTAGAATTAGTGTTATTCTATCGTAATAAATTTGATAAAAATATTTATTTGTTTTATATATTAAATAATTATATATTAAATAATAATTTACTAACTGAATAAGGGTTGATGATGAATTTCTTGTTGTGGTGAATGTCGAGGAAGAGGATAATTCAAATCATAATTGTAAGTTGGAGCTAAAAATGAATAAAGGTTACACTGGCGAAGTAATATTACACCACAATCGTGAGAGGGTAATTATTCAGGGAGAATTTAAACAAGAAAATACGGTACTTATAAATTTAAAATAGTTGATAAATTACCGGGTAATGCAAAATGATCATCTCCTTGTTGTTGTAAATGTTGAGGAGGATTATTCAAATCTAGTCCATAATTGTAAGCTTGAACTAAAAATTATATGCATATTATTCAGTTTTGAAGATTAATAACCATAATGGGAGCTACTTCCTCCTCCCTGTTGGGGATGGTGAAAATGTGAAGAACTTCCTGAAAAATTGTAAGGGTATTGCATAATTTCATGTCCATGTAAATTTGGATTCGAGAATGGATGTGGATTTTGTTCAATAACTTGTTGTTGTGAAATATTGGCTTGTTCTTGAGTTTGTTGCTCAAGTTCTTGATATTTATAAATTAAATTTATAAAATGTTTAGTAAAAGTTTTAGTGCCTGACACAGGACTGGATCGTAGGCTTAATTATGGACTTTTAATAATTTTTTCACAATCTCCTTATTTTACTTTAACCCTAAATAAAATATTATGAATTTTCATCAAAGATTAGTTATTATCTAGTAATGTTTCAAAATCCGTTGAAAATTCACAGTAAAGGAAAAAGACACCCAGCCATAGATGTTGAAAGTTTAATAGACGTATTTATGATCCTATCTCTATGTTAAAAGATTTTTTACTTACGTAATTGTTGAAAATAAAATTGTTCGACGTTATTTAGGTCTTCTTCAAGTTTTCCATAATTAGTCGATCTTTTATTCATTTTTTCCATTAAGATTTTAATCATTCGAATCTGTTGCAATTGTCTCCATGTTTCAAACATAAAATTTTCAAAATTCCCATCATAAAAATTTAACATAAACTTCATCTTCCTGTTTGCCAGTACAGTATAAGTATTGCTTTTATAGTTAAATCCTTCAGTAAAATATTTGACAAATAGCTCATCAGTTGTTACAAGTTCTGATTGCATCGACAATATGGACTTATCACAAGTTTGATATTCCAAATTAAAGCGGGCTATATTTACTGTATAAAGTACTCCACCAACATCATTATATGCGTTGATTTCCGGGCAATTTAATTTATATGTAACCGGGTTCTGTTAAATAAAAAAAATTTTTCAAATTTATACAATAACCGCTAAAATGGAGAAACTTAAAAATGAGACTGACATTAGAGAGGATGATACCATGATGATACCATGATTGGCTACATCTAATTATTACCAAAATTATGAAGCTAAATCCTTTTTGGGAAGGCTTTTTGCGACAATCCAAGGGGATAAAATAAGCGTTCATAACTTTGTTTACTTACGTCATTTTTCGTTAATTTTAATGTCATTCGACTCAGCTAGAAGAGCTCTTTCGAATGATATATACTTTGCCATAAAATGAGAAAAAACTAGGAAAAAATAGAAAGGAAAAAAGTGGGGGGGGGGCGAATTCCAAACTATTACCGAAAGAGCTTAAAACAGAAAAAGATCAGTGATTGGCCCCGCTAGTATGATCCAACTAGATTGACACTTACACTGGCTTTATACTTTCCTAAAACCACTACAAGACAGTAAAGATTTAGAATTTATATGAAGTTTCATTTTCGAGTCGACTAATTAACTTTTTAGAGCTTAATAATATAATAACTATAAAATTACATTAAATTGAGGCATGGAAACTTCAATCAGATATTGGTTATCTGGGCAAGGCTCTCCTCCGTAGAGAATAGTAGCGCTATCATTTGCCAAGAAAGGCAGGCTCATATCGTTGGGCGGTATGCATACAATACGTATAATATTTATCGCAACATTACTCTCAATTTTAAATTGAAAAGGAACAGAGGCATTGACAATATTAAAAAATAAGATGATAAATAAACTAATAAATTTAGTTTTATAAATCATTTAATAAATTTTAATTCCTGAAAAAGTTTAAAATTAAGATATTTTATTATTAACATATTCTAGTTAATCAAAATTTAACAAAAAATACTAATTTCAGCATTGATATGTCACAGGCAAATTTTAATTTTAGGTAAATTTTAAATTTGCCGGCAAATTTTAAATTTACCGGTAAATTATAAATTTACCTGCAAGTTAGGCAAATTTTAATCATTAAGTTACTTTAATAGTCTGACATACACTATTTCGCTCTCAACAAGTATGAGAATTTGCTTATTATTTTTTGTAATTTTTTTTCAATTTTTTTATGAAAAATGATGAAAAATAACAGGTTTTTTGTAATTCTATTTTATAGATAAATATTTCCCATGCCTTTAAGATTCCATTCGTCATTGAAAAACAAATAAAATTATTTGCTCAAACAAATAATTTTTTCAAATCTGTTTTTAAATTTTGTTTTGTCATGTCCTTAATTTTGGTGAAATTACAAATTATTATATAATTATTTTTTTCTTGAATAAATATTTTTCTTTTTTTTCACAAAAACACAGAAAAACGAATAAAACAATAAGGTAAGCCCTGACTCAACTGACATCCTTGTTAAGGTTTAAAATTTGCCTAACTTGCAGGTAAATTTATAATTTACCGGTAAATTTAAAATTTGCCGGCAAATTTAAAATTTACCTAAAATTAAAATTTGCCTGTGACAGATACATACATAATTATGAATGGCATTGAAAATTAAGTGAAAACTAATAGTAGTAAATTTAAAATGGCTCCTACCTAGAGGTCTTTTTAAGAGGTCTTAATAAGAGGTAATTAATACATAAATAGGCAATAAGATAAACGTAATAAATAAACTAAACCGGCCTAGCAGGACCGTTAAGCTTAATGACTGCCGACTCCCTCAACCATGCTTGCTTCTGATAGTCATACGGCATCCCTCGTATATCCTAAACCCTAATCTTGCTGTCTAGTATAGACAACGACCCCAATGACTAGATCATCAAGATTTTTGCTTTTTGTGTTGCATTTTCGGTATTTTAAAATTATGATGTAAATGCTTATGAATTTTACTACGAGGTAGTGAAGTTCAAAAAATCATAGCATTAAGAATATTACCCATATATAGCTACACCTGGTATTTAATTAATATCTACTCTTTAATGAAGAGTAGAATCAGATCTTTATGTTGATTAATAAGAATAAAGAATATTTTTAAAACAACTCCTCTAAAAATTTAATCTAAAAAAGCGACACTAATTATGACCAGACATAATAATAAACTTAAATTTTTGTATGTAGGGTTGTAAAACACGCCAAAAATCAAAAAATTGGCCAAAAAAGAACATCAAACACAAAACGCCAAACACTGTGACTATCAACTCTGGTTTACACTTTCAGAATGATTAAACGGACTGAAGTATTTCAATAGATCGGAAATAATTATGCTTAAAAATAGAGTAAAGCATTTAATAATAAAAAATATAGAATTAACTTATGAAAAATTATTAAAAATTTCCGTCTAAAATAAATTTTAAATATTTAATTTAAAAATGTTAATTTAATTAAATGAGGGCTACAATTTATGCCCCCATTAAATGAGGGATTAAATTAAAATGAGGGCAATAAAAATTTAAATAAATTCAATAATTAGTGGTTATTAGAATCGAGAATTTACAAAATTTTGCAAAAATATACAAAATTTTACTTAATGTACATGACAAAAATGTATCAATATGTACTTTTTTTAAATCTAATTATTCGTTATTGGTGAGCGCAAGGGGCAATTTGAAAAAAAGAAAACGCAAAATTAAAAGAATTTATTCTTTAATCATGTTTAGCAATTTCATATTTAAGGATTAATAAAGCTGATTATTAAGTTAATAAACAACCCCTACTTTCTCTTAATAATTTAAAAAGTACTCTTAAATGGCTTTCTAGCTTTTAAAATGACTATGTAGAAAAAAATAATGCAGATTTTCTAAAATACATGCAGATTTAATTTTAGTTTGATTAATTTTTATTATTTCCTCTCCTTCCTTTCATAAGTCAAAGGCATAATATAACAGAAAAGGAAAAATGAAAGATAATTTTTTCTTTAAGCGGACATTTTTGCTAACGCGCATCGTCTTTGCAAACATGTATGGATTTAACTGGACATTTACCAAAATAAATAGCATATTATCGTTGTAAATGCAGATTTTTGCTTATTCTTGTATTTGAGGAGTAATTAAAAAAATAAATGCCCTGTAGCATTGTATAAACACTAAGTGAAAACACTAGGCTTTCCGAAAATTAAATTTTAGTGAAATAATAAATAATTTAATCATTCTTTTAATAATTTAACACCCGTTTAATCATTCTGAAGGTGTAAGCCAGGGTTGATAGTCCTCATAAATTTACCACGATTAATTAAGTCACAAGTGTAAAGAAATTTTGAAATAAATCACTAAACACAACAAACCCAAACACAAAAAAAACTACAAAAAACTTAACCGCTAAACACAAATCTCTACACTTAAAAACTATTTAACAAACTCTCAAAATTTCTTCAGGAAGATTTTATTATATGTGTTGATTTTAGTTTATCGGTAATAGATTGGAATAATTCTAGCAGTCATATCAACATGTGGATATCGATAATGGATTTGCATATTATTACGTCAGCCACTTTTTCTTGTTTGCTAACCTTTTTTTCGCTCATTCTTCGGTCTTTTCTGACCAACGAATTGCAAATTTAGCACTTCCAGCAATTGTCGAATTGTATCACGTTTTTCAGTCCAGTTTTTCAAAGCCTGAATTTGAAAACGAGGCGCAGGCAATATCACCTTCAAAAGACGCTTGGATCATGAACACCAATACAATATACAACCGCAGAGCACTCGACGCCCAACTCGTCGAGACAAACTCAACCATTTGGTGATCATCAGCTAGTCGAGCTGATGGTTTAGTTTTTTCACTTTCCGGTATACGAGTAAATACCTAACATATTCTTGTTCCTTTTAATCGGCACTTTGTTCATTAATTTTATCAAATTAATTTTTAATTTTTCCAGGCTTTTTGATATCGTGTTAATTGCTCGTATTGTATTATCGATGCTATTTTTTTGAAGGTCGTAAAGAAGCCGAATTCAGGAAGAAAGTCAGAAAGAACATCAGTTTTTGAAGTTCAACAAAATTTTTGAATGTCTTTTTTTGCCATTTTTAATCAATAAATCGATTTTTTTAAACTCAAACTTAACTTGGGAATTAAACCAAAAACTTTTTAACTGACAATTTTTGTGCTATTTGATGCCTATTTTAGGCGCCTAACTGCCTATTTTTGTGCAAATTGGTACCTATTTCAGGCGCCTTGTCTTGCAACAACCTTAGAATCAAATGTTCGACTTTATCAACAATTTTATGCTCCATAAAGTATAAGGGTACTATGCATTTATCTCCCACATTTCCGCAAATGTTTAAAAATGTCTGTCATAAAGTATTGCTCTCGATATGCATTTATCTCCCACATTTCCGCAAATGTTTAAAAATGTCTGTCATAAAGTATTGCTCTCGATAGTTGAACACCTACATTGTCAGAAAATTATAAGCACCCTCTATTTTTTGAATAAAAACATAGTTAAAGTTAAAATTTTAAAAATGTTTATAGGATTTCTGATGCATACTCAACAGAAAAAAACAATCATTGATAAATTAACTACGGATAATAGAAAAATATAATGAAATTTTGTTAAAACAACTGTCTGTTAATTAAAACACTCCTAAGGTTTTGACATTAGGGTATGAAATTTCATTTTTTCCTCTATTATCCGTAGTTAATTTATCAATGATTGTTTTTTTCTGTTGAGTATGCATCAGAAATCCTATAAATATTTTTAAAATTTTTTATTTTATCTTTAACTATGTTTTTATTCAAAAACTAGGGAGTGCTTATAATTTTCTGATAGTGTAGGTGTTCAACTATCAAGAGATCATCATTAGAGGAGAAAGGAGGAAAATGAGAAGACGAAATTGCGGATAACTTTTTACGTAAATGTATGAATAATAGATTAATGCATAGTACCAAAATTTAAAATAAATGTATAAATAATCGTAAAAAAAATAAAATAATCCCGGCAAAAAATACTTTAAAAAATTCTTGATAATGTTAAATACCCCCTATTTTTAGTTAAATACCCCGTTTTTTGTTAAATACCCCCATTTCCCCACCCATTTTCAGTTAAATAAACCCGTTTTATGTTAAATACTCCCAATGTTAAATACCAAAATTCTCCACCAATTTTCAGTTAAATACCCCCAAATAACCACATTTTTTGTTGAATACTCCCAATGTTAAATACCACCATTCCCCACCCATTTTCAGTTAAATACCACCATTTTTGTTAAATACCCCCCCCCCCTGTTCACAATGTTTAAAATATCTCTTTTCTTTTCAAAATGATTCCTTGTTCCTGTTATCAATTGTTACGGCTATTTGACTTTATTAAAAAATAAAATATTAAAAATTTAAATTAATTCTAAAGTTTAAGTTTATTTTGGATTTATTTAAAAATTCTTTTTTTACAGATTTCTATTTAGGTAACGGAAAAAAATATTCTAAAATTTTTTAGAATTTTAAATTAAACTTTAAATAAAATTTTTAATTATAAAATAAAATTTTTTAAAATACATTGCTTTTGCCTTGTCCATGGCTTCGGCTGCGACTTCGGCGTGTTGGTTGAGAATTCTTATTTTATTAATTAGATAATTAACATATTTTTGTTATTTCAAATTAATTTTCTTTCGATTTTTAATTTTATGATTATTATAATAAAAGCTTAGCGAAATTACAGTTTTTTGAAAATATTTTTTTAAGCTTAAAGATGCACTTTTAATTATGGAAAATTCTAGATGCCTTGTAACAAATTTTAAAAGTGATCACCTTATTTTGACAAAGTTTTAAAATTAAAAATTTCAAGTCGGATATTTAGTTCAAGGGAAAAAGAAATGGATATATTTTAGTTCTTCTATTTTCTGAAATTTTAATTGAGCCTTTTAGTAAATCTTTTTGTTATGGGTCCTCATTAAGCCCGTAATTAAATTATTTATTTAAACTAAGGATTAGGTAATCCGATAATTAAAAATTTTTTAATAATAAAAATACTTGGCTATTTTCTGGAGTAACATTCAAATCTATTAATTAATAAATATAGTAACAAAATTGATTTTTAATGGATAAAAAGCCTAGCCCAAAAAATGATTAATAGCATATTATTTAATAGCACTTGATAAGTGCTATCTTTTTCCAACCGGATGGACCATTAGAAAATTGCAACTCGATAAGTTTATCGAAATACTGTTTTCGTAATAAATATGATAAAAATATTTATTTGTTTTATATGTATTTAAATAATTACATTAAATAATAAATTACTGACCTAATAAGGGTTGATGATGAATTTCTTGTTGTGGTGAATGTTGAGGAAGAGGATAATTCAAATCATAATTGTAAGTTGGAACTAAAAAATTAATAAAAGTACCCATATTTATTCAGTTAATAAAAATTTGCAGGGTTTTGATTCATACTTATTTGAGAGAGAATTTGATGTACATGGACGGGGAATCAACACTCATTTAGGGAATTTAAAATTATCGTAATAAGTTAATAATGGGTAATTCACGATGATAATCTCCTTGATGAGGAGTCTGAGTATTCCAATTGTGTCCATAATTAGAAGGTGGAACTAAAAATTATATGTATATTATTCAGTTTTGGAAGACTAATAACCATAATGGGAGCTACTTCCTCCTCCTTGTTGGGGATGGTGAAAATCTGAAGAACCTCCTGCTTCATAATTTGGTCCATATCCTTTAAAATAATAATATTAATTTAAAAAAGTAAATGTGTTTTTTTCTCAATTTATACTAAAATTTAATATTAACTAAGTCTCGCTTCCTCTTCCTGTCTTTGTCGCTCTTGCCATATTAAATTAGCTCTAATGTTTTGCTCTTCAAGCTGAGCTTGTGTCAAATGTTGTGATGAACTAATAAAACCTAAAATTTATTCTTTATTTAGTAAATATTTCAGAATAAATTATAATAATGAGTTAAAGTTTTAGTTATTATCTAATCTCGATTAGTGATCAAATCGAGACAAGATTTTGAATAAAATCTCTTCAATTGAGAATCATGATTCTTCGAGGTGTAGACCTCCTAGGTTAGCCTCCGATTTTTTTTTAACAATTTCTAAACATGCCAAGATTGTAAGGGTATTGTGTCCATGTGTCATGTCCATGTAAATTTGGATTCACGAATGATTGTGGATTTTGTTCAATAACATGTTGCCGTGGTATAATGGCATGTTCCTGAGTTTGTTGCTCAGGTTCTTGATATTTATAAATTAAATTTATAAATTTTTAGTAAACGTTTTAGCTATGGCACTGGACGGTATCCTACGTTTAATTGGGAACATTTAATAATTTTTTTAATCACCTTATTCTATTTTAAGCTTAAATATAAATAATGTATTTTCATCGAGATTACTTACTAATTAATAACGTTTGAAAATCCATTGAAAACTCACAGAAAAGGAAAAATGACTCCAAGCACAAGGATGTCAAGTGCCTGATAGATGTTTTTATAGATCCAATTCCTACGTAGATTTTTTGGATCAGGATTTTAAATAAAATTTTTACGCGATCTCCTTATTTAATCTATTTGGAGCCTGATTAATTTTGTCCTGGAATAGGGAAAAAATCTAGGAAAAAATTTACTTATTATACTTAAAAAATAGGGAAAAATTTACTTAAAAGATTTTTTACTTACGTAATTGTTGATTATAGAATTGTTTGACGTTATTTAATTCTTCTTCAAGTATTCTATAATGAGTCGATTTTTTATTCATTACTCCCATTAAAATTTCAATCATTTTAATTTGCTGCAATTGTCTCCATGTTTCAAACAAAAAATTTACAAAATTCCCATTATAAAAATCTAACATAAACTTCATCTTTCTTTTTGCCAGTTTAGTATATGTACCTCTATTATCATTAAATCCTTCAGTAAAATATTTGACAAATAGTTCATCAGTTGTTACTAGTTCTGATTGCATCGACAATATGGACTTATCGCAAGTTTGATTTTCCAAATTAAAATCAGCTATATTAACTGTATAAAGTACTCCACCAAAATCATTAAATGCTTTAATTTCCGGGCAATTTAATTTATATTTTGCATACATCTGTTAAATAAAAATTGAGATGACATTCGGGAACTGCCTCAGAGGGTACTTGCATCATTGCGAAAGCTGAATCTCTTGATAAAAGTTAAATTGGAACAGGGCTTATAAGCCCTGAAAGAGAATTGCCCGAGCTACAAAATGAGTATAAAAATATTAAAAAATTTAAATGAGAAAGAAAGTTATGATCAAATGAAGAGTGCCCCAGTAAAGATTCATAATTTATATAAAGTTGCATTTTAGAGTCGACTAATTAACTTTTTAGAGCTTAATAATATAATAAATGTAAAATTACATTAAATTGAGGTAAGTAAACTTCAAGTTGATATTGGTTATTCGGACAAGGCATTCCGGCGTAGAGAATAGTAGCGCTATCGTTTTCCAATACAGGTAGTATCATATCATTGGGCGGTAGACATACAATACGTATAATATTTATCGTAACATTACTCTCAATTTTAAATTGAAAGGGAACAAAGCCGTTGACAATGTTAAAAAATAAAATGATAAATAAACTAATAAATTTAATTTTATAAATCATTTAACAAATTTAAATCCCTGAAAAATTTATAAAATTAAGGTATTTTATTATTAAAATAATCTGTAATCAAAGTTTTACAAAAAAACTAATTCCAGCTTATTGACCAGTGTTGTTAGACACGACCTGTTTTAAAACCGGAATTTATGTTTTAAAAACGGAACCGAGGGTATCGGTTAATAACCTGTTGTGTCCAACCCTAATACATACTTATTAAATGTAAAGGAAATAATGAAAACTAGTAGTATTGTAAATTTAAAATTGCTACTACCTAGAGGTCCTAATAAGAGGTAATTAAGTATTAATATAATAAGAAAATCAGCTTTTCAATTATCATCTTTTTAGCTATCAACTTTTCAACTATCACTTTTTCTATCAACTTATAAACCTTTCAACTATCCCCTTTTTTATCGGTGTCACGACTTTTGCGCCGAGAACATTTGCGCCGCGACTTATGCGCCGCGACTTTTCCGCCGGGCGACTTTTGCGTCGCGACTCTTGCGCCGGGCGACTTATGCGCCGCGACATTTGCGCCGCCAATGTTTAAAAAATCCGGATCCGAAAAAGGCTGGATATCCGAACTTTTCAGTTCGGATATCGGATCCGGATATCCGAAGATTTCTAACTATCCGACAAATCTACTATAGTGATTTCCGGCTGAAGTTATTCATATATTTTTAATGATAGTGGCGGCGCAAAAGTCGCCCGGCGCAAAGTCGCGGCGCAAAGGTCGCCCGGCGCAAAAGTCGCGCGCAAAGGTCGCCCGGCGCAAAAGTCGCTCGGCGCATAAGTCGCGGCGCAAAAGTCGCGGCGCAAGAGTCGCGGCGCAAATGTTCTCGGCGCAAAAGTCACGGAACCTTTTTATCAAATTTTCACCTATAAGTTTTTTACAACTTCTCACTTTCATCTATCACTTTTTATCAACTTATCAACAATAACTTTTTTATCAACTTTAACTATCAATTTTTTATCAACTTTTCATTTATAACTTTTTCATCAACTTATCAACTATCCCCTTTTTTATCAACTTTTCAACTATCCCCTTTTTTACAACTTCTAAAGGAAATTTTAAAATTCTATGAGTAAATTTCAAAATTCTAAACACTTTTTTAAACAAAATTTTAAAAATTCAAAACACCGTCGATTTTTAAATTTTTTTAAAGTAAAAAAAATAAATTTTTTAAAGTAAAAAATCGAATAAAGATAATAGTGTAAGTGGCATTTGTGGAGGAGAAATTACACGTGTAGGGGGAACGTAGCCGGCGAGAGGGAAGAGGAGTGTGTAAAAATTTTTAAAAGTGTAAAAATTTTTAAAGTCAATAATTGATAAAATTAAATAATTTAAATTTATAATTGTTTAACAAATTGTTTAGTATTTTGAAAGTTTGTCGAATGTTTATTGTAAATAATTATTACTAGGGCTCGGATTTGTATTGAAATATATTTTTTTCCTGAATATTTTATGGCGAGAGAAGACCAAATATGACATTAGTTTTTTGATATTATGATTTTGAACGAAGTTACATTTCAATATATTTCAATATTTTGCCAATTTTTCGGTTATTTCAATATTTTTGCATATTTTTACCAAATTTTAGGGATTTTTCATAAATTTTAGGAAAAAAGTGAAGAAATCTGGCCGCCTGACAACAAAAAATCTAAAAATTTTCGACTGAAAATTTTCGAAGAAAAACAATTTTTTAAAGTAAAAAATCGAATAAACATAATAGTGTAAGTGCATTTGTGGAGGAGAAATTACACGTGTAGGGGGAACGTAGCCGGCGAGAGGGAAGAGGAGTGTGTAAAAATTTTTAAAAGTCAATAATTGATAAAAAAATAAATATAATTTAAATTTATAAATGTTTAACAAATTGTTTAATATTTTAAAAGTATTTCTAATTTCTGTCGTATTAATTACTAAATCTGTCATATTTAAACAATTTTGAAATTGAGAAATATGAAAGTCACCGTCTTGAAATCATTCAAGCAATAATTTTAATGAATATTGATAGGTATATTAACTTGGCAAAATTTTGTTTGAATCCGACTCGATCGCCTAATAAAGGTGTGGAAAAATTAAAAATAACAACGGTTGAGACCAAGTGTATGTGTGGATTAAAAAGGTATTAATTAGAAAAAGGTATTAATTAGAGACTCTGATCTTTCCCATAATTCTAGTTATATTCTCCTAATATTTTCCTTAACCTACCGCAGTATTTAGTTCAAAAATCCTGAGAATTTAGGTTACTTGAATTTTAAATTGCCAAAAAACTATCAACATCAATAATTTGTTTTAATTAAGACAGAAATGTTAAAATTCCTCTATTTAAGCAATAATCGAAAATTCTAAAGTTGAAATTTTCAAAAAAAACAAAGAAAACTTTTGTTTTCTTAAATATATGTGAATAACAAACTATCTTCAACAACCTTACAATCAAATGTTCGACTTTATCAACAATTTTATTCTTCACAAAGGATAAGGGTACTATGCGTTTATCTCCCTCATTTCCGCAAATGTTTAAAAATGACTACAAATTTCTCTTTTCTTTCTCCTTCCTTCTTTCTCGACTCAAAGATTAAAAATGGTTAAATTAATAATGGAGTGGACCAAAATTACTTCCATAAACTCACCCGAGTTATGGTATACCAAACGCACAATCCGGATCAAAGTTTTTAACACTTAAGAGCTAGGTACTTATTGTCATAGAGTAATGCTCTTGAAGAACACCCATTAAGGTTAGAAAATCTTTCCCTTCTTTCATTTATGAGCAGACAAAGGAGGAGGAAAATAAGAAGAATAAATTGCGAATAACTTTTTGCGGAATTATATGTATAATAGATTAACGCATAGTACCAAAATTTAAAATAAAGGTATAAATAAATAATCGTAGGAATAATAAAAAAATCCCGACAAAAAAAATAATTTAAAAAATTCTTGTTAATGTTAAATAATCCCATTTTCAGTTAAATTCCCCCTATTTTTAATTAAATACCCCCATTTGTTTGTTAAATACCCCCCATTCCCCACCCATTTTCAGTTAAATACCCCCTATTTTTAATTAAATACCCCCATTTATTTGTTAAATTCCCCCATTCCCCCACCTATTTTCAGTTAAATACCCCTATTTTTAGTTAAATACCCCATTCTCATGTTCTCAGTTTTTAAAATTTTTTGTTTCCTTTTTTTCCAAAATGACTCCTCGTTCCTGCATTTATCAATTGTTACGGCTATTTGACTAGATTAAAAAATAAAATATTTATAATTTAAATTAATTCTAATTTTGGATTATTCAAAATTTTTTTTAGATTTCGGTTTGGATATCGGATAAGGGATAATCTAAAAATTTTCTAGAATTTTGAATTAAACTTTAAGTAAAATTTTTTAATTATAAAATAAAATTTTTAAAAAAATACTTTGCCGTTACTGTGTCCTTTGCTTCGGCTGCGACTTCGGCGTATTGGTTGAGAATTCTTATTTTATTAATTTAAATATTATTTTAATATTTTTGATTATTTCACATTAAATTCTTTCAATGTTTAATTTTATGATTACACAGTTTTTCCGAAATATTTTCTTAAGCTTGAAGATAGCTCTTTTGTTTTTGGAAAATTATGGCTGCCCTGGCCTTGTAACTTTCTTCTAAAAATGGCCACCTATTTTTACAACGCCTTTTCATTTTTTAAATTAAAAAATTTCTCATATATTATTAATAGAGCCCGGATTTTTAGGCACAATAATGTTAAAAATGAACAATATTCGGAAAAACTGGGTGGTCAACTATTTTTTATGCAGTGACCATATTATTATATTTTAATTGAGCCTTTTATTTTATTATTCCAGTGACTTTTTTAAAATGGGTCCACTAATTAAGACCCACTAATTAAATTATTTAAAATAAGGATCAAATTAACCCGATAATTTAAAATTTTTTAAAAATCAAAAAATACATTGCTATTTGCTGGAGAAAGAGCAACATTCAAATCTGTTACTTAATAAATATAGTAACAAAATTGATTTTTAATAGATAAAAAGCCCAGACCAGTGTAAAATGATTCTATATCATTTGAAAGCACTTGATAAGTGCTTTATTTCCAACCGGATGGATCAAGCTTGTCAGCAGCCCATTAGAAAGTTACAAACGATTAATGCCCGAAATAGTTGTTTTTTACATTTATTGTAAAATTTTAATAGGCGATCAGAATCCATCCATTTGGAGAATAGGTAGCGCTTATCGAGAGCTTTCGAATGATATAAGATTAATTTGAATTTGATCAAGAACATAGGTTATAGCCGATTAAATTCGGAAAAAGATGAAGTGAAGGAAACACTAAAGTATAAACCAAGAGTACCCATTAATTTAGGACATTTAGATTTTTATCAGAAATGGGTCGAAACAGTCAGAGGTGTCGGAAATTGGAACTGGCTCAATAGTCGGAAATCGGAAATCAAAATTTTTTTCGGAAATCAGAAGGAAAAAAACGCTGGAAATCAGAATACGTCGCACCTATGATGGGTCTTGTTCATCATGAACAACACATTCGTGTGGGGGAATTAATCAGGGAAATACGGTACTTATTGATTTAAAATATTTGATAAATTACCGGGTAAATCAAAATGTTGTTGCTGTGGTGCTTGTTGAGGAGGAGGATTCCAAATATGTTCATAATTAAAAGGTGGAACTAAAAATTATATGATATTCAGTTTTGGAAAACTAATAACCATAATGGGAGCTACTTCCTCCTCCCTGTTGGGGATGGTGAAAATGCGAAGAACCTCCTGCTTCATAATTTTGTCCATATCCTTTAAAATAACAATATTAATTTAAAAAAGTAAATGTGTTTTTTCTCAATTTATACTAAAATATAATATTAACTAAGTCTCGCTTCCTCTTCCTGTCTTTGTCGCTCTTGCCATATTAAATTAGCTCTAATGTTTTGCTCTTCAAGTTGAGCTTGTGTCAATTGGTGTGCTGAACTATCATAACCTAAAATTTATTTTTTATCTAATTATTTCAGAATATATTAAGTAATATCAATCAGTGATTGAATCCAAACGAGATCTTGAATAAAAATCTCTTCAATTGAATCATGATTCTTTGAGGTGTTGATAGTGATGATTCTCATATGACCCTCCCATCCTAGTATCCAATATTTGTTAAACAATTTTAAACATGCCAAAATTGTAAGGGTATTGTGTAATTTCATGTCCATGTATATTCGGATTCACTAATGGATGTGGATTTTGTTCAATAATTGGTTGCTGTGGTATAATGGCTTGTTCCTGAGCTTGTTGCTCATGTGCTTAATAAATATTTAGTTATAAATTAAATTTATAAAATTTTTAATAGATGTCCTATAGTCTGGCACTGACTTGATCCAAAAAGGAAAATGACTCTAGGCCAAAGACATTATTAATTAATAGATGTTTTTATGATCCAAGTTAAACTTATTGGACTCATGATTAAAAATCATATTTTCGCTATCTAATTAGTATTATTTGGAGCCGGATTAATTTTGTCATGAAGTGGCATCCGTTCTTTCAGACTACTAAATAATGATTTTACTTAATAGATTTGTTACTTACGTAATAGTTGATAATAAAATTGCACGGCTGTATTTAAATCATTTTCGAGCATCCCATAATTAGGAGATCTTTTACCGATATATTCCATTAAAGTACTAATCATTCGAATTTGTTGCAATTGTCTCCATGTTTCAAACAAAAAATTTTCAAAATTCCCATTATAAAAATCTAGCATAAACTTCACCTTTTTTTTCGCTAATCTAGTTAGTACGTTTTTTCCTAAGTTAAAGTTATTATTTAATAATTGGCCAAATTGCACATCTGTTGATATCCAATCTCCGACAGTTGACAGTATAGATTTAGTACAATTTTGATTTTTCGAATTTAAATCAGTCATATTAATTGTATAAAGTACTGCAACATCTTTAAATTTGTCAATTTCCGGACAATGCAATTTATATATTCTTTTTTCTATCTGTTAAATAAAAAAGTTTTTCTTCAAATTTTAAATGTATTGATAAAATAACATAGACATTTTGGATCCGGATTTAAGATTATTTATAAGTATTATTAATTTTTAAAATGTTTTTTTATTTATTTTTATGTTTCTCCTTTTTTTATTTAAACTATTCCCCCAAAACATATTTCAAATGTTTCTTTGCTTCATATCATTTTACAACATTTCCCCAAAACATTATTTAAATTTGTTTCTCTTTAAAGTTTTTTATCTACCTTATCCTTAATCTACATTTGTATATATTTCAAACTTGTAAATACTTTATCTTTCTTTACCTTCCGCCCTTTATCACTTATATAAATAGCTTTTCATATTTCTAATTCTGAGCCTTATTTTGAACTTGTCTTTTAATAAATAAATAGTTGAATTTGTTAGTTGGTTCCTCATTAAATTGAGAGATAAGGCCGGGGATCTTATAGACAAATATTTTTAGGTGTAAACATTCTAGGAATGATTTTAATTGTCTTTATAATTTGTCTAAAGTCGACTACATTATTTTCAAAAGTTTAATAATATTATAAATAAATGTAAAATTACATTAAATTGAGGTATGGAAACTTCAAGTAGATATTGGTTATTCGGGCAAGGCATTCCGTCGTAGAGAATAGTAGCGCTATCGTTTTCCAATACAGGTAGTATCATATCATTGGGCGGTAGGCATACAATACGTATCATTCTAATCTCGAAGCTACTTTCAATTTTAAATTGAAAGGGAACAAAAGCATTGACAACATTAAAAAATAATATGATAAATAAATTAATAAATCTAATTTTATAAATCATTTAATAAATTTCAATTCCTGAAAAATTTTTAAATTAAGGTATTTTATTTTTAAAATATTCTGTAATCAAAATTAAAAAAAACTAGTGTGTTGGAAACTACCTGTTTTAAAACCGAAATTTATAGTATTTTTTGCCAAAAATTAACCGTAAACCGAAAACCGGAAATTTGTGAAAATTGGTGTTTCTTTAAAAATTCCTCCAAAATAAAACCGGTATTTGACTAAAACTCAAAACCGAAAATCGTGCTTTTGAAATTTGATGTAAACGAAAACCGGTGGTATCGGTTAATAACTGGTTGTGTCCAACACTAATACATACTTAATAAATGTCAAGCAAAATACAGTGAGAACTAGTAGTAGCAAATTTAAAATTGCTACTATATAGAGGTCTTAATAAGAGGTAATTAAGTAATAAGGTAATAAAAGTAACATAATAAAAAATATATTTAATAAAGCTAATCTAAATAAGATGTTTTAATAATTAAAAAATCAAAATAAAAAAAAATAAAATTCAAAATAAGAGGTCTTAATAATTTAAGAGGTCTCTTAAATGGCTCTCTAGCTATTTAAAATAGCTAGAGCTTTTTTTCCATCTCTCCTCAATTTTAAAATGGCTAGAGCCATTTTAAAAGAAGCTCGCATGTCTAAAATAAATGTAAATAAGCAAAATGCAATGCGCGAAATTAAAAATTTTGGCCCGCTTAATTTTGCCTCTATTTAAAAATTTTGCCCGACTTCATAAGGGCATGCGTCTCAAAAGCCACGGCACCTGCCTGTGTCATGTCTTTTTGCTTTGTAATTCACTTATTAAGAAACCACTAATTGGTAGTGGAGTTTAATGCTACGGTTACATAAAAAACGCAAGACGCCGGCGGAAGACGCTCGGCGTCAAGACGCCGGCGGAAGACGCTGTTTCGTGGTTACATAAAATCGGCGTCTTCCGCTAAGCGGGAAGACGCAAAGCGTCAAAACGCTAGTTTTATGTAACCACAAAACAGCGTCTTCCGCCGGCGTCTTGACGCCGAGCGTCTTCCGCAAGACGCGCGCGATTTTATGTAACCACTAAATCCGATTAAAATTTTTTTTAAATATTTATCATACTAAAATAAAATTTATAAAATCAAATCATTTTATTCTGCCATGGTACCGATCAGGGGTGGCGCTCCTCTCGTATCTCGTGAAATCTCGTGTTTTTTAGAGGTCTCGTATCTCGTATTTTGCCACAAGACACGAGATATTTTCAATATATTTTAGAAAAAATGTCAAAAATTTTGGACTATTTTAGGATCCTAGAATTAGGAATCTCTTAATCCCTTCAAATCCTCTGATCTCCCGATATTCATTACGTAAAAATTTTTTATGTGAAAATCCCGAAATCCCACGGGATTTCGCTAAATTTTAGAAAAGGATTACGGGATTAATCCCGCGGGATCCTGTCCGTAAACAATTTTGAAGAAAATCCCGTTACTGATAAATCTCTTCATATTCAAAAAAATTTAAAAGTTTGGAACTAGAACTAACTTGGAACAAGTTCTAGAACTGGAACTAAGGAATTTTAAAAATGGAGTTCCGAAACTGGAACTACAAAAATAAAAAACCTAGTTCTGGAACTGGAACTAGTTCCAGAGAAATTTTGGAACCTTCCCATCACTGATCGTCAACTTAGTCATGTTTATTAGTCTCAAAAAGTGGTAATGGTGCAGAATTGGGCATGCTGATCACGAATCTGCTGATCACGAACATGCTGATCACGAATCTGAGCTTAGAATTTGGTCATTTCGAATCCCGGACTTGATTTCGACCAAGTCTTATTTGGGGTAAAAATTCCCGAACCGAATTTCGAATATGCAAATGATAGCTCATTCGAAAGAGCTCGTCGAGTTGAGTCGAATGGTATAAAAATTAAGCAGTGTCCCTAACTATATGGGACGAGCCCTACTTATCAAGAAATGGTCACTTTTTCATGTTTTTGGTATCATTTGATAGAGAATCAAAAGCTCTACAACATATCAAAAAATCAGAATTTTTGACCGATTGATAAAAAAGTTATGATACTGAGAATCTCAAAAATATCGAAAAAAAAGAATATTTTTTTGCAAAAAGTATACCTTTTTCAAAATCAATTTTAACCCATAAGATTTAACTTTAAAAATATAAAATTTATATTGATCGATAGAGAATGAATTGAATTTTCAGAATCTTTTTAAATTTTGAAAATCGCATTAGAATTGGCCGAGAAATGATCAAGACGCTAAAAGTTGCCGCAAAAAATTCAAACATGTTTGAATTAAAAAAAGAGACGCCGGCGTCAAGACGCCGGCGGAAGACGCATTTTATGTAACCACTTAAAAAAGCGGCAAGACGCTCGGCGTCAAGACGCCGGCGGAAGACGCGGGTTATGTAACCACTCAAAAAAAGCGGCAAAACGCCGGCGTCTTGACGCCGGCGGAAGACGCAGTTTATGTAACCACTCAAAAAAAGCGGCAAGACGCCGGCGTCTTTTACTCTCTTCATTTCCCATTATCTTTTCTGCCGCAAGACGCGCGCGTTTTTTATGTAACCGTAGCATAAGAGAGCCACTAATTGGTAGAGAAGTTTGAGAATCTAAAAGGACTCTTACCTAGAGGTCTTTTTAAGAGGTAATTAAGTAATAAGAAATAAGCAAAAGAGTTAATTATAAAAAGTTAATAAAAGTTAAAATTTGTGTTTTAATTCTAGTGTTTACTTTGTATTATATATTTATCTAACCTTTTTTTTATTTTTATCAATCAATTAGGAGAGGGTAGAGGACCATTCAGAATAGCCGGTTCAGAATGGCCGATTCAGAATACCCGATTCAAATTACCCATAATCATAACAAATCTGTAACAATCTAATAACAATTCAAATCAAATTGGACCAGTTATGTAAAAGATGCCGAAGCACAGAACCTTTCGAATGATGTGAGAATTATTCGGTAAAAATCCAGCTCGCTATCTGTATGTCCGCAAAAGCATTTCTGCAAAACTCATTTCTTACTGTATTTTCCTTCTTTCCTTTGATGGGTTGACAACTTGGCGCAACTACATTGTGACGTCAATCATGGAAAAGAGTTTATTTACTAGTACATAATTAAAAGTTAATGAATATAAATAATGTTATGATAAAGTCCCGCTAACTGTCAACTAGTCAGGCCCGATTGAAGAGAAAATATTATTGTGCGAGAGCGGGCACAAAAGAAGAACTTGGAAAAAGTGCTCAAAGAGCAACTATCCTGCCAAAGCTCGAATAGAAATACCTTGGCCGCGTTGGGCAAGTAAGACAAGAGAAGAAGAGCTGTTAAGCTGGTGCTTAGCAGGTTTTTTTGTAGTTTACAGCAGAAAAGCAACAAATTTTAAACTTTCTTTAACTAATAAACGTTTTTTCTAATCAAAATAGATTTCTTCATCTTTGGACCTAAGCCCACTGGGTCTGGGACTACCGTATTTACTCAAATAATTACCCTGGGTGATTATTGTTTCGATCTCTCGCTGGAGGGGGTAATTAATAGGGAGGGGGTAATTATTTGAGAGAGGGCAATTATTATTTCGACCTATAGTTTTTATTTTATCATAAGCATATGAACAGGAATGTAGAATATGTTACCAAATACTGAGATAAAAAGTTGCGTTTTACCTTTATTATTCCCTCAATTTTTCCACAAAACGGTATCATAACAGCAATACTTCCGTCATGGGATATATAAAGACATCATGGACATGTTTGCAAATACGTATCTGTAATTCCTGGTTATGAGATATAATATTTATTCTTAATATAATATCCTCAAAATAGTACATACCAGCAATACTTCCGTCTTGGGATATATAAAGGCACAAAATCATGCTAGGGATTTAGGGTATTTTAGAGGATTTGGTAATATATAGAAGGAATAAGGCTTAGAAGTAATAAGACTTATATCCTAAAACTTCGTAATTTCCCATTATCTCTCCCTAAATTTTCTTAATCCCTTCGATTTCCTTCTTAATCCACACAAATCCTCGATTTTTCCGTAATAAATCCTTTTAATGTCTCGATTTATTTCTTGATATTTATTTGTAAAATGTTCTATTATTAAATTCGATGATATTTAATATTTTTAAAATTAGTCGAAAAAATAGGGGGTAATTATTTAAGGGAGGGTAATTATTGTTTCGATCTCTCGCTGGAGGGGGTAATTAATAGGGAGGGGGTAATTATTTGAGAGAGGGTAATTATTTGAGTAAATACGGTATCTCGAAATTTCTGAATGTTAAAATCGTTTTCTGAAAATTTTAAAAATTGGCTATAACTTTATGAAATTTCGAGGGATAGGGTAAGGAATGGTCCCAGACAAAGTGGGCTTAGGTCCAGAAGATAATTGCGGGTATTTGGATTGTTGCGGAAGTTGCATAATTTCGGATATTACGCGGATATGGCAGTTTATATTTTTTTTATATTTTTATATCTGAGAGCACGCTTGCTTTCCTATGAAAATTACCGTAAATGCTGAAATAATGTCCCTCTCTCAAATAATTACCCCCTCCAGCGAGAGATCGAAAAAATAATTACCCTGGGTAATTATTTTAGCAAATACGGTAGTGTTAATTCTCTTTACTAAATTGGTTGTAAAATATTTTTCTGAGAAGTAAAACTTAGTTTAAAAAAAGAAAAAAGTCTTTTAATATAATTAAATTTTTATTTTAATTAAATTTCTACAGTATTTATTTTCTACAAATTAATTTTAATAGTATATTTTTTAATTTTCTTCAAAATTATTTCAATTCTCTCAACCCATTCTGCATTCTTTAGGTTCATGCACCTTTTCAATAAAACTGTGTTGTTTGTACATATCATTAATGTTATTTATTTGATTATTGTTTTGTTTGTATAAACGCAAAAGTTGGCGAGTTTCGAAATCGGAACGTGGAAGGCAGATGAAGGGAACATTTTTTGTTGTAAAGTTTTGTTGGTTTGTTTGTTGGTTTTCCTGAAGATTTTCATTGTCTCCATTACTGTACCAACCATAAGGATAGCTTCCACTTGGGCATTGCTTTATCTGTTGTTTCGAGAAGCATATTTCGTTTTCCATTTCGATCAATCTGGTCTTCTCTTGTGGGGCTAGAAAAATTTAAGAAATTTTTGTGGATTTCAAATGATTAGTAATTTCGAGATGGCACTGTTTGGACATTCAGTAAAAATTTGTTTTCCGAAATACGAAGCTGAACTCGAAACTCGAAATTCACGAAACTCGAAATTTGCGAAACATGATAATTTTAGAGTTCAACTTGCTCTGTTGTTCAATAAAAATTTTTCTCAAAATACAAAACTAAGCTTGGAACGAAACTCGAAATTCACGAAACTCGAACTTTGCGAAACTCCAACTTCACCTACCTATAATCTTCTCCATTTTATTTCCATTCATTTCACTTCTCATAATATATTGCTCACTTCCTCCATAATTATCAGAGAAATAGGCCTCATCATTTTCACTTTGATCACCAAAAGTTCCATCAAACATTTCATCTTCCCATTCATTATATTTTTTATTTTTGCTTCCTTCCTTCATTTCCTTACCCTCTTCTTCCTCAATTATTTCCAAAGCTTCAGAATAACCAAATTTATTTTTATTTTCTTCATAAAATCTGTCAAGTTGTTGTTCATTGCACATTAGGTCGTTGCTGTCGTGGCTGTTCGAAAGAGAATAGGAACGATGGAATTGGGCGAGGTTGGAGGCTAAAAATGGAAATTTTTTGAGATTTTTGGGGATTTTTTGAAGATTTTTGAGAATTTTTGAAAAATCCGAAAATTCTAAAAATTTCAGAATTTTCAAAAAAATTTTCCTAAAATTCCTAATTTCTCACTAAATTCATTATTGGCCATTATCATTTCATTTTCATCATTTGTAGCATCGTCGTAGTGTCCACAAAGTCCACATTGAGTGTTTCTATAAGCCCCCGAAAGCTTAATCCAAGCCTTGTAGCCATTGAAGCGAACGGATACTTCGTTCAAATGAAGAGTTACATCACTCATTTTAGCGTTGTTGTACTCCACAAGGTTGTTCTCATTATTTTCGTTCAAATAGCGTCCGTTGATTTTACACACAATTTTACGGCTTGCGGTTGTTTCATGTTGACATTCGACGCTTTGGCCAGGTGTAAGAATTTTCAGTTTCTATTTTTAAATGATTTTAATTTTTTTTTGAATTTTTTAAATTTGCCTTTTGACTAAAATGACTAGAATCTTCTCCAGTAGACATCATCATAACTACGAAATCGGGAATATGAATCATTCTACCGCAATCTTTGGCGACAACAGAATAACAGCTGGTGGAGAGTGGAGCCTTGTATCTCTTTCCGTCTGTGGAAAAATCAGAATTTAGCGAAATCAGAATTTTTAAAATCAGAATGAAATCAGAATCTTGTAAAATCAGAATAAAATCAGAATGTGGTAAAACCAAAATGATTTCAGAATAAAAATCAGAATAAAATCAGAATTTGATAAAATCAGAATAAAATCAGAATTTATGAAATCAGAATTCTGAAAACAAGATCAAATAAAATCCGAATTTGGTAAAATCTGAATAATTTCAGAATAAAAAATCAGAAAAAATCAGAATTTTTAAAATCAGAATAATTTCAGAATTTTTCGTAATAAGAATAAGACCAGAATTTTGTATTTTAATATAATATGAAATCAGAATAACCAGAATTTTGCGGGATCAGAATTTCCTATTTTTAAGTTTATTTACCGAAAGTCCGAACAATCCTTCCATCAACCGAACACTCTGCACGATTTTTAATTTCTTGTTGAGAGTAGAACTGGTCGAAAGACTGGATGCTCTGTACATTTCGACGTCTTAGAGAAAAAGGACGAAGCTTGAAGGGCATTTCAATCTGTTGCAAATGGACAATTTGTTCTGGTGTCATGAGGGTAATGTTGGCATGGTTTTGGGTTAAAGAGTCGATAGAGAGGGTACAGTATACCTGGAAAATTTTTTAATTTTTGATTTTTCTTTTCAATTAGAGAACCTTTCCATTCTCGGGATTCAAGCTACTTTCACTCTTTAATTCAGTCTTCGAATTCCAAAAATATTTAGACTTGACCAATTCAACAGCCCTTTCGAACACATTTCTGGTTGCTGGAGTTAAGTTGTTATATTCCATTCTACAGTTGTAGAGGTTGATAAATGCAATTCTACGTTGGAGTTTGGTGGTGAAAGGAGAGGAGTTTTGATCAGAATTTTGATTTTCCTCGTTTTGTTCTCCCTCTTGATTTGCCCCTTCTTGCTGCTGATTTTGGAACATATATTATCCAGAAGTTCTTTCAGGTGCTTGTTCCCCAACGATTCGCATATTTACTTGTTGTTTACGTGTATCCGCTCCCCAATGCAAATTTGCAAAACTCAAAAACTGATCAGAGGCATAACTATTAGAATTCTCCTCTTCAGCCCCTCCAGGCATAACCATTTCAACTTGGCCTTTCATTGTCCACATGCCTCTTTCTTCATTCATTTTGCTTCTTTCTGCCCCAAGTCTGAGTTGACAGACTTGCATTTTGTCGTTACATTGGGCTTGTAGTTGGACTGAAGCTTTAAATTGTTTGGAACCTCCCATTGTTTTAGCAGACAGTTCCATAGAGTGTTTGTAATGTTTTTGGTGTTTCTGGGATTTTTGATAGTTTGAAAGGAATGTTTGCAATTTTTGTTGTTGATTGGCATAGTATTGTTGCTGATCTTCTGGCATGATACCCTCTTGTGGCTGAAAATATAGTTTATTATAATGGGGGGATGTTAAATAGAGGGTAAATGATTGCCACTTATAGTGAGATGTATGTTAATTAGAAGGTAAAATGGCTTTATCTTATAGAGAGATATGTGTTAAACAGAGGGTAAAATGACCGTTTCTTATAACGAAGTGTATCTAAAAAGAAGGCAAACCCCTTAGGTCCTTCCGCCTCTGGCCAGCCCAATAATAGATCGTATCCTAAACTGGGCTTTGCTATTTGGGGTATCTTATAGTAAAATTGTTTTAGTTTTACGAACATTTCCTTCTTCGTTGGACGTAGCACTTCTCTCGAAGAAGTTGTTCATTTTTGACTGGAATGCTTTTACAGGCTGGAAGTTTTCTGTGTTCATATTGAACACAACTTCGCGTGCTGTTTCCTGTCCGGGTTGGTATGTAACATGCATTGCGTTTTCTGTGGAAGTGAGCATTTTGAGAATTTGTACAATGTTGGCAGCATTTGAAGGCCAATGGTAATGAGCTAGGAATGGAAAAAATTCTAATTAACTTTTCAATTCCCCACCATAAACATGGACAGGAATCCCAACATTTTTAGAGCCAATAACTTTGTCAAATTGATACTGAAGACGGTCAAGTTTTGGATTCCTTATGGTACGGTATTCTCTCCCCATAGGCGAATTTGTATTTAGGTCAATTTCAGCTCTGTAGGTGTATTGATGAGAATGAGCGCCAAAAAGTCGAGTTGTTTCTTTAGGCATTTTTACTTTGACAGTGAGGGATTGTCTAGAGTTGTAGGTATTCGTATTTAGTTCAGCCTGGATTGGAAGGTTGACTTCAACGGAGCGGGTGTTGCTTACGCCGGTGATGAGGAAGGGTGTCCATGAGCCCTAAATATAAATAAATTAATGGATAAACAAGACATTTGATCTCACAATTCTCTGAACGTGTGAAACACCAGCCATGATTCTCGCATCAATTTGAATTTTAGCTTGCTGATTTTGTTTATCTTGCAGTTGAGTACTTGCTTCCACATTCATGAGCATCGGAACTGAGTTGACAATTTTAATAGGAAGTCCCACAGAAGTTGGAATTAATGCTTCTCTCTCATTAAAGATTGCCGAATATGTGTGATTTTGGACAGATTGGAGTTGTTGTAGCCCGAATTTGGAGATTAAACGATTAAATTTTGGCATTTCTCCTCTTTGAATTGACTGAAGGATTTCTTCCAGCATTGGTGAAGTAGTTGGAATTGAAGTTTGAGATGACATTATAGCCCAATTTAGTATCCCACTTTTTTTGGACATGATATCCCAATTCTGATTTAGAGCATGGAACGAATGGTCAACATCTCCAATTCTAACACAGAGAACGGAGGATGGATTTTGCTGACTTCTGAGGAAATAATGGGAAGATTGTTGTCCAGTTGGATATCCATATTTCAACGGATTCTGTGAGGAAGGCTGTTGTTCATCTCCATATCCATACTTAAATGGATTTCGCGTCTTGATTTGAAGCATTTGATTAATTTGTTTGAGTGTCTTGCTTAAAAATGAAATGGATGAAAAGGATTCCATAATGACCCTCTGAATTTTACCTGTTCTCACTGTGTTGGTCATTATTTGTATTGGCAGTGTAATTACGAGTCTCTCCATAACTATCATAACCCTCAGAAGCTTGTAGAACATATACTGTTAACAAGTCAAGATTTGATTTTTCATTTAGGTACGTGTCAGTTTTCAGATAAGAAAAGTTTGGCATCCAACGCTTAGCTTTTCTAGCACCAATAGTGAAGAAAACTCCCTCTTGTTGCTTAGAGCAGAAAGCAGGAATTTGCCACAATTTGTACTTTTTCATTTCTTCATTGTCAATATTAACGGATTTCAAAGCGTTTTTGACATGTTTTGACACTTGTTGATCAACAGGATTTCTCGATTCAGCCACCATCTTCAATGTCTGATAAGTACTCGCCTTTACACGTTTGTTTGGTTCCTGTCTCATTGAATAAACAATCTGGTCAATTACTGAAGGTTCTGGTTGTGTTCTCAATAGAGTAGTCAAGGCGCTAGAACGAACATAAGAATCCTCTTGATTATTCAAAAATATTGGGAGAAGAATTTGTTGGATAGTTCGAGGCTGTTTCGTGAAAAGACGGCGAAGAGCATCAATTGCTTTTACTCGAATTAGATAATCTTGAGATTTGTCGTTAATTATCTGGTCAATGTAAGGTGTTGTAGTATCAATTCCGGCATTTCCTAAAGCAGAAAGTGCAAGGAATTTATCGTAGAAAGTTGTGGCTTGGCTGTACTGCTCTAACAATGTCTGGAAATGAAAAATGAGTTAATGTCAAAATGAAATTTTTTGTGGATTAAACTGAAGTGAAAGTGAAGGAAACGAGTGCTTTCTGGATACTGTAGATTAGATCAAAAGGTGGCAAAATGGCACTTTTTTGGGGAGTGACGAAATGACATTTTTTACCCTACGGAATTTTCTAAGAAATTTACCCTTTTGTACTCTTCCTTCTTATCATCAGTACATTGCTCCTGAACGGATTTTGACACATCCTGAGATGATTCCATCGCTTTTCTGCCCTTATGTTGGCATAATTCATTGACCAACGCACCAAAGGTTAGCCAAGCTGCTTGTCTAACCGTAGGCTTGTTTTGTACATTCACATTTTGAGCAAGTTGTTTGACTTGTTTTAGAATGGAGTTGGAAGGAATCGGAAGGTTTTTCAACTGATTAATGGCAAATGCTGCTTTGTTTTCATCAATTTCCTAGAAAATCAAGGATTATTTTCCTTAAACATAGCCTAGTTTTCACCTCATTTTCAATAATTTCAGCCAAAAGCTTCACAGTATTTCTTGTTCCACTTGTAGCCAAGGAATCAACAAAGACATCCATTGCAACCTTTTGCTGTTTCTCTCCATCTTGACTTTTGGCATTTTGTTCAATTTGTTTTAGCTCCTCATAACTACACATTCTCATTTTATTAACTAATCTACTCAGATCAACGGTATGTTTAGTTTTGATGCCGTGATGGTGATCCATTGTGCTCTGTACGATAGATCGGAGTGCTTGAGTGGCTTCTTCAACTTTTGGCATTTTGTATGGCAAACTGTTGACATCTGGGAAGGCTTCGTCTCCGAACTATAAATGAGATAATAAACTGTTTTTCGCTTATAGAACCCATTTTTTACCATATAGAAACGTCGAAGATCCATTCCCCATTCATTCGAGTAGAGCAATGCTTCATCTGATTCTGCTGTAGCAGCGAGAGGGGCTGGTTTTTCTATATTTTGTACTGTTTCTAAAACAAGTTTTGCGCATGTCTTTGTCTTCAATGCAGAGCCATAAAGTCCTTCACTCTCAATTTTTGTATTTTTATAAATATAGTTTGACGTCATTTCTGAATTATCCAACTGGCAACAATTTGGGTAATTATTTTGTTTTTGTTCCGTTCCGCATTTTAGCACTGCGCGGATGACTGTTTGACGATCCAACTGTTTAAAAGCGAATTATTCTAATCGGAATTCAAGACATTTTAAAGTACTAAACTTAGATGCCCCCAAAATGGGTAAGCATTAATCATAGGCTTTTAAAATTTGATTAGCCACAGGGCGGGATTGACGTCTAAGCGATACTTCATATTTTAGAGCTATTCAGAGCCTACCCTAAGGAGTATCCTAAACTTTTTTCTCACTCACCATCTGCTCAGTCATCTCTCTAGGGTCGCAATCTGCGCATTGATTCTCTGCTGTTCCCTCATGCTCCTCATTTACTTTCACATCCTCATTCATAGGGCATTGACTGCATTTTAGTTGAGGTTGTTCTGTCTGGAATCCGTTTGTTGAATCAGCAATTTTTGAACATTTTTTGAAATTTATCGACTTTGTAACGTTGTAAGAGCAGGGTTGTTGACTCTCTTGACATTGCTTTGATCCTTTATTAATTGTATAGATAGTTTGGCATTCCCCTTCAACGGTTGTTTCAGGAACTGTAAAGCTCTGAGCTAATCTATCCACATTTTTATTTTCTCCAATTGCATTTTGGGCCTCTTCATTATGGCGTAAATTCATTTGGAGCATGTTAAGCACTCCTCTTTTAATGTTTTTAGACCAAGAGACGTCTTGTTTCTCGAACTGGATTCGAGTGACCATTCCGTCGACGTAGTCGAATTGGCAGCAAAGTTCGAGTTTCTGACGAGTCTCTTGGGGAATTTGCAACTGGAAATTGTAAAAAAATTTATTCGAATTTTTCAATTCCTAAACTAACAGGTTCAAACATTCCCATTGGGTCATAACATTGTTTTTCCTTCATTTGCCTCATATCGTTAAATTGGCCAAACTTTAATTGAGTCATACAAAGCTGTCCACGCCTTTCGCTTGAAAAATACATTCGAATTTGTGCTTGGATTCGAGTAATTGCTTGTTGCTGACTCTCCTCTTTTGTTCCGGATGAATCGACTGAACTCAACATTCCATTCTCTACTTGAGCATTGTAGCTATAAACATATTCGCTGTTTTCCTGGAAGTTTGGCGTTTTGATTTGTTCAGCCGCTGTATTATACTCTCGATAGAAGAAGTTTTTAAACGGTGCACTTTTGGTCATCGAGTAGTATTCATTGGAGGATCGGTCGGCGAGTGGTATTGAAGAAGTGCCAGAAAGGCTTAAAAGAAGTAATATGAAGACGATTGCCTTCATGATTTTTTGCGTCTTTGTTTTAGTCTGGGGTTTTAAAGCCTTTGAAGCTTTTATAATGAAGAAAGGAGGATTAGAAAATTAAAAAGAAGTGAGGAAATGGAAGAAAGTAATGCCTTTTATAGTTGCTGGGACAAGTAAACTTTTCTCTCCCCATAATTTTGTAAAAAAATTTTTTTTCGAACTTTGCCCCATTTTTCTTGAATAAAATTTCTTGATAATGTCAATCTCCTTCCTAGTAAATTTAATAATGGCGCCAACCATATTTTTAAGGCAAAGAATTTTTTTTTATAAATTTATAATAAATTTTATTTTCTCTCTGATAAGCTTAAAAATAATTGACAGCTGTTTCCTTTCAAAATTAAAAATATTATTTTCGTTATCATTTATTGTAAATGACATTTTTGATATATTTTTGAAGAAAAAAAACTTTAAAATGTTGGGTGATCAAAATTTATTTTTGCTAGTTATTTTTCTATTTTTTTATCACATAACTATCAGGCATTTGACTTTTTACATTTAACCCTGCATTTGTGGCATTCTTGTCGAGTAGCCTCAAATGATGGAGATTTTATAACTATAATAGTTAAAAAGATAAAAAGGAAGAAAACTGGAAAAAACAAATCACTATATGCGTTATATGTATTTTATGTCTCCATTAATATAATTGAGAAATTTTTTATTAGAACTAATGATCATATTATAAAAATGCCAACAATTAACTGAAAAATGAATGACTTTTTCCAATGACTTTTGACTATTTTTATTTTTTGCTTTCTGATGAAAATTTCAAGCATTTTGGGCGGCCCATAGTTTGTTTCTCTCGTTTATGCCGGACCCGCCGGATTTTTCTGGATTAATTCGGTTGGGAAAAAATTCGAAGACCTAACCGTGAAATACTAAAAACTACTTGAAAATATAAAGAATCCTCATAATCTTCAAAAAACTACAAAAATCCACAAATCAGCATTTTTAAAAATTATCCTCATTAACCTATCAGAAAACCACAAAATGAGGAAAACCCCTGAATAGAGCATTTTAAAAATATTTTAAAAAATTTCCCATATCAATTTATTCTCCCAAATTTAACAATTTAAATAATAAAGAAAAATCGAAAAAATTTTTTCCAAATAAATTTCCATGATTTAAAGAAGAAAATCCCAATTTTGTTTTGTTTTTAAAGAAAAGTTGAAGATATTTAACCAAAATTCCAAATCCCCATATTCTGCCAAATTTTTTATTTTTTGCTTAAAATTATAGATAATTTTTAGGGAATAATTAGATGGTTTGTTGGGTATACTTCAATTTCATTTAGTTAAATTCTATGTACTAACAAAAGATTCCGTAAGAGTGTAAGAGGTCGCTGCCTAGAGAAACTTGACCTCTGTTACAAGGGTGTGCCGAAACGGATTTTAAAAAGTGAAATGCGAAAAGCGACCCTGGCACACCCCTGCTCTGTTAGTACCTAGAATAAAAAAATTGACGTTGAAGTATAACAGACCTGGAAAGACAAGGAATAGACTTAGACTAACAACAATGTAACCTCAAAATTTTTCTGTAAAGCAAAGGATCTCCGACAAATAATGCACTTTTTAAAATAACTGAATATATCGAAGTTTCCGACTTTTTTTTTTGGTTGAGAATTCCCTATTGCCGAAACAAAAAACTATTTTTTATATCGACAAGATTCACTGTATATTCATATTAAGTTAATAAAAAATTAAATTCAATTACAATTTCCACTGATTTAACGATTTCCAACTCCAGGTGAATGTCCTGGATTGGTTGCTCGTTTGTCAGCCATTATATAATAATTCATAAAATTAATTATTAAAATAATTAAGAAAATAATGGAATTAATTTTAGTCATTTTTTGTAAATTTATTTATTTAAAGAATTATTTTTATTGACAATTAATTTATTTTATTGGTAAATTTTGCCTGTATTTATTTGGCCAAATTTTATTAATAAAAAATTGCGAAATTACCCAAAAAATTCATTTAATATTTTTAATTGTTTATTCAGCCTTTAAAAAAATTAGCTTTTTATTTTAAAGCTTGGATTATTTTATAAAGTAAACGGGACAATTCACTATATAGACACTTTGCAGAAATGCCTCCAACACCTTAATTCGCCTGAGAATAATAGAGATATCGGGCGGAACAGCCAAACGATAAGAATGGAGCATCCTAGCATTAATCAGCCAGAGGATAATTTGTTGGATTATCAGGAACCTCTTAGTTGCTTAAAGGTCCATCCATTCCTTAAATTATTTTTAATATTGAGTTCTTATTAGATAGTTTTTGCAATATTTTTAGTGAAAATTTTACAAATTAATGGTTCCTTTTATGTTGCTATTTTGATTTTACTATATTGGGATTTGCTGAAGAGCTCATTAAGGCTTAGGTAGCCCGATCACATACCCAATTCATTATACCTCTATATTCTATGAAAGTCACAATATTAGACGGAGAACATAAACAAATTTAATATTTTTTGCATGTTAGGAGAATTTTTTAGGAAATTTTGCCCATTTTTAAGGGAATTTTTGTCTATTTGTAGCTATATTTTGTTTAAAATATGAGAAAAATGGATGGGAATGTGGCTATGTCCAATCAACTTTTACACGTTCAATGATTAGATTAGACAGAATAGTTACCCGAATTTGTACGTACGTCGCCATAGATCACAAACATAAAAGCTTAAATTTTCACTGAATGCAAAACGGTTGTTGGGACGACTAAAGGTGAGATTGAACGCGTAATCTGGACACTAGCTGGGAATTTTATAAGTAAAAAATTTTTATTTAATTATTATTCTGTCAGTAAATTATCTTTCTGTGAAATTTTATTTTTCTTTATATTTGCTAAATTTATTCTTACTTTATTCTAAATTTGGTTTAACCCCTCGAATACTATAAAAAAATTTAAAAATTGCAAATAAAAAATTCTAAATAATTTAATTTTGTATTTATCAATAAATTAAATAAAACTGCAAAATTTCACGTGAATTACCAAAAAATTGTTTTTTTCTGGAAAAGATTAAAGGTTAAATTCTTATTCGTGTTTTGATCAAAAATACTTGAGACTAAATATACTTTTTAAAATAGCTAAACCTTTTTGCTATGTTTTAGTCATTTTTATTTTTTTAAAGTCAAAATCCTTTCAGTTTTATCAAGAGCTGTAGAGCTTTATCATTTTCAGTTTTAACAAGAGTCGACTTACGGTGTTTCCGATACTAACAGAAGAGACTTGACTAACAAACAAGGTTTTATCACAAAGCAAAAATACAATAGAATAAGCGAGACTATGCGTTGGCTGCGACTAGAATAACACTAACCCTAGACTACCAATAGACCAGTGGAATTCCGATTTTCGACGTTTTTTTCCTTCAGATTTCAAAAATTTTGGTAAAATTTCCGATTTCCGAGAATCTTTAAACCATATTTCCGACTAGAGATTTTTCCAAATTTTTAAAAATTTTTGCCTGCGGCGCAAAAATAGAAGAAAGCTAACTCAATAACTCCAAATTCAATTCAATTCAATTCAATTTATACGCATAAAACGTGACATTCAGATAAAATAAAGTAAAGTAAACGTGACAATAATTTAAATTTAAATCACTAAAGGTCTGGAGACATTTGAATGGAATGTGGCTTTGATAAAATATTGTTTAGGTTAATATTGTTTAGGAGCTTTGGAAACAATTCGATTGACGATTTTTGTAATTCTGTTGGGAGTTTTCTGTAAATGTTTGGGATGTCTATAAAGAATGAGTTTTTCCGAATGGTGCTTGAACAAAAGGGTATAAATAAATTATGCGGATTTCCTCTAGTAGTGGTAGGGAGAATGCTAAATGAATTATCATGTTTTAATTTAATTTTACCTAAAATAATATTATGGAAAAGGATAAGGTTTGATTTTAGACGTCTATGCGATAGAGATTCAAGTTTGAATAGGTCGAGAAGTTCTTTATAATCAGGTAATGTTGGACTGTTATTTTGTTTCCTAGAGCGTAAGTATATTATTTTTAAGAATTTATGTTGAACATTTTCTAGAGCGTTTATGTCTTTATTTAGATAAGGGTTAATTATAGGGGATCCAAATTCGAGGATAGGTAAGACATATATTTTGAATAGAGTAATTAGGAATTGGGTGTTATTAGTTTTAAGAGATCTTATAAGAGTATAATAAATTCTGGTTGCTTTATTTGTTGCAATTTTAATGTGAGAATCCCATTTTAGGTTGGATGTAAAATAAATGCCAAGATCACGGATATGTTCATTGGGTGGAATGATTGGTATATTTGTGTTTTGTAGAGAATATTGGTGGAAGGGATTTTTAGTTCCTATGTGGAATGAACTACATTTGCTGATCGCGATTTTAAGGCCGTTTATTTCGCAGTATTTTGAGAATGTTTGGATAAATGTTTGGAGTGGAGAATAGTGGTTTTTATTTGAAAAATCAAAGCAGGTATAGGCCTTTAAATCGTCAGCAAATAATTTGGGTGTAACATTATCTGTTTTACAGAAATCTATTAGATCAAATATATATGAGATGAATAAAATTGGGCCAAGGATGGATCCTTGAGGAACTCCACTTGTTATGGGATATTCATTAGAGTTATTAGATTCGACAAGAACAGTAAAAGTTCGATTTAACAGATAATCCTCAATCCAATTTAGTAAAGTGCTAGTGATACCTAGATGATGAAGTTTTTTCAGAAGGCGATCGTGGGGAACAGTATCAAAAGCTTTTGCCAGGTCAAAGAATATAACGTCAACACATTTCTTATTTTCTATAGCTAATGTGTAGTCGTTATAGGTTTCTAAGAGTTGAGTTATAACTGAGTGGTTTTTACGGAAACCATGTTGGCAGGTGGGAAGGTAATTGTTAGTTTCAAGAAATGAAGTTAATTTATTAGAGATAATCCGTTCTAAAATTTTAGAGGTTGGGCATAGGAGAGAGATAGGTCGGAAATCCTTGGGTTCATTTGGGTTATTATTTTTGGGAATTGGTCGGATTATTGACTTTTTCCAAATAGTTGGAATTTTACTTGTCATGATTGACATATTAAATATAATTGTTAATGGAATGGTTAATGAAGTTGCGGTGTTTTTTAAGAAAATGTTGGGAATTCCGTCCGGAGATATGTTATTAACATTGTCAAGTTTGGTCATAATGCTATAGATTTCCTCTGGATTGATATCAATAAAAGATAAAGTATTATTGTTAAAAGTTTTTATGTCAGAGGAGTCAAAGTTAGAAGAGTTAAAAACAGATTGGAATTGTTTGGCGAGACATTCGGCTTTATCTTTGGCTAAAATGGTAAATTGATTGTTAATGTTGAAGATTGGGATTTTGGTTTTTTTGGATTTAAGGAAGGCGCCTATATACTGGAATCTAGATCGGGAATCATTGAATTTTGAGATTTCTCTATTTTTAAAGAAACGAGAAATTTCTTTATCGATTTTTTGTTGAGTGAGAATGTATTTTTCACGGATAGCAGGTTTATTAATATTTTTCCATAAAAGGTTTTTATATGAGATCATTTTTTGAATATGTTTAGGGAATTTAGCAAAATCTTTATTGATCGTTTTTAATGGTATAAAATTTTGGATTATTTGATGAATGATTTCTAAAAATAGGGTATATTGAGAATCTACATTGGTACAATTTATAAACAAAGAATTCCAGTTTAAGCCGATTAGAATATTGTTAATTTGATTGTAATCGGCATTGTGGAAGTCATAAATGAATTCTGGTTCTTTTGGAAAACAATTGAAATTTAAGTTAAATTCAATGGTGTTATGGTCAGAATTTTTGAATGGGGCATTAATGGTAATATTTTTGGTAACGCGAGAGGTGGAAGAGGAGAAAAGTAGATCAAGATAATTGTTTTGTCTAGTTGGGGAAGAGATTTCTTGAATTAGATTAAAGTTTTCTACGAATTGAATAAATAATTTTTCAGACGGTGATTTGTGATTGAGAGCTAGCGGTATATTATTCTTCCAGATTAGATTGGGGAAATTAAAATCACCTACAATTATGTAGTTATGATTAATAGATATTAGGTAACTTAAGGTCTCAAGAAATTCTTGGAAGTCATTTAAATTTTCGTTTGTTGTGGGACGGTAAACTGTTATTATTCTAAATTTGTCAAATTTTGGGGAATAAATGTCTATGGCTACAACATCGGAATTTTTATTTTTAGGAGTTTTAACGGGAGAGAAAGGAACTATATTATCTACTAAAATACATGCACCACCGCCCCTAGAACCTCTATCGCATCTAACAATGGAATAGGATGTACTATGTAAGATTTGGAAATTATCGATTTTTTTGTTCAACCACGATTCGGAAACACAAATTATTTTAAAGGATTTAGAAATTAAAAGTAATCTTAAGGCATCTAATTTGTTAACTAAGCTCCGGCTATTAAAATATAGACATTTATAAAAAGGGGAATTCTTTAAAAAATTTTTTAAAACCTTGAATCTTGGACGACCACTTAGTGGTTTTTTGTTCTTTCAGTCACATTGGCACTCATTCTTTTATTGTATTCATCTCGCTTCTTAGTACGTTCAATTTTCTCAGCTTCCAATTGTTCACGAGTTAGACTTGGCCTAATTAATAAACGAGACCATTTAGCTTCTTTTTTCATTTCCACTCTGTGACGTTTCCATTCAGCAAGTGTAATTCGCTGAAACTTTGAAGCACCAAAAACAATTTTAAGTAAACGACAACCTTTAGCAGTTGGGTCATACTTACCCATTCTGTATGAAACGAATGGGCTCTCAACCCCCAACAAGTTGAGTACATCTTCGATTGCAGCTTTATCTTCAACAACACGAATTGATGGTGTTGTTGATTTAGATTCTTCTAGACCAATAACAACAATAGAACGGTTGCGCTCTTGTTCACTTGCTGATGACTCATTGTTTTTAAAATTTGTTTCAATTGTTTCAATTTTTGATTCAATTGTTGTTAAAGCATTTTTAATTTGAAGAATTTCATTAGAAAAAGACGAAAATTTTGTGTTGTTATTATCGATTTTTGATTCTAAAGCAGCCAATTTTTCCATTATTTGTTGTAATTCAGATTTTGTGGGTGCCATTTCGGCGTATTTAAATCTTTTATCTGAAATCTTAAACTTGGGTAATTAAACTCTCAAAATTTTCGCCTGCGGCGCAGAAAAGGAATAAATCTGGCGACTAAGTCACCCAAAATTCTCAAAATTTCTGCCTGCGTCGCAAAAAATGAAGCAAATCTAATTGAAGGACCTCCTTATTTTCAAAATGTGGCGCAGAAAAAGGCGTAGAAAAGGAGCGCACAAAACGATGGCCGTGCTTTGCGAACGTAACGAAGCGGCGGCCGTCATTCCGCTTGACATGCCCGGCTTTCTCCGCATCGGCAAAACATTTTGCCTCGAAAACCTTAGTTAATAAAATCTCAAAGAGCAAAATTAAAGAAATTGGTAAAATTTTATGCAAAACCATTTTAACTAAATATGTAGTAGAGTAATGCCTTTTGGTAAAAAATTAGTTGAATTTTAAATTCTGCTAATATTTATTTGGCCAAATTTTGAAAATAAAAAATCACCAAACTACCAAAAAATTCATTTAATAATTTAAAATGTTTATTCAGCCTTTTAATTAAATTAGCTTTTGCTTATAAAGTTAGGATTATTTTATAAAGTAAATGGGACAATTCGCTATATAGACTTTTTGCAGAAATGCCTCCAACACCTTAATTCGCCTGAGAATAATAGAGATATCGGGCGGAACAGCCAAACGATAAGAATGGAGCATCCTAGCATTAATCAGCCAAAGGATAATTTGTTGGATTATCAGTCCATCCATTCCTTAAATTATTTTTAATATTGAGTTCTTATTAGATAGTTTTTGCAATATTTTTAGTGAAAATTTTACAAATTAATGGTTCCTTTTATGTTGCTATTTTGATTTTACTATATTGGGATTTGCTGAAGAGCTCATTAAGGCTTAGGTAGCCCGATCACATACCCAATTCATTATACCTCTATATTCTATGAAAGTCACAATATTAGACGGAGAACATAAACAAATTTAATATTTTTTGCATGTTAGGAGAATTTTTTAGGAAATTTTGACCATTTTTAAGGGAATTTTTGTCTATTTGTAGCTATATTTTGTTATCAATGATGAAAAAATAAATGGGAATGTGGAGAACTTTAATCAACCTTTACACGTTCAATGATTAGATTAGCAAAGAATAAATATGCGAATTGTACGACGTCGCCATAGATCACACGCATTATAACATAATCTTTCATCGACGCAAAAGGATTGTTGAGACGACTAAAGGCGAGATTGGATGCTAGACACTAGAAATGTCCGAGACCGAAATTTTTCCAAGATTCAAGACCCAAGACAAAATTTTTGTCAAGACCAAGACCAAAACTCCAAGACTCTCTACTAGACAAAATCGTTATTTAATTATTATTCTGTCAGTCAATTATCTTTCTGTGAAATTTATTCTTACTCTAAATATTCTAAATTTGGTTTAATCCCTCAAATACTATAAATAAATTAAAAAATTGCAAACAAAAAATTATAAATAAATTTAATTTTGTATTTATTTAAAGAATTAAATAAAATTGCAAAATTTCACGTGAATTACCAAAAAAATTGTTTTATTTTTGGAAAAGATTAAAGGCTAAAGGTAAAATTCTTATTTGAGTTTTGATCGAAAAGTCTAAAATAGGTAAAACTTTTTGCTCTACTTTGGTCTTTTTTATTTTTTAGTCAAGTTCAGATTATCAAAATTTCAGAATTATCAAAAGTCTATCGCTAATTTATAGTTCTATAATAGAAATCTGCATTCTTTAGGTTCATGCACTTTTTCAATAAAACTGTGTTGCTTGTACATATCATTAATATTATTAATTTGATTATTATTTTGTTTGTATAAACGCAAAAGTTGTCGAGTTTCGAAATCGGAACGTGGAAGGCATACACTGCGGTGCATATGTTTATGCACACTAGTTTTTTGTTCATAATTTTATGCAATCTTAGCAACAAAATACGTTCTATATAGCAATCGAAAGCTCTATTTGTATCTCAGTTGACATGTTTCTGCATTTTCCATGAAAATGAAAATTGGCCGAGATAATCCGGATCTACCGGATATACCAAATCCCATATCCTCAGAAAAATTTTTCGGAAAAAATTTAACAAACCCATTTGATAAAGCATATTTTTGTGAGTATTTACCACAAAACCGCTTAGAAATATCTTTTTCCGGAACGGAGATATGATTTTTTGAAAATCGAAAAAAACGCGATTTTTTACGAAAAATGGCAAAAATATGGTATTTTTTCGATTTTCAAAAATTCATAACTCGCTCGAATCTCGACCGATTTGGATGATTTTTTTGTATTATATGTAGAATCTAGAGGAGAATCACATATATATTTTACAGACCTCAAAAAAATTTCTTCGAAAAGTTGAAAATGTAGTACCTGTTAGACCGGTCGAAAAGTTTTCGAAAATATCAGAATTTCGAAAAATGCAGAAACATGTCAACTGAGATACAGATAAAGCTTTCGATTGCCATATAGAACATATTTTTTGAATAAGTGTGCATAAACTTATGAACAAAAAACTAGTGTGCATAAACATATGCACCGCAGTGTATGAAGGGAACATTTTTTGATGTAAAGTTTTGTTGGTTTGTTTGCTTATTTCCTTGTTGATTTGCTTGAAGGTTTTCTTGAAGGCTTTCGTTGTCTCCATTATTATACCAACCATAAGGATAGCTTCCACTTGGGCATTGCTTTATCTGTTGTTTCGAGAAGCATATTTCGTTTTCCATTTCGATCAATCTGGTTTTCTCTTGTGGGGCTAGAAAAATTAAGAAAATTTTGTGGATTTTCAATTAATTAGTGATTTCGAGATGGCACTGTTTGTTATTCGGTAAAAATTTGTTTTCCGAAATACGAAGCAGAACTCGAAATTCACTAAATTCGAAATTTGCGAAACTCGAAATTTGTGAAACTTGAAAATTTGCAAGTTCAAACTGCTCTGTTGTTCAATAAAAAATTTATCTCAACTACGAAGCAATTCGAAAAACGAAACTCGGAATTCACGAAACTCGAAATTCACGAAACTCGAAACTTCACCAACCTATAATCTTCTCCATTTTATTTCCATTCATCTCACTCCTCATAATATATTGCTCACTTCCTTGATAATTATCAGAGAAATAGGCCTCATCATTTTCACTCTGATCACCAAAAGTTCCATCAAACATTTCATCTTCCCATTCATTATATTTTTTATTTTTGCTTCCTTCCTTCATTTCCTTACCCTCTTCTTCCTCTATTTCCAAAGCTTCAGAATAGCCAAATTTATTTTTATTTTCTTCATAAAATCTGTCAAGTTGTTGTTCATTGCACATTTGGTCGTTGTTGTCGTGGCTGTTTGAAAGAGAATAGGAACGATGGAATTGGGCGAGGTTGGAGGCTAGAAATGGAAATTTTTTGAGATTTTTGGGGATTTTTGAAAATTTCTGAGAATTTTCAAAAATTTTTTTGAAAAATCTGAAATTTTTCGAAATTTGTGGAATTTTTGAAAATCTTATCCAAAATTCCCCCTTTCTCACTAAATTCATTATTGGCCATTATCATTTCATTTTCATCATTTGTAGCATCGTCGTAGTGTCCACAAAGTCCACATTGAGTGTTTCTATAAGCCCCCGAAAGTTTAATCCAGGCCTTGTAGCCGTTGAAGCGAACAGAAACTTCCTTCAAATGAAGAGTTACATCACTCATTTTAGCATTGCTGTACTCCACAAGGTTGTTCTCATTATTTTCGTTCAAATAACGTCCATTAATTTTACACACAATTTTACGGCTGTCGGTTGTTTCGTGTTGACATTCGACGCTTTGTCCATGTGTAAGAATTTTCAGTTTCTATTTTTAAATTAATTTTAATTTTTTTTTGAATTTTTTAAATTTGCCTTTTGACTAAAATGACTAGATCCTTCTCCAGTAGACATCATCATAACTACGAAATCGGGAATATGAATCATTCTACCGCAATCTTTGGCGAGAACAGAATAACAGCTGGTGGAGAGTGGAGCCTTGTATCTCTTTCCGTCTGTGGAAAAATCAGAATTTAGCGAAATCAGAATGAAATCAGAATTTTTAAAATCAGAATTTTGAAAAATCAGAATTTTACGAAATCAGAATTTTGGAAATCAGAATTCTGAAAACCAGATCAGAATATAATTAGAATTAGTAAACTCGGAATAATTTCAGAATAAAAACAGAAAAAATCAGAATTTGGGAAAATCAGAATAAAAAATCTCAATAAAATCAGAATTTTTAAAATCAGAATTTTGTATTTTAATATAATATGAAATCAGAATAACCAGAATTCTGCGGGATCAGAATTTCCCCCATTTTAAATTCTATTTACCGAAAGTCCGAACAGTCCTTCCATCAACCGAACACTCTGCACGATTTTTAATTTCTTGTTGAGAGTAGAACTGGTCGAAAGACTGGATGCTTTGTACATTTCGACGTCTTAGAGAAAAAGGACGAAGCTTGAAGGGCATTTCAATCTGTTGCAAATGGACAATCTGTTCTGGTGTCATAAGGGTAATGTTGGCATGATTTTGGGTTAAAGAGTCTATAGAGAGTGTACAGTATACCTAGGAAATTTTTAAATTTTTTGAATTTTTTTGCAAATAGAGAACCTTTCCATTTTCTGGATTCAAGCTACTTTCACTCTTTAATTCAGTCTTCGAATTCCAAAAATATTTAGACTTGACCAATTCAACAGCCCTTTCAAACACATTTCTGGTTGCTGGAGTTAAGTTGGTATATTCCATTCTACAGTTGTAGAGATTGATAAATGCCGTTCTACGTTGGAGTTTAGTGGTGAAAGGAGAGGAGTTTTGATCAGAATTTTGATTCTCCTCATTTTGTTCTCCCTCTTGATTTTCCCCTTCCTGCTGATTTTGGAACATATACCATCCAGAAGTTCTTTCAGGTGCTTGTTCCCCAACAATTCGCATATTCACTTGTTGTTTACGTGTATCCGCTCCCCAATTCAAATTTGCAAAGCTCAAAAACTGATCAGAGGCATAACTCGACGGAGCGGGTGTTGCTTACGCCGGTGATGAGGAAAGGTGTCCAGGAGCCCTAAATATAAATGAAATTTATGATTAAACAAGACATTTGGCCTCACAATTCTCTGAACGTGTGAAACACCAGCCATGATTCTCGCATCAATTTGAACTTTAGCTTCTTGATTTTGCCTATTTTGCAGGTGAGTACTTGCTTCTACATTCATGATCATCGGAACTGAGTTGACAATTTTGACAGGAATCCCCACAGAAGTTGGAATTAATGCTTCTCTCTCATTGAAAATTGCCGAATATGTGTGATTTTGGAAAGATTGGAGTTGTTGGAGATCGAATAACGAGATTAAACGATTGAACTTTGGCATTTCTCCTCTTTGAATTGACTGAAGAATTTCTTCCAACATTGGTGAAGTAGTTGGGATTGATGTTTGAGATGACATTATAGCCCAATTTTGTATCCCACTTTTTTTGGACATGATATCCCAATTTTGATTTAGAGCATGGAACGAATGGTCAACATCTCCTATTCTAACACAGAGAACAGATGATGGGTTTTGCTGATTTCTGAGGAAATAATTGGTAGATTGCTGTCCATAGGGATATCCATATTTCAACGGATTCTGAGAGGAAGACTGTTGTTGTCCAGTTGGATATCCATATTTCAACGGATTTTGAGAGGAAGACTGTTGTTCATCTCCATATCCATACTTAAACGGATTTCGGCTCTTGATTTGAAGCATTTGATTAATTTGTTTCAGTGTTTTACTTAAAAGTGAAACGAATGAAAAGGCTTCATAAGAGCCTATGAATTTTACCTATTCTCACTGTGTTGGTCATTATTATTTGTACTGGCAGTGTAGTTACGAGTTTCTTCATAACTATCATAACCCTCAGAAGCTTGTAGAACATATACAGTTAAAGAGTCAAGATTCGACTTTTCATTTAGGTACGTGTCAGTTTTCAGATAAGAAAAGTTTGGCATCCAACGCTGAGCTTTTCTAGCCCCAATAGTGAAGAAAACTCCTTCCTGTTGCTTCGAGCAGAAAGCAGGAATTTGCCATAATTTGTAGTTTTTCATTTCTTCATTGTCAATATTGACAGATTTCAAAGCGTTTTTGACATGTTTCGACACTTGCTGATCTACAGGATTTCTCGATTCCGCCACATTCTTCAATGTCTGATAAGTACTCGCCTTTACACGTTTGTTTGGTTCCTGCCTCATTGAATAAACAATTTGGTCTATTACTGAAGGTTCTGGTTGTGTTCTCAATAGAGTATTCAAGGCGCTCGAACGAAAATAAGCATCCTCTTGATTATTCAAAAATATTGGGAGAAGAATTTGTTGGATAGTTCGTGGCTGTTTTGTGAAAAGACGGCGAAGAGCGTCAATAGCTTTTACTCGAATTAGATAATCTTGAGATTTGTCGTTAATTATTTGGTCAATGTAAGGTGTTGTAGTATCAATCCCGGCATTTCCTAGAGCAGAAAGTGCAAGGAATTTGTCATAGAAAGTTGTGGCTTGGTTGTACTGCTCTAACAATGTCTGTAAATGAAAAATGAGTTAATGTCAAAATGAAATTTTTTGTGGATTAGGGTGAAGTGAAGGGGAAATGTATGTTTTCTGGATACTGTGGATTCAATCAAAAGAAAGTGCCAAAATGGCACTTTTTGGGGGCGAGTGTCGAAATGTAAATTTTTAGCGTATCTTGTATTTTTAAAATTTACCCTTTTGTACTCTTCCTTCTTATCATCGGTACATTGCTCCTGAACGGATTTTGACACATCCTGAGATGATTCCATCACTTTTCGGCCCTTATGTTGGCATAATTCATTGACCAATGCACCAAAAATTAGCCAAGCTGCTTGTCTAACCGCGGGCTTGTTTTGTACATTTACATTTTGAGCAAGTTGTTTGACTTGTTTTAATATGGAGTTGGAAGGAATCGGAAGATTTTTCAACTGGTTAATGGCATATGCTGCTTTGTTTTCATCAATTACCTGGAAATCAAAGCGTTATCTTAATTACTTCATAAGCCTAGTCTTCACCTCATTTTCAATAATCTCGGCCAAAAGCTTAACAGTATTTCTTGTCCCACTTGTAGCCAAGGAATCTACAAAAACATCCATTGCCACCTTTTGCTGTTTTTCTTCATTTTGGTCTTTGGCATTCTGTTCAATTTGTTTTAGCTCCTCATAACTACACATCCTCATTTTATTTACTAATCTACTCAGATCAATGGTGTGTTTAGTTTTGATGCCGTGATGGTGATCCATTGTGCTCTGTACGATAGATCGGAGTGCTTGGGTGGCTTCCTCAACTTTTGGCATTTTGTATGGCAGACTGTTGACATCTGGGAATGCTTCATCTCCGAACTATAAATGAGATAATAAGCAGATTTCCTCTTATAAAACCCAGTTTTTACCATATAGAATCGTCGAAGATCCATTCCCCATTCATTCGAGTAGAGCAATGCTTCATCAGATTCTGCCGTAGCAGCGAGAGGGGCTGGTGTTTGGATATTTTGTACTGTTTCTAAAACAAGTTTTGCGCATGTCTTTGTCCTCAATGCAGAGCCATAAAGTCCTTCACTTTCAATTTTTGTATTTTTATAAATATAGTTTGACGTCATTTCTGAATTATCTAATTGGCAACAATTTGGGCAATTATTTTGTTTTTGTTCCGTTCCACATTTTAACACTGCGCGGATGACTGTTTGGCGATCCAACTGTTTAAAAGAGAATTATTTTTATTGGAATTTAAGATATCTTGAATTAGTAATCTTTAGATGCCCCCGAAATTAGGTAATCATTAACTTAAGACTTTTAAAATTTGATTAGCCACAGGTTAGGATAGCTGTCTAAGCGATACTTCAGATTTGAGAGCTATCCAAAGCCTAGCCTAAGGAACACCCTAAACGAGTTTCTCGCTCACCATCTGCTCAGTCATCTCTCTAGGGTCGCAATCTGCGCATTGATTCTCCGCTGTTCCCTCATGCTCCTCATTTACTTTTACATCCTCATTCATAGGGCATTGACTGCACTTAAGCTGAGGTTGTTCTGTTTGGAATCCGTTAGTTGAATCAACAATTTTTGAACATTTTTTGAAATTTATCGACTTTGTAACGTTGAAAGAGCAGGGTTGTTGACTCTCTTGACATTGCTTTGATTCTTTATTAATTGTATAGATAGTTTGGCATTCCCCTTCAACGGTTGTTTCAGGAACTGCAAAGCTCTGAGCTAATCTATCCACATTTTTATTCTCTCCAATGGCATTTTGTGCCTCTTCATTATGGCGTAAATTCATTTGGAGCATGTTTAGCACTCCTCTTTTAATGTTTTTAGACCAAGAGACGTCTTCTTTCTCGAACTGGATTCGAGTAATCATTCCATCGACGTAGTCGAATTGACAGCAAAGTTCGAGTTTCTGCCGAGTCTCTTGGGGAATTTGCAACTGAAAATTGCAAAAATTTATTCGAATTTTCAATTTTCAAACTAACTGGTTCAAACATTCCCATAGGGTCATAACATTGTTTCTCCTTCATCTGTCTCATATCGTTAAATTGGCCAAACTTTAATTGAGTCATACAAAGCTGTCCACGCCTTTCGCTTGAAAAATACATTCGAATTTGTGATTGGATTCGAGTAATTGCTTGTTGTTGACTCTCCTCTTTTGTCCCGGATGAATCGACTGAACTCAACATTCCATTTTCAACTTGAGCATTGTAGCTATAAACATATTCGCTGTTTTCCTGGAAGTTTGGCGTTTTGATTTGTTCAGTTGCTGTATTGTACTCTCGATAGAAGAAATTTTTAAAGGGAGCACTTTTGGTCATCGAGTAGTATTCATTGGAGGATCGGTCGGCGAGTGGTATTGAAGAAGAGCCAGACAGGCTTAGAAGAAGTAATATGAAGACGAGTGTCTTCATGATTTGTTGCTTGTTTTAATTTGAGGTTTGAAGCCTTTGAAGCTTTTATAGTGAAGAAAGGAAGATTTGAAAATTAAAAAGAAGTGAGGAATTGGAAGAAAGCATTGCCTTTTATAGTTACTGGGACAAGTAGATTTTTATCTCCCCATAATTTTGTAAAAAATTTTTTTTCGAACTTTGCCCCATTTTTCTTGAATAAAATTTCTTGATAATGTCAATCTCCTTCCTTGTAAATTTAAAAATGGCGCCAAACATATTTTTTAAGGCAAAAAATTTTTTTTAAATTTTATAATAAATTTTATTTTCTCTCTGATAAGCTTGCAAATAATTGACAGCTGTTTCTTTTCAAAATTAGAAATATTATTTTTGTTATCATTTATTGTAAATGACATTTTTGATATATTTTTGAAGAAAAAAACTTTAAATTGTTGGGTGAACAAAATTTATTTTTTTAGGTTATTTTTCTATTTTTTATCACATAACTATCAGGCATTTGACTTTTTACATTTAACCCTGCATTTATGGCATTTTTGTCGAGTAGCCTCAAATGATGGAGATTTTATAACTATAATAGTTAAAAAGATAAAAAGGAAGAAAACTGGAAAAAACAAATCACTATATGCGTTATATGTATTTTATGTTTCCATTAATATAATTGAGAAATTTTTTATTAGAACTAATGATCATATTATAAAAATGCCAGCAATTAACTGAAAAATGAATGACTTTTTCCAATGACTTTTGACTATTTTTATTTTTTGCTTTCTGATGAAAATTTCAAGCATTTTGGGCGGCCCATAGTTTGTTTCTCTCGTTTATGCCGGACCCGCCGGATTTTTCTGGATTAATTCGGTTGGGAAAAAATTCGAAGACCTAACCGTGAAATACTAAAAACTACTTGAAAATATAAAGAATCCTCATAATCTTCAAAAAACTACAAAAATCCACAAATCAGCATTTTTAAAAATTATCCTCATCAACCTTTCAGAAAACCACAAAATGAGGAAAAGCCCTGAATAGAGCATTTTAAAAATATTTTAAAAAATTTCCCATAACAATTTATTCTTCCAAGTTTAACAATTTAAATAATAAAAAAATCGAAGAAATTTTTTCCAAATAAATTTCCATGATTTAAAGAAGAATATTCCAATTCTGTTTTGTTTTTAAAGAAAAGTTGAAGATTATTTACCAAAATTCCAAATCCCCTATTCTGCCACATTTTTTATTTTTTGCTTAAAATTATAGATAATTTTTAGGGAATAATTAGATGGTTTGTTGGGTATACTTCAATTTCAATTAGTTAAATTCTATGTACTAACAAAAGATTCCGTAAGAGTATATGAGGTCGCTGCCTAGAGAAACTTGACCTCTGTTACAAGGGTGTGCCGAAACGGAATTTAAAAAGTGAAATGCGAAAAGCGACCCTGGCACACCCCTGCTCTGTTAGTACCTAGAATAAAAAAATTGACGTTGAAGTATAACAGACCAGGAAAGACAAGGAATAGACTTAGACTAACTACAATGTAACCTCAAAATTTTTCTGTAGAGCAAAGGATCTCCGACAAATATTGCACTTTTTAAAATAACTGAATATATCGAAGTTTCCGACTATTTTTTGGTTGAGAATTCCCTATTGCCGAAACAAAAAACTATTTTTTATATCGACAAGATTCACTGTATATTCATATTAAGTTAATAAAAAATTAAATTCAATTACAATTTCCACCGATTTAACGATTTCCAACTCCAGGTGAATGTCCTGGATTGGTTGCTCGTTTGTCAGCCATTATATAATAATTCATAAAATTAATTATTAAAAAAATTAAGAAAATAATGGAATTAATTTTAGTCATTTTTTGTAAATTTATTTATTTAAAGAATTATTTATTTTTATTGACAATTAATTAATTTTATTGGTAAATTCTGCTGGCATTTATTTGGCCAAATTTTATTAATAAAAAATTGCAAAATTACCCAAAAAATTCATTTAATATTTTTAATTGTTTATTCAGCCTTAAAAAAATTAGCTTTTTATTTTAAAGCTTGGATTATTTTATAAAGTAAACGGGACAATTCACTATATAGACACTTTGCAGAAATGCCTCCAACACCTTAATTCGCCTGAGAATAATAGAGATATCGGGCGGAACAGCCAAACGATAAGAATGGAGCATCCTAGCATTAATCAGCCAGAGGATAATTTGTTGGATTATCAGGAACCTCTTATTTGCTTAAAGGTCCATCCATTCCTTAAATTATTTTTAATATTGAGTTCTTATTAGATAGTTTTTGCAATATTTTTAGTGAAAATTTTACAAATTAATGGTTCCTTTTATGTTGCTATTTTGATTTTACTATATTGGGATTTGCTGAAGAGCTCATTAAGGCTTAGGTAGCCCGATCACATACCCAATTCATTATACCTCTATATTCTATGAAAGTCACAATATTAGACGGAGAACATAAACAAATTTAATATTTTTTGCATGTTAGGAGAATTTTTTAGGAAATTTTGCCCATTTTTAAGGGAATTTTTGTCTATTTGTAGCTATATTTTGTTTAAAATATGAGAAAAATGGATGGGAATGTGGCTATGTCCAATCAACTTTTACACGTTCAATGATTAGATTAGCACAAAATGAGTACCCGAATTTGTACGTACGTCGCCATAGATCACAAACATAAAAGCTTAAATTTTCACTGAATGCAAAACGGTTGATGGGACGACTAAAGGTGAGATTGAACGCGTAATCTGGACACTAGCCGGGAATTTTATAAGTAAAAAATTTTTATTTAATTATTATTCTGTCAGTAAATTATCTTTCTGTGAAATTTTATTTTTCTTTATATTTGCTAAATTAATTCTTACTCTATTCTAAATTTGGTTTAACCCCTCGAATACTATAAAAAAATTTAAAAATTGCAAATAAAAAATTCTAAATAATTTAATTTTGTATTTATTCAAAAAATTAAATAAAACTGCAAAATTTCACGTGAATTGCCAAAAAATTGTTTTTTTTGGAAAAGATTAAAGGCTAATTCTTATTCATGTTTTGATCAAAAATAATTGAGACTAACAATAAATATACTTTCTAAAATAGCTAAACCTTTTTGCTCTGTTTTAGTCATTTTTATTTTTTTAACGTCAAAAGTCCTTTCAGTTATATCAAGAGCTGTAGACTTTTATCATCTTCAGTTTTATCAAGAGTCGACTTGCGGTGTTTCCGATACTAACAGAAGTGACTTGACTAACAAACAAGGTTTTATCACAAAACGAAAATATGTACAATAGAATAAGTGAAACTATGCGTTGGCTCCGACTAGAGTAACAATAACCCTAGACTACCTATAGACCAGAGGTGGGTCGGAATTCCAATTTTCGACGTTTTTTCCTTCCGATTTCCGAAATTTTGGTAAAATTTTTAAAAAGATCATTTTCATCAACCTATCAAAATACCCTCAAAATGAGGAAAAACCCTGGTTTGAACTAGAGTTTGTCTCTAGTTTAAAAACTAAAAATACTAAAAAAATTTCTAATAACAATTTATTCTTCCAAGTTTAATAATTTAAATGATAAAGAAAAATCAAAAAAATTTTCCAAATAATTTTCCATCATTTAAAGAAGAATATCCCAATTTTGTTATGTTTTAAACAAAATATAATAGCTTCATAATTATTTTAGAAAAATCATATTTTTGGTCAATCTGCATCCAGATTCTCATATTTCCTCAATATTCACGAAGCTCTGATTAAAAAATAAAAATAATTTTTTGTCAAATTTTTTCTTCATTTACTCTATTATTTACTATTTTTTCGAAATTACTCGCTAGTAATTGTCCTTTGTCGATTTACATATTACTCACTAGATTTTGAAATAATACTATGCCGAATACTAATACTATGCCCGAGGAATGCCGATAAATTGCCCCTTAAGGTTGCTTCGGAAGTTTAACGGTCTGTATCTCTCTAGGTAATTTTTTCCGAAAAATAAGATTCAACTATCTTGTAGAAAATTTCAAGGGCTTTCAGATAAACCTAAAATAAAAATTTAAAATAATCCATAAGGGGTCGAAGATATTTTTAAAAGCTTCTTACCCCCGTTTTTACGTTGATTTTGGGGTATCAGGATCTCGACTTTGAGTAATGATATGGGCCTAGTTTTTTTTATTTTTTCACGTATTAATGTATATATGTTTTTGGAATTTTTATAGATTTTTCCTAATGGTTTGAAGCAAAATATTTAGTGAACTCATAATAATGGGACAGTGGTTCTTAAGAAATTTTGGCGTAATTTTCGCCTTAATATTTCCAATTGTCTGAGAACTTGCAATATGTTTTAAAATAAGCTAAATAAACTTATATTAAAAATATTTAAAGTTTATCATCTGCAAACCATATTATGATGAAATTTAGAGTGAACTCATAATTTTGGGACAGAGTGTACTATACCTAACTCGTTTTAATTTTAGAATCAATTTAAATTTTACTTCATTTGCTTGTGGAAATTAAGTGATTGACATGGAAAAATATATTAAACTCGGACACTTTTGTACATATAAGGAAAACTCTGGTACTCAAACTTGAGGGGAGGGGGTTAACCCTTAAAACCCTTAAATTCTTTCATTAAAATCAAATTCACTTACTACAACTTATACACGCATGTCCCTTTCCTCGTGGCGACGGCCCCCCGTGTTTATTGTTAGCCATAATGTAATAAATCATAAAATTTATTATTACAAAAAGTATGAATATAACAGCGTTAATTTTGTTCATTTTTTGTAAATTTATTTAAAGAATTATTTTGATTAAAAATGATATTGTTTGGGTAAATTCTGGCAGTATTTATATGAAAAATTCTGAAAATAAAAAATCTCTAAATTATGCTAAGAACTCTAGAGAATTACAGGGTGCGGCAAATTTTCCGCCCCTTTTGTTTTTGCCATAACTTTTTTCAATTTCAATGAAAATTGATAATTCTTTTTTTATTTTATTCTCAACACTCTAAGAAAATTTTTGGTATCAAAATATTCTGAAAATTTTTAAAATTACTTTTATTATTTTGTCTTAAACTTTTGGCAAAATTTTTTGGACCAAAAGTCGTCTGATTTAAATGCAGTCTGTCTGATATGGGGGAAGTTTATATCATTCGAATAAGCTCTTTAAGCTGATTCGAATGACGTCAAAACAAAGCGATTATCTTGTTCTTGAGCTGAGATATGGGCCTTTGAATGATAAATTAGGAAATAATGACTTTTTTAGGTGAAATTTTCAAAATTCTAATTATAGACTATTTCGATGCTCCTCGTCGAGACAAGTCGATTGGTACCAAAATTAGTCAGATTGGGTGACTTTGAGCGAAGTTATGGCAAAGTAAACTTTGTCATGAAAAAATATTTCTTGATGCAATTTATAGACAATTTCGGGCATATCTTTATTGTCTATAAACCAAATTTTAATATTCAGTACCAAAAATTTTCTTAGAGTGTTGCGAATAAAATAAAAAAAGAATTATCAATTTTCATTGACTTTAAAAAAAGTTATGGCAAAAACAAAAGGGGCGAAAAATTTGCCGCACCCTGTATTTATTTATAAATTAAAAAATAATTATTTAGACATAAAATAAAAAGAAAAATTATTAAGTTACAGAACAAGAATGAAAATATGCAAAATAAAATCTCAAAGAGCAAAATTAAAGAAATTGGGAAAATTTTATGCAAAACCATTTTAACCTGTAGGACTTAAAGGGGTTATGTCCTTACCCTTTTTACTTAATTTCACCAAACACACAAATAAACTCCTTTTACTTTTCTCTTTTAAATAAAATAAATAGAACAACAACGAACAACCTATGGGAGGGAAAATGGGGTTTACATTAAAAGATGGGAGAGAGTAATTGGATGGGGTCAAAATATGGGGAGAGAACGAAAGAAAAACAAATGCTATTTCTTTTTAGCATCACATCCCGCTCGCTTCAGATGACGGCGTCCTCGACGTCAGAATAATTTCTTCTAAATACGGCTGCGCAAGGCTGATCCGAAAGGCTTGGGGTGGCGAGAGTTAGTCCAAAGATATAATCTGAGATTGTATCTGAAATTCCTTCAAAAACCCAGGTCGCCGGGACCGGTTTAAACTTTTTTTTTGTTGGGTACCCTAGTCTTTTCAAGGGAGATCATTGCCATTTGGGATGTTTGGATCACTTGCTTTGTCACCGAGACAGAATGCAAGTCTTTCTTTGGTTTCAAATTCTTCAAAAGTCGTCGTTTCTCTCTTGGAAAATTCGGAAATTGGTTCGAGGCTCTGATCAGCGTGATCAGTTTTTTCAAGTCAAGGCGCCTCCGAACTCCTAGCAAAAATCGTCCCTTGATTTTTCGTTTCCTCCAACCAAATTTTCCTTGTTTCATTACATTTTTCATCTTAGCCTTAATTTTCTTCAAAACAGAAATTTTGAGAAGCTTAATCTTTGAATTAATCTTTTTCAGAACGGAATATTTCTCAGAAAAAGAATATTCCTCAAATTGGTTCCTCACATTTGATTTAAAATTTCCCTTAAAATTTCCATTTTTCTTAAAACTTTTCTTCTTATTCTTTTCTTTTACCAATGGTAATTTTCTTTTCAACCTTTTGGATAATTTCAAAACTTTCATAAACTCAAAATCAAAAGAAGCGATCAACTCTTCGCTTTCATTTTCTTTTCCAATAAATTCTTTCAGTATAACTGATTCTTTCTCAGAATTCATAAAATTTTCACTTCTAATTTCCAAAACATTTTGGTCAATGAACTCATAATCAGCTTTCATTCTACTCAATTCATTTGCTTTCTCCTTTCTTGGTTCCTTAAAATTTTCCTCAATAATAGGGTCCAAATCATTATCAGAATTCTCAAAATTTTTCCAATCAACCTCAGAATTTTCTTGATTGTAGGGATAACGATCAATTTTCATTCGGCCTAACTCGTTTGCCTTTTCTTTCCTCAATTCCTCAAAATTTTTCTCGACAGGTTCAACTTTTTCAGACACTTGAACCATATTTTCAAAACCAATGTCCTCAATAATTTCAGTCTCAACTTGATCCTTTTCAAACTCCTTGAATTTAACCTCCTCCTCTTCTTCAAACCAATTCATAGGAAGTTCAAAATCAGCTTCCTCAAAATCCTTTGCCAGATTCTTTTCAGAAACAAGACATTCATGTTCAACTTCGTCTTCCTCCTTAGCTTCGAAGAAATTCATTGGAAGATCAAAATCATTTTCCTTTTCAAAAACCAATACCGAATTCTTTTCTCTACTTTCTTTCTTGATAGTCTTTTTGGGTAAATTCGTTGGGACCAAATTTTTCAATTCGTCAACCTCAAATAGATTCATAGGGAACTCAAAATCATTTTCCCTCTCACGATCCAACAGAAGACTCTTTTTCTTAATTTCTGGTTTGATTGTCTTTTTGAAGTTAAGATTAGTTGGAGAAGAAATTTTCATTTCCTTAACCAATTTAAATTTCTTTTCAACTTTTGATGATTTCGTTTCTTCTGGACTTTCAAAGAATTCCAACACTTCAGGAGGATACGAGACATCTTCAAAAGGAATGCTAATTCTGTTGAGTACTTTGGGCCTAACATTTTGATTATTAGGTTGAGGTAAAAGTTTTTCATTTTTCTCACAATTCTTTTTCAAATTCTCAAATTTTGAGTTGGTTTTCTTTTTAATTAAATTGGTTGGTTCTTCGACTTTGTATTCCGATGGAAGGAGCTTACAAAGGATGAAATTTTTAATCGATTTATAGTTGTAAATTTTGGACTTAATTGCAAGAATAAAGTAACTTTTGGCCTTTCCAAACAATTTTGATTTTAGAGTAAAGATTTTCTTTTTCTCTGGCCAGTCGTATAAAGATGAATCGAATTTCTTGAAAAACTTTTTAATCTCAAAATTGTTTTGAGTCCCGTCTAAATCTGGAATTGTGTCAAGCAAAAGCTTTTCGATGTTAGCTATTGTCGTATCTTCAGAACTTAAATTAGCATTTTGGTAATTTGGTTGAACTGATTGTGATGGATTAAATTGGTTGGGGTACATCATTTGTTGGGAAAATGCAGCGGGGCATCCAAAGAAGAAATTTGGGACGCCAATATTTTGAATGTACATTTGCCCAGAGTGAAGTTGTTGGTTATTCATGGGAAAATTCATCATAGTAGGAGAATAGGCTGAGTAAGGTTGATGATGAAAATATTGATTGACGTTTTGTTGAGGTGAAGATTCCATTTTTTTTTGCTGAGCCAAACCAAATTCAAATTTTATCCACCGGGGCTAAAATTTGATACGAAGAGAATTCAATCCACCCGCCGAGGGAAAATTGAATAAGATTTTTTTTCAGAAAAAATCTCAAAAAAAGTTGTCAAACGAAAACTATTCCACCGGGGAATAACTTTTCAAAAAAAATAAATATTTGTTGCTGTTGTTGCAAAAAATTAAATTCCTGGTCCACCGGGGGCCAGCGAAGATCAATAATAAAATAAACAAATTCAAAAAAATAGCCAAAAAAATCAATCTTTGGACTACTCTCTAGAACAGGAGCGCCATGTAGGACTTAAAGGGGTTATGTCCTTACCCTTTTTACTTAATTTCACCAAACACACAAATAAACTCCTTTTACTTTTCTCTTTTAAATAAAATAAATAGAACAACAACGAACAACCTATGGGAGGGAAAATGGGGTTTACATTAAAAGATGGGAGAGAGTAATTGGATGGGGTCAAAATATGGGGAGAGAACGAAAGAAAAACAAATGCTATTTCTTTTTAGCATCACAAACCAACTTGTAGTGTAATGCCTTTTAGTAAATAATTGGTTGAATTTTTTTTATTTTTCAGCTCAACTTGGTTGAAAATAATGTGAATAAAATGAGGTTATTAAACCTATTAAAAAACCACAAAATGAGGAAACACCCTGATTAAAACACAAAAATATTTTTAAAAATTATCCCTTAACAATTTATTCTTTCAAGTTTAACAATTTAAATAATAAAGAAAAATCGAAAAAAAATTTCCAAATAATTTCCCATCAATTTCCATTAAAGAAGAAAATCCCAATTTTATTCTGTTTTTAAAAAAAGTTGAAGATATTTTACCAAAATTTCAAATCCCCATAATCTGCCACATTCTTTACTTTTTTGCTTAAAATTAAAAATAATTTTTTTGTCGATTTTTAAAAAATAATTAATTGGTTTGTTGAGCATACTTCAACTTAAATTAGTTAAATACTATGTATTAACAGAGGATTATGAAAGAGTTTAGAGGTCGAGACTTAAAGAAATTTGACTTCTGTTACTACGTAAAATCTAAAAATTGAAGTCCAAGTATAACATTCCAGGAAAGAAATAATGGACAAAACACACCCACAGGTTTAACGTAAAACCCGTTAAAAATTTTTGTGAAAAATACTACGCAATTAACGATTCAATTACGGATCCTACGCAATTACCGATTTTCTATTAGTTACACAATTTTAATTACTATATACAGGGTAACAAGAAAGCAATCGGGCATTGGTGTTCAATATGGTGTTTAAAGTCTATTTGGGTAAATTTGCCTGGTTTCAATCTATATTCCCAAAATTTTTATGTAAAGCCTGGGATTTTATGCAACTGCCGGCAAATAATTGCAAACTTTTAAAGATTACCGAATATATTGAATTTTGAGGATTTTAGTTTGGGAAATCCCTAATTGCCGAAAACGAAAATTTATTTTTTATATCGACAGGATCCTTTGTATTTTAATTTTGTCGTTAAAAATATTATTCGATTACAATTTCCACCAATTTATTTTTCAGCCAAAGGTGCCCCATGTCCAACTCCAGGCGAATGTCCTGGTTCGGTTGGTCGGTAGTCAGCCATTATATAATAATTCATAAAATTAATTATTAAAAAAATTAAGAAAATAATGGAATTAATTTTAGTCATTTTTTTAAATTTATTTATTTAAAGAATTATTTATTTTTATTAAAAATGAATTTATTTCATGAGTAAATTCTGCTTGTATTTATGTGGCCAAAGTTTGAAGAATAAAAGATCCCCAACTTACCCAGCAAATCCATTTAATATTTTAAATGTTTATTTAGGCTTTTAATAAATTTAGCTTTTTATTATAAAGCTTGGATTATCAATAAAATAAAAATGGGACAATATCCTTAACAGCTTTTCACTGAAATGCTCCACAACACCTTTATTCACTTAGATTTTATTAGAATTATGGGACGCTGGTTCTAGGCTCGTAACTTAATCCTATTCCTATCATCGATTAGGTGGTTATGCCCGGCTTCCTCCGCAGCAGCAAAAACTCCACGAATGCCATAGGTAAGGATCTCCGCAAAAATGAGTGGTACCGTTCGACTCAGCCCGTCGAGACGAATCGAATGGTATGGGTCTTATATCGAAAACTTTCTACAGCCTCTTTTCTAGTTAGTATAGGGATTTAAATAGAGACTGACTGAAGCTTAGGTAACAATCCAACTCGTTATTCCTCTTTATCCTTTATATGGTTATACATATCACGTCTTTGGCAATATTACACGGAGAATACGTACAAATATATTATTGCTTTATCTAATTTTTTGTAACGCAAGATTAGTTACATAAAAGTATTTGCAATTTATATATAAAATTATTATTATTATTATATATTTCGGTCAATTATCTTTCGGTGAAATTTTTGTTTTTTTATTTTATAGTTTGTAGATTTATTCTCTCTTTATTCTAAATTTGGATATCTCTCCATAATCCAAATTAAACCAAAATTTATAAATTGTAAAAAAAAATTATAAATAAGTTTAATTTAGTACTATTTACTCAGAATGATGTGTGAATTGCAGAATTTCACGTGAATTCCCAAAAAAAATTATTTTTGGAAAAGATTAAAGGCAAAAATATTATTTCGTGTTTTGGCCAAAATCATTAATGAGAATCTAAATATATTTTTTAAAATAATTTTTGGCTTTTTTGCATCCAGAAATCCTTCAGTTTTACCTGCAGATTTAATATTTTTTCTTTCAATACATTTAAAAAATGCATCTAAATAGTCAAGGTACAATAAAGAAAAAGTGGCACTACAAAACAGGTTCTTATCAGTGCTTGGAAATTTCAGAATTGCTCGTAATTCGTACCTAAGTACAAGTACGAATTTTGGTACGGGCTTCCAAGCACTGGTTCTCACTTCAATAATTTTCAATTATTTTTTGAATTAAATATCCGCAATTGTCATATCTGGAATTGCCATACAAATTTTTGCATCAACATTAATCGTAAGTCCCACCACCCAAAACTAAAATGAAATCAATAGAATCCCCATTAAATAGCCACATATCAGTTAATATTTAAATTATCCCAATTTATTTTTTTAAATTTTTAAATTCAGAAATTAAAAAAAAAATTCAATAAATATCACGATTAAATACATTCCCAACAAATAATTTTATTTAAGCACTCATATGAGGCAGTTGAGTTACAAATTAAAAAAATATTTTTAAGCTATCATACAGATTAAAAAATTTTTTTAATTTAAATAAAGAAAAATATTAAACTAAAAGACAGATTTTTAAAACTTTTTGACTATTAATTAAATATAATTATCTATTGTTTTTCAAAGAAAAAATTTAATTTTTGGCCTAGATGCATCCAAATCATCATATTCTTTACTTCCCTGGCATATCTGATTAAAAAAAATGAAATATTTTTTGTCAAAAATTTTCCTTTCTTTATTACTACCTGGTCAATATTCATAAAAAGTGATTAAAAGTGATTTATAAAGAGATAAAAATTCACTGATATCCCTCCAAATCGGCTGATATCCATCTTAATCTAACCAAGTAACTTAATATCTCTGTTAATCCTCCCAAACGAGATATCGGCCTTAATCCCAACAAATCCCTCTATATCTCTTTTAAACACCAAAATCCCTTTTTAAATACTCATAATCTGTTTATACCCCATCTTTAATCCTTTTATATCATTTTTTATCTCTTTATATTATCACTTTTAATCACTTTTTTTTCAATACTGATCGATTGTCCACTGACGCGTTGCCCGGACACGTAAAAAGGTTTCTTAACTGAATTCTCAATTCCTATTTCAGAAATCGTGTATTTAATTTTATTTTGTCTTGTAGTACCATGTATTTATTAAAAATTAAGTTACTATCAGTTTTTCCATGCCCAACTCCATTTGAAGGCTTTGATCTAGCCATTATATAATAAATCATAAAATTAATTATTAAGAAAAGTGAAAATATAATATAATTAATTTTGTTCATTTTTTGTAAATTTATTTAAAGAATTATTTATTAAATCATATATTTATGTGTAAATTTTGGCAGTATTTATATGGCAAATTCTGAAAATAACTTTCTAAATTATGTTAGGAACTCTAGAAATTATTTATTTATAAATTAAAGTAAAAATAGATTATTTATTTGGTCATAAAATGGAAAGAAAAATTATTAAGTTACAAAACAAGAATAAAAACATATGTAATAAAATCTCAAAAAGCAAAATTTAAAAAATTGGGGTATTTTATGCAAATACATTTTAACTATCTAGAGAAAGGAATTTTAGCATAGAAAATTTACCGTTAATTTTTTGTATAGTTGTTTTTGTGGACACCAACACGGTTGAAAATAACGTGAAAAAATGGTGACCACACAATATTAAAGTTGACAGTTCATGTGTCTTTAGTTAGTCTTGCCACCTGTCACCTGTGGTATTCCTAGATGTATTTACTACATATTTGAATAAACGTTAATCTTATAGTTTATTGGACTCTAGTAAAAATGAGCAAAAAGTGATACTTTGAGGATTTTGAGGATGACCATTTATTTTCACAAAATATTCAAAACTTTTCCAAACAATTTATTCTCCAGCATTTAACAATTTATTTGAATTATGTAATAAATATATTTAGATAGATTTTTTTAAAAGATTTTCGAAAAGAATTATTTCCACTTATCCAAAAAATAAAGAAGAACAGCCAATATTTTTGTTTTTAAAGAAAAATTTATTTTATGTCGAAAAACCAAATTCCTATAGACTTCCACATCATTTGTTCTTTACTGAATAAAATATTATATTAAAATTTTTCAAACTTGATTCTCAACGTAGAGCTGACGCCGTGATACCGTACCGTGAATACCGCTGTCAGAACACACTTTGTTACATAGGCGCTTTATTTTTTTTTGCTTTATTTTTTTATTTTGAAATCTAGCCGGCATTCAAAAAGATTATTTGCACTTTATTTCAATCGCCAAATTCACATGATTAGTCAATAAATATTTTTTATTTAATCAAATTGGCGGCATTACAAAATAAATTTTTGTATCTTGTGTTAAATGACCTTTTAATATTAAATGTTATTTCATTATTCACTTAAGAAATTTTAAAATAATTTTTGCCTTTAAATTATACATAGGATTTATACAGAGTGATAAAATTTAACCGGGCACTTTTCTTTTTTCTCATTGATATTTTTTGATATTTTGTAGCCCTTCACTTTCAGGGATTATAAGACCGGTTTCATTATTGAACCCTTTTATAAAAGATTTCGGTATGAATTTTTTGGGAAATTTTTTTCTAAAAATTATTTAGGGAAGTAGGCATAACTGTTGACTTTACATTTTTCAGTAAATACACCTTTTTTGTCACCCTGTATGTATATTATTTTGTCTACAGTGGTGGTTTTTAATTAATTAATTAACTAATAATGTAATTAATTTAATAATTAATTAATTTAGTTTAATTAATTTATTAATTTTTATATTATTATGTATATGAATAAATTATTTATTTTTTATTTAATTATTTTTTTAAAATTTCAATGGGCAAGAGAATATAAATATGCTAAATTAGTAGAAGTGAAAATAAGAGATGATTGGAAATTTAACCGACAATTTAATTATTTAACATATATTGGACAGAAAGAACGTTTTCTTTTGAAATCTAGAACAATGAGCAACGATATAAGCATAAGGGATGACATAGTTTTTAAAAAGATAGAATCATTACCATTATTAGAATTTAATCCCAAAACGAATGCTTTTAATGTTCAACTAACTGCTTGTTCAAGATTTAGTCCAAATATTCAATTGACAAAGAAAATTGTCATTCAAATTGCCAAAAATCAATTTATTGATGATTTGATACCTGAGTTGAATAAACAGGTCGTTATATAATTAATTTATAAAAAATCTAACTTATAGCAGTCTCAGGTATTGTAAATCAATCATCATCATTATCGCAGATTGGGATAGGGGGCAAGCTAGTATCTCCCTTTTCTCCATCCTCTTGAATAATCATGAAAAATGGGTAGTAATATGATAATCTCTTTTTAAAAAGCGCGCCCCCATGTAAATTACATTTTAACTAAATTCTAAAAAATTTGATACTGCCTCATAAATAAATTTAGGTAAGTTTAAATTATTATTAAAAATTTATTATTATTATCATTTAATTACTTATTAATTATTATTTAAATTTATTTAATTTATAATTACCTTCTATCTCGAAGGATAACTTGTACTTCTCATACCAGGAAGCGAATGTTTTGCCTTTGTCCAATCGAATTTGAATTCGTGAATTAAGGAATTTAATTTACAATACAATTCAACAAACTTTTCCTCTTCCGAATTTTCTTCTTTTCCTTTTGTTTTGCCGAATTCTTTCATCATTTGTTTGAATTACGTTTTATCTAAAATCCATTTGGATCTAGAATATACAAATAGAATTAAATTATATCCAAATAAGAATAATACCTTTTTGGTTCGAATTACGACTTCGACCGCGCCACTGTTATGTTCGATAATTCTTTGTCTACGTACTAACAAAAATAACAAGATAAGACATTCTAACAAGCTGTGCTTTATCTACAATACTAAATAAAATAGTTGCGAACAATAGGAATGTGGCTAAGCCCCGAATACATTGTAGACAGAATAGAATAACACTTCTACATAAGACTCGGAGAAAATAATATAATAGGAAGGCTTTTATAATAAGCCTAAAAGTTAACTTATAAATTTAAGGTGCTCATAAATAATAATTTTACTAAAAAGAAGAATGATTATTTCGAATGTTCTATATTAGAAGAGAGTTCGGAAAATATGAATAAAAATAAATCTCTAAAAGAAAATATAGAAAATTATAAAAGCAAACTTTTTTCAAGTTATTGGTCGGAAATTAATTTAATTGGATATAAAATCGAATTGTTGGAAAAACAAAAAGCTGAGTATCATCAAGAATTAATAAACAGAATTAAATACATTGGGAATAAAATCAGTAAATAAATTTTTATTTTTTGTTATTAAGGGGTAATTTTTAATGTTCTAAATTATCATAGATGGAATTAATGAAGGCAATAAGCGACATTGCTTCAATTGCGAGGATACTCAACCTAAACGATGGTATAATGACATAAAAGAACAATACTTGTGCAGAAATTGTGGGATATATAAACACAAATATGGAAAATACAAACCGAAGAAATTATGGTTTAAGACTAAAAAGGTTTGTAGGGAATGATTTCAGCTTAAAGTCAGTTACTAGAATATAGGGTTAGCATATAAGGTCTTTAATATATAAGGTCAACTTATAACTTGTCGACTTAAGGAAGAAAAAGATCCGGGAAAATCTTTTACTGGGTTCTGCAACTCCCTTTCATAGCAGGACAAAAACTATTTTGCTAACACAGATTAATTTTGTCATAATACAATGATCGAACCGAGAGATTTTGTTGTTATTCGATTCAAATCATTAACCTATTGAATGACATATGTTTCAAGTATTTTTGTTTGGTAGCAAATTCACAATTATACCGTAACCTGATAATTAGAATGTTACATAAATGTTTTTAAATTAATTTATAAATTCAAAACTCATTTCTCCGGGTAATAAGCGCACAGCTGGGAACAAAGAAAAGATTAGTATGGGTAAAATGTTGATGTATTTGCCTATTCAGAGTATTACAAAATCCCGAAATTGTTGCACTTGCGGAGCTACACATACATCATGTTGGTACACACATCTAAAACCTGAACATTATATATGTAATTCCTGTTACAAAAAAGAAAAATATAGAACAAAGAAGGAAGCAAATAAAAATTCAGAAAAAGATAGATCGAATAATTAGATAGATATTCGTTGTATTTTTTAAAAATTTTCAGAGTATTGGGACTATTGTCATTTATTAAAATCTATTTGGAATTTTGCAATCTAATAAGGCTATAATATATTTTAATTTTTTTCTAAATCGGATATTTTTTGCAAAAAATATACCTTATAATTTTTATGCATATAGTTCGAAGAAGCAAAATATTACAAGGCTCTTTTCAAAAATTTAGCGTATTCCTAATTTTTGAAAAAATAATAATCTATTAAAACATATTTTCGAAATTATTTTTTACAACATTAAAATAATTTATTCTTTTAGATAGAATTTTTATTTAATGAAATTATTAGTGTGTAACATAAATAATTAGCCTTCCTTGTGGCAAAAGGATTAAATAATTATTAAAATTCAACTGAATGTTTTCAGACTTCGAATAATATTTTAATTTTAAAAAACTTGAAAATTTTATAGTACAAATATACATATTTAGGTCACATCCTTGTTAACATTATTAAAGATACAAATTTTACTTATTTAAAGACGTTATTGCTAAAGATAATTCGCTCTAAATCTTCAAAAATAATTCTTCTAGATCTATTTTTGTTAATTTATCCCAAAATTAAGGAGGATCTGGAGTGATTAAGGTGGTATATTGAGATTTAAGGAAATAACAAGTATATCTCCGATGTAAGAGGATTTGGAGAAATTAAAAGAAGTTTCAATTAGTAAAAGAAGTAAAAATAATAACGAATTAATTTAATCATTTTTCAAATTCATTTTTTAATTATTATCCGTTCATCGACCGCAAACTGAGTGCCAGTCGAATTTGAACAGTTATAAATTTTTGATGCTTAATCCAATACAGATGTTTTTATATTATTCGAAAGACTCGATAAGCTTTATCGTTTACCCAACTGTAGGGGCGAAAAACCATAGGTATTATTCGAAAGACTCGACAAGCTTTATCGTTTACCCAACTGTAGGGGCGAAAAACCATAGGTATTATTCGAAAGACTCGATAAGCTTTATCGTTTACCCAACTGTAGGGGCGAAAAACCATAGGTATTATTCGAAAGACTCGATAAGCTTTATCGTTTACCCAACTGTAGGGGCGAAAAACCATAGGTATTATTCGAAAGACTCGAAATATAAATACATATTTATACACGGGGAACTTATATGGTTTAGGTGCGCTTTTTTTAGCCACGCCCTTTTTTCCTTTTCCTTCATCAATCAACATTGATATGGACAGAATGGTCAACCTTTCTTTCTTCCTCAATTTCACTCAACTTTTCCTGTGGCATTTTCAGTGAGAGACATTAACAAGGAAAAGATTAATTTTCTTTTCCAATTTCACCAAAATAGAATTAACATTTGAATCAATATTCTTAATTTTATCTATTTCTATTATTTAAATGGCATAAGTATCCCGGGTCTACGTTTTGGAACTAATGGTCCGGTATTTCATTGTGTTTTTCAGTTTTTGCGTGTTTGAAATCATATTTTTTTACAAAATGCTGACCGTTTTTACCCCTTTTAGAAATTTTTGGACCCGTGTAATTCAGCTCAGTGATCTCACGGACCTATTTTAGTGCCATTCGTCTCAGCCCAGCTCGATGATGTCATCCGAGTCAGCTCTATGTCATCCGAGTCAGCTCTATATTTTAAGCAAAAATTGACCTGGTTGAGAGGGAAAATAAGTAAAAGAATAATGACGGAAAAAGAAAAAAAGGGCGTCAGGAAAAGTTGAGTGAAATTGAGGGAGAAAGAAAGGTTGACCATTCTGTCAATATCAATGTTGATTGATGCAGGAAAAGGAAAAAAGGGCGTGGCTAAAAAAAGCGCACCTAAACCATATAAGTTCCATACACGGAATCACTAAAGTTTCGAGCGTTCACGAAACTCTCCCGCCGTAGCTATTGCATCAGGTAATGGACCTTAGTTGGTCCTAGTCCTTCAACTTCCTCATCACTCTTGTTGATATTCGATTCAGTTTGTATCTGCTGAGAGTGTGTCTGGTTGTGATGTAGGATCTAGTGAGGTTTATTCTTTGCCCTCGTTTCGGCGTATCATCGAGTTTCTTCTTGTTTTCCATTATCGTGTAGCGCCTCGATCAGATTAGTCTTTGATAATATCTTCTTTATCGCCCATGGAAGAATGTACAAGTATATAGAACGGATATGATGTTGTATATGACCGTTAGTTTGAACGCAGTTTTCCTCGACACCCATCGGGTTAGACTGATCATCTCCAGTAGATTTCGTCCACTTTATTATCCACCGTGCTTCCAGTAATTCTTGTTGAAAGATGTTTCGAGCAATTGTTACATTTTATGTAGGCCTGTGTTTAGCAATGTATGCCTTTATTCAGCAATTGCTACATTTTAAAATAATTTTTTTAAATGTATCTAATTGTCTCCTAAATATTACCCCAACATTATTCTATTACTTCAACATTATTGTATTTCTTGTGTGTGATAAACACATTATTGTAATTGCTTATTTCTTGTTGTGCAGAGACACAACACTTAACCAAAAAATAAAGAAGAAAGACCCAATATTTTTGTTTTTAAAAAAAAGTTTATTTTTGCTAAAATTACAAATTCCTATAGTCTTCCACATAATTTGTTCTTTCCTGAATAAAATAGAAAAAAATTAATTTTTGGTAATATTTTCGGTGATAATAAAGTTTGTTTCACGCATTTTTTCCTTTAATTTGTTCTGGATTTGTGGGCTATAGGTCGACTTATCTGTAGCTATTTTTGTCTTTTTAATGTATAATTTGAAAATGAAGTAAGTATATGAAAAGATCAAAAATGACAAAGAATGGACACAGAACAACTACATCTGTAACTCCAAAGTCGCGTAAAAATGAAAGTGAAAAAATTTAAAAAACTTTTTTTTTCTGAGCAACAAAATGAAACCTATACCCCATCGAACTCAAAAATTTATGACTTATGTATATTGAGTAGCAATTTAGATAGAGACAACTTACAATCAGGCTGCGCCGAAATATTAAACCGTGAAAAACACTAGTCAGAACGCACTTTGTTACAAAGGCGCTTTATTTTTTGCTTTATTTTTTTATTTTGAAATCTAGCCGACATTTCAAAAAGATTAATTGCACTTTATTTCAATCGCCAAATTCACGTGATTAGTCAATAAATATTTTTTATTTAATCTAATTGGCGGCATTGAGAAATAAATTTTTGTATCTTGTGTTAAATGACCTTTTAATATTAAATGTTATTTCATTATTCATTTTAGAAATTTTAAAATAATTTTTGCCTTTAAATTATACAAGTATTTATACATAGTGATAAAATTTAACCGGGCACTTTAAATTTTTTCTCATTAATATTTTTTGATATTTTGTACCCCTTCACTTTCAGGGATTATAAGACCGGTTCCATATTTGAATCCTTTTATAAAAGATTTAGGTATAAAATTTTTTGGGAAACTTTTTTCTAAAAATTAAATTATTTTCTAAAACTTATTTAGGGAAGTAGGCATACCTGTTGACTTTACATTTTTTCAGTAAATACACCTTTTTTGTCACCCTGTATATTATTTTGTGTACAGTGGTGGTTTTTAATTAATTAATTAATTTAGTTTAATTAATTAATTAATTAATTTTTATATTATTATGTATATGAATAAATTATTTATTTTTTATTTAATTATTTTTTTAAAATTTCAATGGGCAAGAGAATATAAATATGCTAAATTAGTAGAAGTGAAAATAAGAGATGATTGGAAATTTAACAGACAATTTAATTATTTAAAATATATTGGACAAAAAGAACGTTTTCTTTTGAAATCTAGAACAATGAGCAACGATAAAAGCATAAGGGATGACATAGTTTTTAAAAAGATAGAATCATTACCATTATTAGAATTTAATCCCAAAACTAATGCTTTTTATGTTCAACTAACTGATGGTTCAAGATTTAGTCCAAATATTCAATTGACAAAGAAAATTGTCATTCAAATAGCCAAAAATCAATTTATTGATGATTTGATACCTGAATCGAATAAACAGGTGCTTAGATAATTAATTTATAAAAAATCAAAGTTAAGCGGTCTCAGGTATTGTAGTCATCATCTTTACCTATCTCCCTTTTTTCCTTCATCTTGAATAATCATGAAAAATGGGTAGTAACATTCCTATTTAATATCTCTTTATGGGTAGTAATATCTCTTTTTAAAAAGCGCGCCCCCATCTATATTATATATTTAACTAAATTATAAAATATTTGATGCTGCCTCAAGAATAAATTTAAGTAAGTTTAAATTATTATTAAAAATTTATTATTATTATTTAAATAACTTATTAATTAATATTAAATAATTATTAATTATTATTTAAATTTATTTAATTTATAATACTGTTATGTTTTTTATCAATGCTTTCTCTTGGAATATTTGAATCGTCTTTTTGTTTCGAATTGATATTTTTGTTGACTAATTGATTAAACTTTAAGTCTTTCTCATCAATAGAATTATCTGAATTTGATTGGGTTTTCTTTAGCCAATACTTCTTGCTATTCGCCCCGGCTTACAATGCTCTTGAGGTGTGGAACTTCAATTCTCCTTTTCTGGCCGACTTTTCGAATTTACATTATGGCTTCCGGGAAAATTTACTAATTTTTCCGGAAGCCATACTGTTTGGCATTTATGTTTGTGTTCTTGACTAACACTTCTTCATTAATGGCGAATCGGCTTCTTTTATGCAACTGTTTTGGCTTTTCTTCGCTTTTGAATATTTTTTTCCAAAATGGACTTTCTTTATTTTTCAATAATTTTTTAGGATTACGCCATTTTTTAAATTTTTTTAGAATAGAATACTTCTTTTGGAATGAATTTTGTAAGTGAAATTCTTCTTCGCAGTGCTTCCAAATAATTCTACAACTGCTTTAGATATTCCTTTAATCACAAAGTTTGACTTTACAAGGCCGACGCCTGAATAATTAACTTAAATAATTTTGGAACCAACTTTGTCCAAATCTCTTCATTAAGAATATTTATTTGGCTTGCCGGATCTTCGACCATTTCAACTAATTTTTCGTTTAATTTTGCTTTTTGCTTAATCCTTTTTGTTTAATCAGGATAGAATTTGGATCCACAATGTCGGAAAACCACAAAACGTGCCTGACGAATTTGGATCAATGAAAATATGATTAATCTGTGGTCGATTAAACTTCGAATGATACTTCGAATGAATAATCAGGCTCGAATTTTACCTTCCTGAATATTTTCAAATACTTGTGCTCCTGCCTTTGTTGCGAGGTAACTGCGACATTCTTCCAACAATTGCTTGAATGTACACTGTTCCTAATTAGAATTTCGCTCCACGAATCTCAAACAAATTTGGCGTAAATCATTAGCCTCATCCGGAATCCCTGCAATTAAAATAAGTATTTTCGAATTCTCGACTGTTAAAGCCATTTCTGCTTTTTCACATTCAGAATTAATCATTGTCCCAAAATCTAATATTTTCTCAACACAAGGACTTCTTAATTTAATAACTTCGAATCGTTTGACTATTTTGGACCGAGGGTCACTGATTCGTTTTCTAACTCTTGAATGAGAATATCGAATCTTATTGAGTCTAATTTCTGGGCATCAATTTCTGTGAAACTTTAGCATACTCACTACCCCCTAATTTTCCAATGATGCTAAGGGGTTACCTTCAGTCTTGAAGGATGATTTGTGCTTCTAATACCAGGAAGCGAATGTTTTGCCTTTGTCCAAATCGAATTCTAATTCGTGAATTAAGGAATTTAATTTACAATACAATTCAGCAATCTTTTCCTCTTCCGAATTTTCTTCTTTTCTTTCTGTTTTGCCGAATTCTTTCATCATTGTTTGAATTATTAACGTTGAACTTCATAAAATTTTGGCTTAATTTTAAAATTCTTGGAGAATTTCCTCGTCCATTTGGATATAGTATATACTAGAATTAAATGCTATACGAATAAGAATAATACCTTTTGGTTCGAATTACGACTTCGACCGCGCCACTGTTATGTTCGTGACTTCTTTGTCTACGTAATAACAAGAATAACATGATAAGACAGACTAACAAACTGTGCTTTATTTACAATACTAAATAGAATAGATGCGAACAATAGGAATGTGGCTAAGCCCCGAATACATTGTAGACAGAATAGAATAGAATAACACTTCGACAATAAGACTAAGACTCGGAGAAAATAATATAATAGGAAGGCTTTTATAATAAGCCTAAAAGTTAACTTATAAATTTAAGGTGCTCATAAATAATAATTTTACTAAAAAGAAGAATGATTATTTCGAATGTTCTATATTAGAAAAGAGCTCAGAAAATCTGAATAAAAATAAAACTTTAAAAGAAAAGATAGAAAATTATAAAAGCAAACTTTTTTCAAGTTATTGGTCGGAAATTAATTTAATTGGATATAAAATCGAATTGTTGGAAAAACAAAAAGCTGAGTATTATCAAGAATTAATAAACAGAATTAAATACACTGGGAATAAAATCAGTAAATAAATTTTTTTTGTTATTAAGGGGTAATTTTTAATGTTCTAAATTATCATAGATGAAATTATTGAAAGAAATAAGCGGCATTGCTTCAATTGCGAAGATACTCAACCTAAACGATGGCATAATAACCTGAAAGAACAATACTTGTGCAGAGCATGTGGGATATATAAACACAAATATGGAAAATACAAACCGAAGAAATTATGGTTTAAGAATAAAAAGGTTTGTAGGGAATGATTTCTACTAGTGTTATTCAAACGCGATTTTTCGGTATCGGTATAGGTATTTTCGGTAAAATACCGATACCGAAAAAATACCGATTTTTTAAAAATTTTTCGGTATCGGTATTTCGGTAAAAATAACGCGTTATTACCGAAAAATACCGCGGTAATACGGTACCGTGAATAACACTAATTTCTACATAATAAGTCGGTTAGGTAGTATATAAGATTAGTATATAAGATCTATAGTATATAAAGCCACTTTTCTCGTTGTCGACTTAAGGAAGAAAAAGACCCGGGAAAATTTTTTACTGGGTTTTGCAACCACCTTTCATAGCAGAACAAAAACAATTTTGCTAACACAGAATCGTTTTGTCATATAACAATGATCGAACCGAAAGATTTTGTTGTTATTCGATTCACCTCGTTAAGCTTTTGAATGATATATGTTTCAAGTATTTTTGTTTGGTAGCAAATTCACAATTATACCGTAACCTAATAATTAGAATGTTACATAAATGTTTTTAAATTAATTTATAAATTGAAAACTCATTTCTCTGGGTAATAAGCTCACAGCTGGGAATAAAGACTTTTCTACAAAGGCATGGAAGATTAGTATATTCTAGGTAAAAATTTACGAAACGTCCGCTAAAATATTTTAAAATGTTAACGCTAAAATGTTAATGTATTTAATTATTCAGAGAATTACAAAATCCCGAAATTGTTGCACTTGCGGAGCTACACATACATCATGTTGGTACTTACATTTAAAACCTGAACATTATATATGTAATTCCTGTTACCAAAAGGAATATAAAACAAACAAGGAAGCAACTAAAAATTCAAAAGAAGATGAATCGAATGAATAGATAGATATTCGTTTTTCTCTTTTAAAAATTTTATGTTTATTGGGACTATTGTCATTTATTACAATCTATTTGGAATTTTGCAATCTAATAAATCTGTAATATATTTTAATTTTTTTCTACATCGGATATTTTTTGCAAAAAATATACCTTATAATTTTTATGCATATAGTTCTAAGACGAAAAATTACACGGCTCTTCATTTCAAAAATTGGCTTATTCCTAATTTTTAAAAAAATAATAATCTATTAAAACATATTTTGTAAATTATTTTTTACAACATTAAAATAATTTATTCTTTTAGATAGAATTTTTATTTAATTGAAATTATTAGGGTGTAACATAAATAATTAGCTTTCCTTGTAGTAAAAGGATTAAATTATTATTAAAATTCAACTGAATGTTTTCAGACTTCGAATAATATTTTAATTTTAAAAAACTTTAAAATTTTATAGTACAAATATACATATTTAGGTCACATCCTTGTTAACATTATTAAAGATACAAATTTTACTTATTTAAAGACGTCATTGCTAAAGATAATTCGCTCTAAATCTTCAAAAATAATTCTTCTAGATCTATTTTCGTTAATTTATCCCAAAATTAAGGAGGATCTGGAGTGATTAAGGTGGTATATTGAGATTTAAGGAAATAACAAGGATATCTCCGATGTAAGAGGATTTGGAGAAATTAAAAGAAGTTTCAATTAGTAAAAGAAGTAAAAATAATAACGAATTAATTTAATCATTTTTCAAATTCATTTTTTAATTATTATCCGTTCATCGACCGCAAACTGAGTGCCAGTCGAATTTGAACAGTTATAAATTTTTGATGCTTAATCCAATACAGATGTTTTTATATTATTCGAAAGACTCGATAAGCTTTATCGTTTACCCAACTGTAGGGGCGAAAAACCATAGGTATTATTCGAAAGACTCGATAAGCTTTATCGTTTACCCAACTGTAGGGGCGAAAAAAACACAAAACAAAAATTATTCCCTTTCCCTTGGCCAAAGAAGGATGGGGGAGCAACTTTTTCAAGGAGAAATTGTAGCCAAATCAAGGAGAAATTGTTGCCTGACTAATCGCTGAAAAAATAAAAAGTTTTTTATTTCTATAAAAAATGTGGGAAATTAATTGGGATGTGTGCATAGCAAAAGCAGACGGGTGATTCACTGCACACAAAAAATATAAATACATATTTATACACGGAATCACTAAAGTTTCGAGCGTTCACGAAACTCCCCCGTCGTAGCTATTGCATCAGGAAATGGACCTTAGTTGGTCATAGTCCTTCAACTTCCTCATCACTCTTGTTGATATTCGATTCAGTTTGTATCTGCCGAGAGCGTGTCTGGTTGTGATGTAGGATCTAGTGAGGTTTATTCTTGCCCTCGTTTCGGCGTATCATCGAGTTTCTTCTTGTTTTCCGTTATTGTGTAGCGCCTCGATCAGAGTAGTCTTTGATAATATCTTCTTTATCCCCCATGGAAGAATGTACAAGTATATAGAACGGATATGATGTTGTATATGACCGTTAGTTTGAACGCAGTTTTCTTCGACACCCATCGGGTTAGACTGATCATCTCCAGTAGATTTCATCCACTTTATTATCCACCGTGCTTCCAGTAATTCTTGTTGAAAGAAGTTTCGAGCAATTGTTACATTTTATGTAGGCCTGTGTTCAGCAATGTAGGCCTGTGTTCAGCAATTGCTACATTTTAAAATAATTTTTTTTAAATGTATCCGACATTTAAAAAGAATATATGCCCTTTTTATCAATCGCCAAATTCACATGATTAGTCAATAATTTTTTATTGACTCTGGCGGCATTAAAAAATAAATATTTTTATTTTGTGTTAAATGCCCTTTTAATATTAAATGTTATTTTGTCATTAAATTTATAAATTTTAAAATATATTTTGCCGTTACTAGTGACCGGTAAAATCAATTTTTCCGGAACCGGATCCGGATTCCGGATTTGCAACTTGAGCCGGACCGGATCCGGCCGGATTTTTCCGGATAAATCCGGTCCGGTTTTAATCCGGTAAAAATAATTTCCGGAGTCCGGCAGAAATTATCCGGATTCCGGACCGGACTCCGGTTTTTTTCCGGATTTTTCAAAAAATTTTTTTTATTATTTTTGTGTTAAAATGTTGTAATATGTGTGTCGTTTATGTCTTAAAATGTTGTTAGAGGGATATCTAAGGATTTTGGAGGCTATGAAGGATATTTTGTGGATTTTTCGAGGTTAAAAGTTTGGAAAATAAAGTACTGCGTGTTTGAATTTTGAAATTTGCTCCTACTTTCGTACAGGCCTTTCTTTACGTCGTACTCGTACCTGGAGTTTAAGGAGCAATATTTCCTCCAAGGATCCTCTTAATCTCAAATCCTTTCCATGTGCAGCAGGCAAAAATATTGAGGATTTTGTAAGTCCTTAAGTCAGTTTTCCATTTCTTGAAGGCCATGAAGCAAGATTTCTTCCATTTTTCACCGCCGGAGGCGAAAATTTCGAGAATTTTGGAAGGCCTCAGGAGAAAAAATTCTATTGTTAGATCCGCAGGCAAAAAATTTTTTGAAGTTTAGATGGTAATGAAGCTTAAACTCTCCATACCCACCCTAATTTCGGCCTAGTACTGAAACTGAGTTGAGGTATATACAAGGGGGACTCAGTCGTGCCTTCCGGGTGCGATCTTTGGAAGGCCAATAAGAAGAATGCATCCCTTTTCAGCGCCGCAGGCGAAAATTTTTTGAATTTCAATAAAGTTAGGGGTCAAAAATCCACCCTTTTTATAAAAATACAAGAAAAAATGGAAAAATTCCAGAACCGTACAAAATCCCAAATCCGGTGCTCAAAATTTGCCGGACCCGGATCCGGATTCCGGATTTTCAACTAGAGCCGGACCGGATCCGGCCGGATTTCTCCGGATTAATCCGGTCCGGTTTTAATCCGGAAATTTCAAAAAAATCCGGATTTGGGACCAGGGGTGGGCGCAAGAGACAATCTCAAAAAACGCAAGACGCAAAACGCAACGCAAGGCCAAAATTTAACGCAAATAACGCAAGACGCAAAACGCAAAACGCAAGAACGCAAAATAGGGAAAAAAATTTTTAAATTAAGTTTTAGACATTTTTCAGTTAAAAATAAGTGTATTACTACTATAAGGCAGCAAGTCCTAATTGATTTTGTGATACATGTAAGTTTGATGAGTAATGTTTTGAAAAGATATAGAGGATTTAGAGGGATTATGAAGGATATCAGAGGATTTAGAGGGATCAAAGGGTTTGACGAAGTGGCGGGGGATTACGGAGATTATCATGTAATCTGGAGCGATCAAGGAGATTAAAAAAATACCATGGGATTACTAAGGATGTCGGGTTCGTTAGGGAGATAACGAAGGATAAAAGGCTATCAGTATTTATAAATTGACTCCGGGGATATGAGTTGATTTGGAGGATAACTTATGATCTGAGCTCCAGATACTGAACCGATATTTTTCTGAGCCGTTCCTTGATGTAAAATTAATATTTAAATACCCTAATTATAGCGCCGCAGAAAAACTTTTGAGAATTTTGGAAAGCCAGAAGCTAGATTTCTTTTTGTCCTTAGATTAGAAAGATAATAGGGATTTGAGCATATAGTAGGTATCAGGGGTTGAAGAGATATAACAGGATATCACTACAAACCCTCGATATCTTTTTAAATCCAACTTAATCCCATCGACCGATAGTTTTCTATCCCTTCAATTCCGCCTATAATTTCCACTTATTTGTTAGTCACTTTATCCCTCTTGCATTTCCAGCGCCGCAGGCGAAAATTTTGAGAATTTTGGAAGGCCAAGAAGCCAGATTTCTCCCATTTTGTCCTCAGATTGGGTATATTTTTTGCGTTAATTTCATCGAAAAAAACGCAAAACGCAAAACGCAAAAAAAGGCCAAAATTTAACGCAAATAACGCAAAACGCAAAACGCAATGCGCCCACCCCTGTTTGGGACCCGGACTCCGGAAAAATCCGGCCGGATCCGGTCCGGCCCCGGTCACTAGCCGTTACATTATATGTACATATGTATTTATACAGAGTGGAAAAAATTAATCGGGCACTTTTCATTTCATATAACTTTTTTTCTTTTTAATATTTTGAAAATTTTATACTCATTTTGTAGCCCAAAGTATTCTCTTTCAGCGATTATAAGTCAGGTTCGATTAAACCCTTCTAAAAAATTCGGTGTTCACAAAATTTCAACCACTACAACGTTCAAAAAATCTTTGTCAAAAACTTTAAAAATTACGTTAGTAAATTTTCTGGGAAAATTTTTCTCGAAATTATTTAAGGAATTAGGCATATTTACTTTTGAAAAAACGGCAGAACTTTTAAACAACAAAAAATTAAAATATTTCAGTTGTAAGAATTTTCCTTGACAAATAAAAATTTTTCCTTCAGTTTTTATCCATTTAATATTGTATAAATGGGACAAAAAATACACAAAATTATGGAATTCCAAAGTAAAATTTTTGAGAAAACGTTAAAAACAAGTAAAGAAAAGTTTTCCCTTTGTAAAAGGCCGCAACAATATTTATGTATTTTTATAATCTTAATTAATTAATCTTTTCTATTTTATTAGATGAATAAATTATTTATTTTTTATTTAATTATTCTTTTGAAATTTCAATGGGCAAAAGAAAATAAACATGCTAAAATAGTAGGTGTCAAAATTAACGATGATTGGAAATTTAACCGACAATTTAATTATTTAAAATATATTGGACAAAAAGAACGTTTTCTTTTGAAATCTAGACTGATAAGCAGAAATTATATAATAAGCAATGACATGGTGTTTAAAAAGATAGATTTATTACCATTACTCGAATTTAATCCAAAAACTAATGCTTTTTGTGTGCAACTAAATGATGGTTCAAAATATACTCCAAATATTCAATTAACTAAAAAAATTGTCATTCAAATTGCCAAACATCAATTAATTCAAGATTTTATACCTGAATTGGATAAACAGGTGTTTATATAATTAATTTATAAAAAAATTGAAGCTTCCTCAAGAATAAACTTGAACACGTTAAATCATAACTTAAGGTACTCATAAATCGTGCCTTTACTAAAAAGAAGTATGATTATTTTGAAGTTTCTATATTAGAAGAGAGTTTAGAAAATCTGTATAAAAATAAAACTCTGAAAGAAAAAATAGAAAATTACAAAAGTAAACTTTCATCGAGTTATTGGTCCGAAATTAATTTAATTGGATATAAAATCGAATTGTTGGAAAAACAAAAAGCTGAGTATTATCAAGAATTAATAAACAGAATTAAATACACTGGGAATAAAATAAGTAAATAAATTTTTATTTTTTGTTATTAAGGGGTAATTTTTAATGTTCTAAATTATTATAGATGGAATTAATGAAGGAAATAAGCGGCATTGCTTCAATTGCGAGGATACTCAACCTAAACGATGGTATAATGACATAAAAAAACAATACTTGTGCAGAGCATGTGGGATATATAAACATAGATATGGAAGATACAGACCGAAAGAATTGTGGTTTAAGACTAAAAAGGTTTGTAGAAAAATTATTTCAACTTAATAAATCGTTTAGCAGCTATATAATTCTAGTTATGATGTCTCTAGTATATAAATGTGCTTTCTTCCTTGTGAACTTAATGAAGAAAGAGACCCGGGAAAAATTGACGCTGGGTTTTGCACTCGGTAACATAAACCTATTCCCTTTTCTCTCTCTATACACTTAAACGCAGAACTACTCTCCATTTCAGTTTAATTATTTAGGGAATTACAAAATCCCGAAATTGTTGCACTTGCGGAGCTTCGCATACGCCATGTTGGTATTTACATTTAAAACCAGATCATTTTAAATGCAATTCCTGTTACCAAAAAGAATATAGTAAAAATAGGAAGGAAGCAAATAAGAATTCAAAAGAAGATGATCCGAATGAATAGATGTCTGATGTTTTTTAAAATTTTATGTTTTTTGGGACTAATGTCATTTATTAAAAACTATTTTTAGATTTTGCTATCTAACAAGGGTGTAACATACCGTAATGTTTCTAATATAAGACCGTCTCCAATAGAAGCCCATGCCCTATTAGAAGCCTACCCAATGAAGAGTATTGAAAAATAGAAGCTCTGGGCTTCAATTAGAAACATTATTGTATTTTTAACTTTTCTCTATGTGTATAATTTTAGTAAAAAATATAGAACTGTATATTTTTATATGATATTTTTTAAATAATTACACGGCAACCCTATTATTCAAGAATTGGCGTGTTCCTAATTTTTGAAAATTTGATAACGGTGAATTTGATAACCCTTGTTTTTTGCCGGTTGTATTTCAGTTGAATTCCCAAAATTTTTCAAAATATTACCTAAAATTTTGCTTAAATTTTGCCGAAATTTTTTTAATAAATGGGGGCAGGAATGATCAAAAATTGAATTTTTTGCCTACAACCATTCTAAATTTCACCTACTAAATTAAAGAGTTAAAATTTGAAAAACTGCGTTTTGTGTTTGACGCAATATAAAAATTCTTGTTCACAGCCATGATCTGTATTTATCTCCTTTTTTTAAATTATAACAGTTTTTAATCTAAGAATTCTAAAAACTATTTTATAAAACTAGTTTTCAAAAAAATTTTTATAACATTAAAATAATTTATTCTTTTGGAATAAATTTAAGTAATTAATGGATCTTACCCACTCAACAATTGTTCGGGGGAGGGTCATTTTTTCTAAAATATTTATTCTTGAAATTAAAATTTGTTTAAATAAAGAAAAAAATTAAAATTAAATTTTGAATTGGTCTTGAATTTTTAGATAATTATTAAATAAAAATAGCCGTGTTGTTTTACTGAAAAGTTAGATTTTTGGCCTAGATGCATCACATTCTTAATATTCTATCAATTCCCTTGCTGATCTGTTTAAAAAATAAAAATAATATTTTATCAAATTTTCCCTTTATTTACTCAATTATTTACGTATTTCCTTCAATATTAGCTTTTAATTGTTATTTTTAGCTCGATATAGTACTCACTGATTTTGAAATAATATCATGCCATGGGACATAATGCTTTATACAAGCCGAGACAGATTGTCATTTCTCCCCAGAGGTGTTTCGAAACAAAAAAGTCTGACCACACATTATAAATATTTAAAAATTTCAATATTATGGACAATGTTATTCGGATGAGATAGTCAGGCTGAGTCGAATGACAAACAAATTATGGGAGCTCGCAACGCTTGGCTGAGATATAGGGCTAAAAATGGTCAAAAAATACACCATTACTCTCTATATTTTGGCTCAATCTTGTTCAATCACACTGATTTTGGTGTTATTTGACTCAGCTTGATGTGATCTTCCGAATAAACCATTTTTCTTTAATTGACTACCTTTTGACAAAAATTTGACATTTTAGTAAATGGCAGCTTTCTATTGCAATACCGGCCAATCGGAGCTGCGTCGAAATAAAAAAAATCTTCGAAATTCGGAAATCGAAAGAAATCCAAAAATATCGAAATTTTATGAAAAAAATTTGAAAATCAGAAATCGAAAATCGGTAGAAAAAAACGTCGAAAGTCGAAATTTCGACGCAGCTCTGCTGCCAATTGACAAAAGGCATTTTATCGTTGCGTTTTTTCGTTTCATGCGTAAAATTCTTGAAAGTTATAAAAAGTTATCAAATGAAAATTTCTGAAAAATTTCTTTAAAATTGGCGGCGTATTCGGAAATTTGCAGATATTGTAATACTCCCTTAGAGCGCTAAAATCCTAAAAAAACTAATCGCTATAAATCCCTCAATGGAAAGAAGTGTCACTCCATTGGCTTCAATAAATGAATCTTTACATTAAAGTTAAATTCACTTACGACAATTTTTACACTCATGTCCCGTTCCTCTTTGCGATGGCCCGCCGCGTTTAGCCATTATGTAATAAATCATGAAATTAATTATTAAATAAAGGAAAAATATAATTAAATTAATTTTAATCATTTTTTGAATTTTTTTATTTAAAAAATTATTTAGTTTTATTGAATAGGATTTTATTTTCATTTAAAATTCTGCTATTATTTATTAAGCCAACTCTGGCCAATTTCTAAAAATAATAAAAAAAATTTGCCAAATTCAATGAAGGATTACTTAAGGTTTCAAAATTAAAATAGGTTTTTATTTACTTTTCTCTAATTAATAAACATTGGCCAAAATTCGCCAAGCCTTTTTATTTGCTTAACTGTCGAATAGCTTAATTCTCTTAACGAAAGCAACTTTTCTCAACTCTCTTTGAGATTGCCCTTTAATTGCTCTCTTAAACTTGCTTTCTGAAATTTTATTTTTTTTTATTTGGCTATATTTTTAAGTTTTTTTTTCTGTTTTTAATTAATTTCAAAATCTAAACACCCAAAGTAATTAATAAATTCAATTTTCCATCAATATGAGATTGAGTTGGAATTTCACGTGAATTTCCAAAAACAAATTTATTAGCGAGTTCAAAATAACTTTTTTAAATAACTAACTTTTTAATCCCTAATGTTTATATGTACGAGACTAAAGCAAACTGCTTACTTATGTTACTGAACACAAGTACCGTATTTGCTCTAGTAATCCCCCAGGGGGATTATTGTTTCAACCCATCTCTAGGGTGGGGGATTAATAGAGCCTGGGGGATTATTAGAGTGGGGTAGAAAGAGGGGGATTATTGTTTCAACCCATCTCCAGGGTGGGGGATTAATAGAGCCTGCGGGATTAATAAAGGACTGGGGGATTAATAGAGCAAATACGGTACTTGTGTTACTGAACCCAAGTATACGAGACTTATGTTCACTAAAGACCCTTTCTAAACCAATAAAATAGAACGAAGAAACTCAAAAATAGAACAAAAATAGGGGAGCATTAAAATGATTAAACTAACACTAGTTTTTGACTAATTTGAGCAAATCCCAAATAATGAGGAGATAATATAGTACATGAGTCAATTAATTCTGTATCTCTCCTTAGTTAGGCACAATAATTTATTTTATTCCGGATTTGCAATGTAGCCGAACAAGATCCGTCCTGATTTTTTTTGGATTAATTTGGTAAGAAAAATAATCCGAAGTCGTGATAAATAAAACAAGTTTTGGGAGAACTTGTTTTGGGAGAAGTTCTCTAGAAAACTCAAATTTACTCAAATTGAAACACAATTAACTCTTAGTCAAAAAACTCTAAACTTAGAAGATTTAAATCAAACTCTTTAAGTTCTAAATTCAACTCTTTATTTGAAATAAAACATAAGTGTATAAGTTAGTTAACTTTATTCAAACAAATTCTATTACAATTAGAAAAGCTCTTGAAAGAATCTAAACAAACTCTTAAACAAAGAATATTTTCTATTACAAACAACTCTAACAAAAAGTCTGAGAGAATCTAAAAAACTCTGATTATTTCCCTAAATTCCTAAAGTTTATATAGGGGAAAAATGGGAGGATCATACATAAAAATAAGAAATATTGCAATGAATAATTTTAATTTGAAATGAATAATGTGAAAGAATCTGAAGGTAGAGAGCTTATGATTACGCATAATTAAAAATAAATTTAAAAATAAAATATTTTTAACAAAAAAGACAAGGGACAAAAGGGTCAAAAAAATATAAAAGTCGCATTTCGCGACATAAAATTTTTCAATTGGAATTTTTTCTAAGAAAATCTAAATTTACTTGTAAAATTTTACTATAGTTTTATAGTTTAAGTTGTTTGATTTTGTGTTATTTTCGAATAAATCAAAAAGCCTCAATTCTCCGCGACTAAAATTCCTTGAGACATTAATTCCGATTTTTAACTTGGTGACAATACATATTCCGCTGGAGACGAAAATTCCGAAAATTTAGTGACGACGTTCAGAAAATCTTGGAGACGAAAATTCCGAAAATTTAGTGACGACGTTCAGAAAATCTTGGAGACGAAAATTCTGTATACCATATAGGTAGTAGTCAAATTTTAATTTGTTTGAAAAAATTTATTCACATATATAAAAAAATTTTTTTATCTAAATTAAAAAATATATTGATATAAATTTCAGATAGGTTTGTAAAGTTTTTCGAATATCGAATAAATATAATAGTCGCCATATTATTCTTGAAAAGTCAGATTTTTATTCTAGCTGCATCCTGATCTTCATATTCTGTCACTTTCCTGGTTGCTCTGATTAAAAAATAAAAATAATTTTTTGTGAAAATATTCATTTATTTATTCAATTATGTACTATTTTCTTCGAAATTACTAGTTAGTAATTGTCCTTGATTCGATTTACATACATAATTCACTAGATTTCGAAATAATGCCATGCCCGAGGATACTATTTTCTCGGGTCATTATTTCACAATAAAGTATTTCGAATTTTCTGTTTCAACTAGACAACTTTTTTGCAAATTTTTTTGTTAAAAATTTAATTGTAATTAAATATTACAATTACAATTAGAAAAATTACAAAATTAAAAATTACAATCAAACTATTTTTGATGAAATTTTGAAAGATTTTCGGATTATATACCTAACTCTTTTTAATTTTTAGATATTAAACTCTGGCCATTTTAACCAAGGATAATTCAAATAATAAGGAAATCTTTGAAACTCAAAATAGGACGGAGTGGGTGATATTCCATAAAGTACACATAAATTGTTATTAAATTCACTTACTACAATTTTTACACTCATGTCCCGTTCCTCTTTGCGATGGCCCGTGTTTAGCCATTATATAATTAATCAAAAAATTAATTATTAAAAAAAGGAGAAATATAATAGAATTAATTTTAATCATTTTCTCGATTTATTTATTTACTTGAAGAATTATTAATATAACATATTTTGTGGGCAAATTCTTCTAGTATTTATTTGGCCAATTTTTAAGAATAAAAAAATTTGCTAAATTCAATGAAAGATTACTTCAAATACAAAATTTAAAAATACAAAAAATTTTTTTGAACTTTTTTCTAATTAATAGAGATTTTTGGCCAAAATTGGCCAAAAATTGGCTAAAAATCTTTATTTACATAACTATTTTTACCTCAATTATCCTCAACAAAAACCTCTATTTTGTACCCTCAATATCAATTTTCTTTGCTCTTTGAGATTTTATTTTTACATTTTGGATTTATTTTTAAGGATTTTGTTTATTTGTTTTTAATTTCAAAATCTAAACCCTCAAATAAATTATTAAATTTAGTTTTACCTCGAAAACAGAGGAGAAACTTGAGAAATTCACGTGAATTTCCAAAAAAAATTTTTGAGATTTCAAAATGACTTTTTTAGATAAACCAAACATTGGATAATATTCATATCTTCGTATATTTCCCTAATTTTGAAAATTTGAAAAAAAACCAAAGTGCTGCTATACTTTTGTTCAGTAAGCATTACTTGCACTTTTAGAAAATTTTGGATTTTTAGAAATCATTTGAATGATTTTTAATAATATTAATATGTTTCTAATATAATTTAATATTTGCTGCAAAACTTGGTAATATTTGTTACAATTTTTCTATACTTTTGTTCTGGTTAAATAGTCTAGTCAAAATTATAAATCAGCAAATTTTATAAATGAGCAAATACCGTATTTTCTCGATTATTTCAACCCTTCCTTTGCATCGGGAATTAATCGAGGGGGGGGGGAATTATTTGAGTTTTGACATTTGAACGTGCAGTAGGGTATTTGGGGGTGGGGAATTATTTTTTCAACCCAACTCTAGCATTGGGAATTAATCGAGAGAGGGAATTATTTGAGGGAGGGGAATTAATCGAGAAAATGCGGTAGGTTCTCGAGTTTGTATCTCGAGTATATCTAATCGAATTCGGTTAGATGCCTTCAAATTTTTTGATCCTTCGAACATTTATTCCCCCATTTCTAAATCTTTTCAATTTCTATAACTCCAATTTTCAGAAAAAAATTTTTTTAAATCAAAACAAAAAATAAATCGTAAAAAATTTATTTAATTATTATAAAATTAGATCGATCTTCTTAATCTTTTACGAATATTAATGAAATAAAAATAATGCAACAATCGTCATATTCTGTCACATCCGTGTTAACCTGATTAAATTAAAAAATATTTTTCCATCAAAATAATTCCATTAAAGATCTTTTTTTAGATTTTCAACTGGCCAACCCTAATTTAAGTGAAAGAGAGTTCCCACAAGTAATAATATCACATATCAAAGGTGAGCCTGTCATCTCAAGCCCGGTATTTTAGGAAGAAAATTTTGAAAATCTGATCCGAAAACCTGTCTTTCTCTTAATACTTTTTTAATACCCCGCCCCCTTATATGAGTCTTTAATTAATTTTTTTCTGCCTCATATTGGTCAAATTTCCTCCTTTATAAGCGTTGAGTATTTCCGTTAGGCCTATTTTTGCGTTGTTTTCTATTTTTTCCTTCATAAGCTTACCTTTTACTTACGTACCAGGGGTGGCGCAAGTGACAAAAAATACGAGACACGAGATTCACGAGATACGAGATTCTCAAAAAAATACGAGAACGAGATACGAGATCTCTCAAAAAATACGAGATTTCACGAGATACGAGACCACGAGATACGAGATATTAAGTATTTATTGATTTCAAAATTATTCATACATAAAATTTTAAAATATAGGGGTTTGAATGGATAATGATTACAGGGGCATCATGAAGTACATTGGGGATTTAGAGGATCAAAGGGATTCATTGAGTTCATGAAGGATTAAGGGGGATATCGGGGGATCTGCTGTGATATCAGGATTCCAAATGATTTGGGGTAAATTAAAATAATTAAAATTCTTGTTTCTCAGGAACCAAGAGAAGGCTTTCCAAGTCTAATAATATTCACCTTAATCCTCCAATTTCCTCTTCAAACCGGATCCGCCATCCTTATTTTAGACACGAAGGCGCCGCATGAAATTAGCATATAGATCGATTACGAAGAATAATATGGGATTTGGAAGGATCAAGGAGAGATAAAGTAACAAACACCATGGGATTATTGAGGTTGTCAATTGATTTGAGTGATATAGGATACCGAAGATATGGACATTCGATAAGGAGGTGAAGTTTTTCTGAGCCATACCATGATTCATCATATCCGCTTTGTCATTCGATATCCTTCTTAATTCTCACAATCCATTAATACTTCTCGAAATTGATGGATTCCCAGATATCCATCCGAATCCCCATGTCTTTTTAAATTAACCCTAATCCGAGTAAATCGCCACATATTCTTAAATACCTCAGGTCCACCGATATTTCCCGTTTGACAACTTTATCCCTGTTCTTTTTTAGCTCCGCATCGAAAATTTTGGGAATTTTACAGGAAAAACTAACCCAATTTCTTCCTTTTTCAGCGCCGCAGGCGAAAATTTGAGAATTTTGGAAGACCAATGGGCAAGATCTCTTCATTTTTTCCTAATTTTCTGATCTTAAAATAGTCCCAAAATTTTGACATTTTTCCTGAAATAGATTGAAAATATCTCGTGTCTCGTGGCAAAATACGAGATACGAGACACGAGATACGAGACCTCTAAAAAACACGAGATTTCACGAGATACGAGACACGAGATACGAGACGAGAGCCACCCCTGTTACGTACTATAATATCTGAGGGTAAAAGGATTGACAGTAAAAGAGAGGAGGGGGGGGGTATTAATAAAGTACCTCTCTTTCTATCCGATGTTTTGGATCAGTTAGTATTCCGGTACTTTATTAATCTCCAACCCTCACTCCTATTTGAGTCGCAGATTGATTTTAAGTTTTTACTGCTAATCAGTCTCCCTCAAAAATTTTAAGTTAAATGCAAGTTAGAAGTAGAAAAATAAGAAAGGAAGCCTTCTAACTTGTCATTTACTTAAAATTTGGATGGGTTAATGGACAGTAAAACAGGAAATTAATCTGAGACTCAAATAGGGGTCGGGCGGGATATTAATAAAGTTCCACTCTTTCTATCTGATACTTTAGATAAGTTAATAATCCAACATAATCTTTCAAATTAAAATTTAATAATTAAATTACAATTTTTATGTCCAGGTCCTTTACATGATGGCCCTTCATGTGCTTCAATTATCATTATATAATTAATCATAAAATTAAATATTAAGAAAAGTAGAAAGATAAAAGAATTAATTTTCATCATTTTTGAATTTATTTTTTGAAATATTTATTTTTTATTAAAAATGATATTTTTATGGGTAAAATTCTGATAGTATTTATAGTCAAAATTTTTGCAAGTTTCTAAAAAAATAAAATTCAAAAGCTATAAAAAATAATATTTTCAAAAATTTTAAAATTATTTGACAACTCCTTTAATAAAAAAATTTTTTGTGTTTTGGTTATTTTATTAGAAAAGGGGACACGTGAATTATTTGCATAAGAATGTTTCATTCATACTTCAAATACATATTTGCTCTTTGAGATTTTATTTTATTTCTTTTCATTTTTTTAAATTTATTTTTTTATTGTCCTTTTTATGTTTTAATTTCCAAATTTAGAAATTCAAAAAAACTATAAAAAAATAACAAAAATATATTTCAAAAATAAGAGTGGTACTATCCGATTATCCCCTACTATTTTTCTCTCATCTTTTTCTCCTTTCCCTTTTCTCCTTTCTTCTACAAATTACAAAATGACAATATTCAATGAAAATCTAACTAGGCACTTGTTTCTGCCATTGGGACAAATCCCATCAAGTCCACTTCCATTCGACTTATTCTCATAATTTTTTGGGAATAAAGAGCTTTATCATTTAGTTTTAAGCAACTTTTTAAAGTTTTAAATACACTTTTTTAACACACGCGCATTATCGAACCAAGGGTTCGGAAGAGCGGGGATCTTATTTATATAGTAGGAAAAAAATTCTTCTTCCTTCTATTTCTCTCCTAACTTCAACAAACTCTTCTTTCAATTCAAATCACACAACTAGGAATGAATATTTATTTAGATAGAGAGAGTCCTCCCAAACGAACAAATAAACATAGAAAACAAAATTATTAAATAAACAAATCAAAAGGGAATTGATTTCCTTGTATAGAAAGGGGGATCAACAAAACTTTTGAAAAATAATTTTATAAAATAGTTTATAATTCTTAAATTAGAAACTTTAATAATTTAAAGAAAGGAGATAAATAAAGATCAGGGCTGTGAACCATAATTTTTATAGCTCGCCAAACAAAAATCGCAAATTTTCCCTTTTAGCTCAGCAGGCTGAATTTTGGATGGTGTAGGCGAAAAATTCAATTTTTGATCATTCCTGCCTACATTTACACTGTGTTTCAAAAGTATACGCGCACCTAAATTTTTCGATTTTTTCGTCATTATACTTATGTCAATATTTTCTAGATTTTTTATAAGATATAAATTAACTAAACAATAAGATCTATGGACAATTTACCTGAAAAATTCAGTAATTTATTTTTATTTTTAAATTTTTACCAAAATAGGGTGTTTCATAAGTATACGCGCACTTATATTTTCGACATTAGGGATGGTTCGAAAAATCCACAAAAATTTCTGTAAACATTTCAAGTGATATTGAAACAAAATACAAAAGAAATGAAGTTCCAGTCAAGTCCCGTCATAGAGATATCAAAACCCGAAAATCAACGGAAAACCAGGGTAAACGTCTTTAAAAAATATTTTCGACCCCTTATAAGCGGTATTAAATTTTTATTTTATACTTTTCTGAAAGCCCATTAAATTTGCTACAAGAAATCATTAAAATTATTATACACAAAAAATTGACGTTCGAGATAATCAGTGTTAAATTCACTGAACCTAAAAATCATTGAATTTACCCCATATTTATCACTTTAAAAATTCAATGCTTCACAACTCAATAAAGAATTTTTTTACGAAAAATGAAGATCTGTTATATTATAGTAAATTTAATGGGCTTTCAGAAAAGTATAAAATAAAAATTTAATACCGCTTATAAAGGGTCGAAAATATTTTTTAAAGACGTTTACCCTTGTTTTCCGTTGATTTTCGGGTTTTGATATCTCTATGACGGGACTTGACTGGAACTTCATTTCTTTTGTATTTTGTTTCAATATCATTTGATATGTTTACAGGAATTTTTGTGGATTTTTCGAACCATCCCTAATGTCGAAAATATAAGTGCGCGTATACTTATGAAACACCCTATTTTGGTAAAAATTTAAAAATAAAAATAAATTACTGAATTTTTCAGGTAAATTGTCCATAGATCTTATTGTTTAGTTAATTTATATCTTATAAAAAATCTAGAAAATATTGACATAAGTATAATGACGAAAAAATCGAAAAATTTAGGTGCGCGTATACTTTTGAAACACAGTGTACATATTAAAAAACTTCGGCAATATTTTGGCAAAATGTTAGAATTTAAATCTCAAAATCACGGGTTATCGAATTCGCAGTTATCAAATTTTCAAAAAATTAGGAACCAATTTTTAAACAATTTATTGTATTCAATGTTCATGCTGTGGAAAAATTCATTGGATGGGAGATGAAATAAATAGAATCATCACGGAAAAGGCCCAAACCGAAAGCACAACCGACTGTGCCACCATCAACCCTATGATTGGTTATTTATTTATTTTCTTTTCTTTCTGCAAGTACGGACACAACACAATGTGTCTTAATATACAAAAAATATCCAACATAGAGGAAAAGTTAAAACATGCTACAAATTATTAGATAACAAAATTCCAGAATAGGTCATAATATATGACAATATTTCCCGATAAACATAAAATTTTTAAAAGACAAAAACGGATATCTATTCATTCGGTTCATCTTCTCTTGAATTTTTATTTGTTTTCTTATTTGTTTTATATTTTTTGGTAACAGGAATTACATATATAATGTTCAGGTTTTAAATGTAAGTACCGACATGATGTATTTGTAGCTCCGCAAATGTGACAATTTCGGGCTTTTATACTAATTCTCTAAATAATTAAATAGTAAAAGTGTTCTTACGTGAATATTTAATAATTACATATTATGGTATTAATAAAGAATTCGAAAATAAAATATTTTAGCGATAGAATGTTAAGTTTTACCCATACAATACTAATTTTCCGTGCCTTGTAGAGAAGGCACGGTGAGCTTTTTACCTGGAGAAAACAGTTTTTGTCCTGCTACGGGGAGCAGTTATGCATTTTAGGGCTGAAAACCAAGAAAGCGGTTCTTCCAGATTCACTTCCTTCCGACAAAGAAGAAATTGACTTTATTTACTAGATATACTTGCCTATACTAGCTAACCGATTTATAATATAATAAATAACTAGCTAACCTATACTAGCTAACTAACTGAATTATTTTTCTACAAACCTTTTTAGACTTAAACCTTAATTCTTTCGGCCTAACTCTTCCGTATCTATGTATATATACACTACATTTTTTGCACAAGTATTGTTCTTTTAAGTAATTATACCATTCTTTAGCTTGATAATCTTTGCAATTGAAGCAATTTCGTTTATTTCCTTCATTACTTTCATCTGTAATAATTTAGATAATTAAAAATAAACCCTTAAAATGGTCAAAAATAAAAATTTATTTACTTATTTTATTGCCAATGTATTTAATTCTGTTTTTTAATTCTTGATGATACTCAGCTTTTTGTTTTTCTAACAATTCAATTTTATATCCAATTAAATTAATTTCCGACCAATAACTCGATAAAAGTTTGCTTTTGTAATCTTCAATATTTTCTTTTATTGAGTTATTTTTATACAGATTTTCTAAACTTTTTTCTAATATAGAACTTTCAAAGTAATTATTCTTCATTTTAGTAAAATTATTATTTATAAGCACCTTAAATTTATAAACTTAACATGTTCAAGTTTATAATGAGGTTATTTCCATCTTTTAGGATATCATGGTTTTTATAAATAGAGTCCAACTCCGTCCCGATTTTTGGATTTTCAGATAGATCTCGTTGAATAATGGCGTGTGTACTATAAGTCTAGATGACTAGACTGTGTGTTTAGAGACTTTCTACATCTTAGATTTCCGATCATACTACTTTGATGTTAACCGCTTTACAATACTCAACACCTCAGCACCTTTGTGAGGTGTGATATATTATGATTTTTTATTAATTAATTATATAAGCACCTGTTTATTCGATTCGGGTATCAGATCATTAATAAATTGATGTTTGGCTATTTGAATGACAACCTTCTTTGTCAATTGAATATTTGGACTAAATCTTGAAACAGCAGTTATTTGAACATCAAAAGCATTAGTTTTGGGATTAAATTCTAATAATGGCAATGATTCTATCCTATTAAAAACCATGTCATCTCTGATGAATTGCAATGTGTTCATGATTTTTCTAGATTTCAATAGAAAACGTTCTTTCTGTCCAATATGTTTTAAATAATTAAATTGTCTGTTAAATTTCCAATCGTCACTTATTTTTACTTCTACTACTTTAGCATGTTTGTATTCTCTTGCCCATTGAACTTTTAAAAAAATAATTAAATAAAAAATAAATAATTTTTTCATCTATTATAATAAATAAGAATTATAATTTTCAGAAGGTTATTAAAAATATTAATTTCACAAAAAAATATTAGTAAACTATTGGATAATATAAAATTTAATATAAAATAAAAAATATAAAAATACAAAATAATAAAATAAAAGAAATAATAAAAGAAAATAATACAAGAAACCACAACTGTAGTCAAAATATATTAAATGCATATGTATAACTTGAGGTAAAAATTATTTGTTATTTTTTAATGATCAAGTAATATTTAATATTAAAAGTTCATTTGGCACAAAATAGATATATTTATTTTTCAATGCCGCTAATTCGACACAAAAATATAAAAATAAGGCTATATGTATAAGATGGTACTTTATGGATATGTCACCCCCCTCCTATTTTGAGTCTCAGAGTTTTCCTTAAACGTAGAAAATGGTCAGCGATTATTTTCTTCTCCATGTCAATCATTTTTCTTTTTTCAAGCAAAACAAATGAAATGTGGTAAATGTAGAAACGAAATGAGTGAAATGTAAGTAAAAAATATGTGAAAAGGCAAAATAAACAAGCAAAATACTTGAAGAAGAAAAAAATAATTGACATGGAGAAGAAAATAATCTCTGACCATTTTTTACGTTTAAGGAAAACTGAGACTCAAAATAGGAGGGGGGGGGGGGTGACATATCCATAAAGTACCTATAAGATTCTACGACACCTGCGGACGACTTTTGCGGACTGATATTTGCTGACCGACATTACTTGTTTTTAAAATTAGTTCAAAAAATTGGTAGTAGATGATAGGAATACGGGACTCAAATTTTTTCCTTATTCCTAAAAATTGTTAATTTTCTTATATTTTTCTCTCTATTTTTGATTTGTGCCTTAAGTCTATAAATGCAAAAGGATTATTTTTCTTATAAATTTTTTATTTCCTTCGTTTTTTGTGAGCATTTACCTTTTTTCTGTCCGTATTTTACGCGACGCGGCCATAACGGCGCAAAGCTATAACCTACATACTTCAAAATTTCCTGATCTTATAAAATTTAGTATCAAACGAGTTCTCTCATCGAGCTAAGGGGATTCGTAAGAAAATTATTAAGGACATATGACAGTAGGTTATATTACAGCAAGTTATGGCTTTGCGCCGTTTTGGGCTTTACCCATAAATACATATAAGTATAATTTGAAGGCAAAAATTATTTTAAGATTTCTCAAGTAAATAATTAAATAATATTTAATATTAAAAGGTTATTTAACACAAGATTGAATTATTTATTTCTCAATGCCGCCTTTTCGATTAAATAAAAATATTTATTGACTAATCATGAGAATTTGTCGAGTGAAATAAAGTGCAAATATTCTTTTTAAATGTTTTTGGATTTGTTTTATTAAAGGGGGCAAAACTTTATACATTGCGTTAATTAACAAAATGACGTTAATTAACAAACCTCGAGACTCTCTTAGATGCAATTCCACTTTCACTCATAGAAGATGTACAAGTGCAGGTTATAAATTTATTTCTAATAATTTATTTCTCAAATTATAAAAAACGGTTCTTTATTAATATCCCGTCCAAACCCTATTTGAGTCTCAAATTAATTTTCCTTTGTTTAGTCTTCTGCTAAACTGATAAATTTCTTCCTTTGAAATTTATTTTCTTTTTAATTCAATTATTTTTGGTAATTTCCGTTCTACCACATCCCCTTAAATTAATGCTCAAAATGTCATATATAGGGTAATGAAGGGTGCTGAGTCGAACGGTACCACCTTTTTTTCACGTAGATGCCTGTGGACCTAGATATAGGGTAAAGCTAAGTTTTAAGAAGAAAAGGTGAAACAATTTAAAGACAATGATTTATTTTTCCTTATAAAAAATGCTTTTAGAAAAGTGAATGGAGAGAAAAAGTGAAGCCCTGTAAGGGGTGATTAATACATTTTATAAGCAGGTGAGCTAACGAAGGTCAATTAAAAAGTATTTGTTGTAAAAGAGAAAAAGAAGACAATTTTTAGTTTAAAATACATTATTATGAAAAATCTTCAGTTATACTTTTAAAGTTTTTGAATTTGAATAAATATAATAGGTAATCGCCATATTACTTTAGAAAAGTCAGATTTCTGGTCTAGCTACATCCAAATCTTCAGACTCTGTCAATTTCCTGGTTGCTCTGATTAAAAAATAAAAATTATTTTTTGTCTAATACCTATTCATTTATTTACTCAATTATTTAACTATTTTATTTGACATACACTATTAAATAATGTCTTTGGTTCAATCTAGTAATCACTAGATTTCGAAATAAAACCATTTCTGTTATAATATTCCCTGTGAAATTTTCTTCACATACATAGTTTTGTAAAAAAATTTTCGAATTTCCTTGAAGCCAGACAGCTTTTTGCAAATTTTTCTGTAAAAAATTTTAATTGCTGATTCGCCATCTTCAAGAAAAACTGTCATTTTTTTACCCTTAAATTTTTCCATTTAAATTAAATTCACTTACTCTTACAACCAACATTACACTCATGTCCCTGTCCTTTTTGCGATGGCCCGTGTCCAGCCATTATATAATTAATCATAAAATTAATTATAAATAAAAGGAAAAATATAATAAAATTTATTTTAATCATTTTTTGAATTTTTTCTATTAAAAATGATATTAAATTGGGTAAATTACACTTTTATTTATCTGGCCAAATTTCTGAAAATAAAAAATTGCCGAATTCAAGTAAAATTTCATTTAATACTTTAAAATGTTTATTTAGTCTTTTAATAAAAATGAACTTTTTCTATTAAGTTTTTGTATTATTTTATACGTAAATTAGACATTTCGCTTAATGGACAATACACTGAAATGCCCCTAGAACGACTTAGAGTAGTTGAGAAAGGGACGGAACATCCAATATGTGAAATATTTATTTTGCAAATTTATTAATTAGAATAAAAAGAAAAACTTTGGTTCAAAATTTTAAAAATTAATAAACTTAAAAATTTTTTATTGTGAGATTTGTACGATGTCCTCTATAATTAATAGAAATTTTGGCCAAAAATGTACCAAACCATTTATTTACTTAACTGTCTGGCAAATGAGTACCTTAATGCCCTTCACGAAAGCATCCTTTTTGTACCATAAATTAACTTTCGGTCCTCTTTGTCATTTTATTTTTGGTATATTTTTAAGCATTTTGTTTGTTAGTTTAAATTAATTTCAAAATCTAAACCCTCGAATTAATTAATAAATTTAAGTTTTACTCAAAAAGAAGCTGTGTGTAATTGAGGAATTTCACGTGAATCGCCAAAAAATTATTTAGAGAGTTCAAACTACCTTATTAATGAACCAAATTATTTTATTATTAGAAATTCCTTTCCTTTACTCATTCTAGAAAGATTTTTTATTGAAAATGAATTCTCTAAATATTTTGAAATGTTAGTTGGGGTTAATTATGGTTTATCTAAAAAAAAGTATATCTCTTTACAATCCAGAAATCTTTTCTCGTTTTAGGGAAAGAAAAAGAAAATAAAAAAGGGAGTGGATAATTCAATAATATAATAGCTCTAAGTTAATGTAGGAGATTGGAAGTGATAAACCTTCTCATAATTGCTTCTCTCTCTATTACTCTCTATATCTCTGGATATCCCTCTATATCAATCTCTGTATATCCCTCTAAAAAATAAAAAAATCCATAATAATTTATTCTCCCATCATTTAACTATTTATTTATTTTGAAGAAAGAAAATATTAAATTTATTAAGGACAGAATTTTAAAATTTTTCTAAACACTTTGCAAAAATTAAGAAGAACATCCCAATTTTATTTTTTGAAGAAAAGTTTGTCGTATGCCAATCTTCTCCATATCCCCATATTCAATTGACTTTTCACTTTCCTAATTAAAATAGAACAATTAGTTTTTTGCTAATATTTTGGGTAATAATTAGCGGCTCATCTCGCATATTTTTCACTTTGATTTGTCTGGGTTTTGTGGTTACTTTTGGATTTTGTATCATTATCGGAGCTTTGATCCATAGCAACTCTTTCTTTGATCATAAGCCAGGTCACCTTTAATTCTGCTGATCCATCGAATAATAAATTTAACAAAAAGGCTGCCAGTAAGACAATGACAATCACATCCAGTAACACGATCAAAGACCCACTTTCCATAACCCTAAACCCAAATAATGTTACATAATCCAAAAGTAACATGGCTTATTCCTATCAGGATTGGGCGCATTGCGTTATATACGTTAAATTTTGTCCTTGCGTTGCGTTTTTCTGATTTTTTTTTTGATTTTTTCTGATCGTCTCTGGCGCCCTTCCCTGATTTCGATCCTCTGTAAGTGAGGAGGGAAATATCTTAGAGAATTAATATATGTATACAAAATTCAATTTTACAATTTTCACCAATTCAATGTCCAATTCCAGGTGAATTCCCTGGATGGGTTTCACGGTAATCAGCCATTGTGTAATAAATTATAAAATTAATTATTAAAAAAATTAAAAATATAATAGAATTAGTTTTAGTCATTTTTTAAATTTATTTAGAGAATTATTTTTATTAAATGATGTTTTGTGGGTAAATTCTGCAAGTATTTATTTGGCAAATTCTGAAATAAAATATTTCTAATTTTTGCTAGGAACTTAACATAATTTAAGAATATTTATTTGGGAATAAAATAAAAATAGCTTTTTATTTTATAAAATTGTTGGCTTATTTATTATTTCAAATGGGACAATTCACTTAATAAACATTCACTGAAATACTAACTAATTCACTTAAACATTTTTATGTATCTTAAGGGCAATTAATCATTATGTTCAAATTTTTTGACCCTAAATCCCCCTATGGCTTTTGACCATTTCGAGCTCTATATCTCAGCCACAGGCATCTCCAAAAAAAAAAGACTGGTACCGTTCGACTCATCACCTCTTATCACCCTATATATTGTTACGCGGGACGGACAATACCAGACTTGAATACCCCCACCAATGCCATTCCTTTTCCAATCCCCGACTCAATCATATAGGCTCTCCCTTCCCTCTCTTCTCTATCATTTTATCCACTTTTCACCCCCAAGCCCCACCCCCTTTCTCTCTACTACTTGATTGGAAGAAGGAAGAAGATGTTGGTTCATTCTCCTTCGTTTGTTTTTGTTTGGAATTGTTTTGGAATGGAGATGAGAGTGTTTATTGGATTTAATATTATTTTTGATTTTGCCTTGTATTTACTTTTATTTTAAATGCCTTTCCATTTTTATTTGTTTTAATTATTTAACCCACTTATATATTTTGATGCCTAAATAAATATTTTGTTGAATCCCGGCCTTATTTATTGAGATTAGGGAGTCCTCTGCGCCACCCCAATACCGGCCCGTCGTTTTGTCATCTTGTCTTCCTCCTCCCTTCCCCCTTTCAGGCGCTCCGAAGATACCGGGAGGACGGTCGGGCGTCCAAGTCCTGACCGTCCGTCCCGCGTATAACTGGTAGCACACCGGATGGTTCCCTTCCCTCTCGACCCAAAATTTTTTTTTTTAATCCTTTATCCCTCTCTCCCTCCCATTTTTAAAATAAACACTGATTCATCCTATATCAGGATGGAAAATTTTTTTTTCTTTCTCCAATAAAAATATAGGCACTATTTTTTTACAATAAATTCCCTTCAAATTGACCCAGACATTACCCCAAGCCAAGCTATCTACAACATCGGCGTTATAAAACACAGATGTGTAGTTTAGCATTCTCTCCCCCCCCCCCCAACCCATTCAAAAAACACATATTTTCTTTGTCCTTTTCGTTGTCCCATTCCTGCAGCAGTTCAATAAAAAATGCGCACATCCAAACAGGCAAAGAAGAAAAAATTGACCTACCCTTTTTGCCCATTTTAGCTTCGCTTTACTTTCCCCATTATAATTTTTCTGGCCACTTTTCTCAACATCTCTCCTTATTTCCTACCATTTTGCATCTCCGTCCTTACACATTTTTTTATAAATTTGTCCTTACATACATTTTATAAACTATGAATTTATTAATGTTAAAATTACATAAATTTATTTTTCCCTTTTCTCTTAACTTTTTATCCTTATCAGGTTACTTTAAGAATAGAATGTTAAAATCAAAATCCCCCTGTTGGAAAAATCAAGGTCTGGATCTGGGTCTTTTATTTCCCCTTTCTTCTGAAACTCCCCGCATTAAAATTGTTTGTTTCGGATATTCCAGAACAAACCTTTCCACTAAAATTTTAACCATTTTTACAGTGCCACACTCTTCCCAGTTCCCAGTAAACATTTTTTTCCAACCATTTGTCAACAACCTCTTTATTTTTACCACTCCCAACCCCATCCATATACATATTTGATAATGGTTATTTTTATTACTTATCTTTCAATTTTTATGCATATCTAAAACAAATTATTCTTAAATAAATTATTTTAAAATAATCCTAGGAATTCATACCAGGGAGGAACGCTTCCGCGTTCCGCCTTCCTCAGAATTCTGCCCTCTTTTTGGTCTTCCGCTCCACCTTCCGTCTTCCTCTTTTTTTTTAATTTTATTCCGCTTTCCCCCGCTTCCGCCTTCCGCTTTTCAAAATAAAAAAATTCTCCATCCCTATTTCATACCAGTCTTTTTGTTAAGACTAGAATGAAATTTTAGGAACAAATTTTTTTTAGGTTTCCCATCCCCTTAAAATATTTCTCAAACCCTTCTTACCTAATTTTCTAGTTTTATCAATCGGGTGTTAAAACTAGAGATTAAAATCACAAATCGCCTAATAGGAAAAATCATCCATAGGAAAAATCATCCATTTGTTTCGGAAACATCCAAAACAAAAAAAAGATATAACAGGGATAAGAAATATTGTAAATTTTAAAATTAAATATTTTTTTAAATTTAAAAATCATTGTAAATTTTTGTGTTCACTTATTCCAAAAAATTTTTTCAATACAGTATATTTTAATATTTTTCTAAAAAATCCACTTTTTATTTTCCCTGAGAAGAGATAGGATACTGTACAAAAACAAAGTCCGCGTGCATTCCAATCCTTTACAAAAAAAAAGAGAAAAGAAAAATAAAATTTTGTCCAAGTCTGGGAATCATCCTTATCTCTTTAAAATCATTTTTTATCGGCGCGATTGAAACAAACAATTTTAAAACAAATTCCCTTAGATAGCTAACAATTATTACACTCCCTTGAGAAAGCGCCATCTTTAAAACAGTAAAAGCATTACAAACTATCCTTTTCCTTCTATCCTTTTTAAAATAATAATTCCCAGTAATTACAATAAAAAGAAAACAAAATATTAGCTTTCCCAGATGCATCCTTTAAGCCATAACGCCCCTTTGATAGAAATTATCCATATATAAGAGTAAGGAAAATCATTATCCATCACCTTTTAATTTTAATTCAAAAAAAAATTCTTTTTTCAAAATCATCCTACTTATAATCAACTACAAATAAAATTTTTCTTTTTAAAATAATTTAATTAAAACACATCGTTAGTATTATTCAAATAATATTAACTGATCATTTTCCATTTTCAATTTTTTTTTTAATTTTTATTTTTCCCTCTCATTTATCGTTTTTAATTTTAATTTAAAATTTTAATTTATTTAAATCATCACCCTCTCATTCATTCAAAAAACACCAGTAATGACTGAAGACGAAAATACACCAGTAGGGACCGAAAATATTACTGCAATTGACCGTAGGCTCTTTTCCGGGCGTACAGGGAATCCGAAATTTCAGGATCTAGATAGTCTTCTAGCTAATACTGCCTCCTTAGAAGAGTCAGTGAATCGCTCTTTTCGTGCAGTTAACCGAAGGGTAAACTCCACGACACAAGCGATAAACACAATTTCTGGGGATCTAAACACGGGACTTCTCACTTTGGCCAAAAGAATAGACACACTCTTGCCCGAAACCCAAACTCCTCAGCCAAAAGCAACAGTCCCGACCGAAAATTTAATTAGTCTGACACCAGCAAATGCCGCAGGGAATTCCCAGCAGCAAACTAATACCGCCCCCATCCAACTCCCAAACTCCGAAACCAACCTCTCCGACGATGAAGAAGACACAATCGGACGCATCGCCGGCCTTACATTTGATTACCCCCTCAACTCCCATGGCCCCGTCCCAATTTACTCAGGCGAATCCTCTGGCACCTTTTCCTCATGGGCCCAAAAATTTCTCGATTATATGGAAGGAACCGCACAAAAGTTAGACGAACCCTCAAAAATAGGCAGACTTAAAATGTTTTTAGACGGAATACCCCGGCAGGTCCTAGAAGAACTCCCTCCCGAAGACAAAAACACTCTAGCCAAGGCATTAGATTCACTCAAACGCTCCCTTGACACCCCAATCAGAGCTCAATTGGCAAAACAATCTCTCTCCCTCTGCCGACAAAAGGAAGATGAGTCACTTGATCGATTTGTCGATAGACTCATCCCTCTTGTTTTCGCAGCATATCCCGAACAAACCCCTCAGTCAAGAAAAGACATTCTAAAGGCTGCATTTCTCGATAAAATTAAGGAAGAAATCGCATTCTATGTTAGAGTAGGAATTACCCCCCAGCAATCATTCGAAGAAGTTAGGATTAAGGCACTAGAAGTAGAAAACTTAATTCAAACACGTAAACGCAAACACGACCATGAGGAATGGCTCAATGTCATATCTCATGCAAACACACAAAACCCTCCTCGATTTCCTATTGGCAATTTTACTACTTGGCAGAACAATCCAAATAGTAATTTTACCACTACCCCAGGCACAAACTATAACCAACGACCCAGAAATACTTATTGGAACCAAAATCAACCTCAAAGAAATTTTAGAGGAAATGTATCACAAAACTTCCAGGCCAGACCCCAGTACTCGCGCAACTTCAATCAATCCCAAAATACCGGACCATCTAACCCAAATGCATTTAAGACTTGCAATTATTGCCATAAAATGGGGCATGTAATCGCCGATTGTTACACCAGGGCACGACTTTATGGACCGTACCCTAACCGAAACCGCTCTTTCAATCCAAATTTTCAACCTTTAAGGAATAATCCGGCATACAACCCCGGGCAAAATAGAAACAACCCCAATATAAGAAACACTACTGAACGTCTAAATTTCATAGACATTCATGAAAGAAACAACCAAGAATATACTTGGAATTCTGATGACCCTGACCCACATAATCTAAAATCATTAACACTCTCCCCTCCCGAAAATTCCAAAAATAAGGGTAAGATTAATGAAACCCCCGACATTGAACCAATGCGCCCAACAAAACTTGAAAATTGGGAGAACCAATCAAACGTAAAACCTAGCTTCTCCATTGCCCCGTTCATTACCCGTCTGACACACATTCTATGTTTGCTTATGATTATACCCGGGCTTTTCGCTTTTCCAAATTTCCTGGTCAGCACTTGAACCACTCCGACTCACCGAAAATTCATCCCCACAAGCAACATTGTTGAAACAAATTTTAGGTATTGACACAAGACCTCGACTTAAAAACACCCGAGACCTCGCTCATGCCATATTTGCTTATGATTCTGAAACTCCTCCGAATGAAGAACAATTAAGAGCAATTGATCTCATTTTTAACCCTTCCCCGTCCATAGTTGTTACATTAGCTCCTCCGGGAACCGGAAAATCACAAATTATAGGAATAATGGCCCTACAACTCATGAAAATAGATAAATGTCCAACTATAATTGCTCACAGCAACCTTGCTATGAGTAAAATAGTTGAATATATATGTCCCGAGCTCTCAAAATTAAACAAAACTGCACTGGTCCTATTATCGGCGAGAGCTAAGGAACAGTACATGGAACTCTTTAACGATTTTAAGGAACATTTATTAATTACTTCCCTCCAAGACATTGACATTGACTCCCTCAAAATTAAGGACAGAAGAATTGCACTCCGATATAAAGAGAAGGCTTTCAGTAAGCCAAAAATGGCTGATGAAAAGTCAACCGCCATTATTGTACTTACATCTGACATATCACCCCCTACTAGGCTATCAACTGTCTCTATGTGTGAGGACGTGTCGACACTGATAGTCAACACGACCCACCTTTTTATTGACGAAGCAGGCCAAACCCCAACCAGTGAAATAATCCATATCTTAACCTATGCAACAAAATTAGAGAAAATTTTTGTCACCGGGGATCAAAAACAACTGGGTGTTTATAAAGAGGACATCCCAAAATACCTCCACAAATATGGCTTCAACTCCATATTAAACCATGCACTCTCAATACCCTCAATCCCAGTCATTAAACTCACTAAATCATATAGAAGTCACCCAGCTTTAACAAATATAGTAGCCGAAACTTTTTACGATTTAGACCTAGAACCCGGGGTATCAGAAAATCAAAGAGCCGAAGCACTCACATTCCCCTTCCCAGTAAGTAATATACCTCTCCTCTTAGTACACACACCCGAAAAAGATGAGAGAGATAATCACTCATTCTCCCGCTTCAATACCTCACAAACACAAATAGCTAAATTAATAACCGAAAAATTCCTAGAAACCACCAATTTACCAATTGTGATTATCTGTTTGTATAAAAAGCAAGTTGAAGAATTAAAACTCTTGAACTTGCCGAGAACCAAATGCATCACGGTCGATGCATACCAGGCTCGCGAGGAACAAATCATAATCCTTGTAACCACTAAAAAACTCCCAGAAAACATTACAGATTATAAGAATTCCCTGACTTTCATTAATGATCCCCACCGGGTAGCCGTTGCAATCTCTAGGGCCAAACAGGCTTTCTGCCTGATTGGAGACTTTGACACCCTTAATGAATGTGAATCCTGGCGGAAATTTATTAATATTGCCACCAGATACACACCCGTAATTAATCACAATTTACTTTTTAGACAGGCACCTTCATCTTCTTCAACTCAAAATGAACAACCGGCACCACCTCCATCAAAGAAACCACACATGGCTGGAATGACAACAAAACCATCCCAGTCAACCACACAACCCGCCAAATTCTCTAAATTCTCTAAACCAATCCCCCCATTGCTAAAGAATGCTAAAACATTCTCTTTCAATAAACCACCAATCCCTTCTCTTTTTGGTAATCCCACACATACTATACCAAATTTTTCTCCCTCTCCTTCTCCTACCTCATTTCGTCCACAATATTCTCAAACTTACTCCCCACATTACCAACAATCTACCTCCCAATTCCCATCCACTTCTTATCATCACCCTCAACATTACAATCAATTTAATTTTCCACACCACCCACAATTTCCTCATGCTCCACAAAATATTCCATCTCACAATAATACCCAAATAAAATTCTTTGATAACCATTATTGGCAATGGTGTAAGGTTAAGCAAGAATGGTACAAGGTCCCTCCTCCCCCAAATAATTAATTAGAAAATTTAGTTATCAAATTTAAGTAATATTTTTAATAATTAAATTCCCCTTTCCCCCTTCTCCAAATAATTAAATTTGAAAATTTAATTGTCAAGTTTAATTGTCTCCAAATTCAAACCTCCACCTCCTCCTTTTCCCCTCAAAATTTTTTTTTGTTGTTCTCTTCAACCCGGCACATTAGAGATCAAACGGTGCTAAAAATAATAGTACACCATTTAATCTTTAATGCACAAGGTGAAATTTCCAAATATACTTCCCCCACTTATCCCTTGTTTTAGCGGCGAAATAAATTCACCACTAAAACACCCAACTCCCCTACACCCAAAAATGAAACAATTCGTAAGCGTGAGGTCACGCTTATTGAGGGGCGATAGATGTTACGCGGGACGGACAATACCAGACTTGAATACCCCCACCAATGCCATTCCTTTTCCAATCCCCGACTCAATCATATAGGCTCTCCCTTCCCTCTCTTCTCTATCATTTTATCCACTTTTCACCCCCAAGCCCCACCCCCTTTCTCTCTACTACTTGATTGGAAGAAGGAAGAAGATGTTGGTTCATTCTCCTTCGTTTGTTTTTGTTTGGAATTGTTTTGGAATGGAGATGAGAGTGTTTATTGGATTTAATATTATTTTTGATTTTGCCTTGTATTTACTTTTATTTTAAATGCCTTTCCATTTTTATTTGTTTTAATTATTTAACCCACTTATATATTTTGATGCCTAAATAAATATTTTGTTGAATCCCGGCCTTATTTATTGAGATTAGGGAGTCCTCTGCGCCACCCCAATACCGGCCCGTCGTTTTGTCATCTTGTCTTCCTCCTCCCTTCCCCCTTTCAGGCGCTCCGAAGATACCGGGAGGACGGTCGGGCGTCCAAGTCCTGACCGTCCGTCCCGCGTATAACTATATGATATTTAGTGGGAGGTGGCAGAACGGAAGAGTACCGTTTCGTTGAATGAAATATTCTTGTTCGCTTTCGTTGCGTGAATTCCATTTTTAAACAAAATGACGAAAACTTCACTATTTTTAGGCTTTTTTGTTTGACTATTGTATTAAAGTCTAGGAATTCAAAAATTTAACTAGGTGGAATGAAACTCAAAATCTTTTTGCCTGCGGCGTCGTTTTGCTCTATTTTATTTTTTCATTTTCGTTTCCTTGGGAGCGAAATTTTATTTTGCTCAGCTTTCGATGAAACGAAATTTTGGAATTAATTTATCAAATTTTGTTTCAGTCAATTATCATTCGGTGAAAGTTTCTCGAATATTTTTATTTCTTACTCTTTTTTGTTTCTATAATAGAATCTCTAAATTGCAAAAAAAGAATTAGTAAGTTTCAAAAATAATTCTAATTTTGTATTTATTCAGAAAAGTACGTGAATTTGCTGGATTTCACGTGAATTACCAAAAATAATTTTTTGGGAAAAAATCAAAGAGAAAATTTTTTTCGTGTTTTAAACACTTGTGTCCATATTAAACTGAAAAAAAACTACCTATTCTTGTTTTATGACTAAATAAATATTCTTGAATTTTTCTTATATCTCAGCAAAATTTAGAAATTTTTTATTTTCAGAATTTGGCCAAATAAATACTTCATAATTTACCCATAAATATATCATTCAATAAAAATAACTAATTTTTTAAACAAATTCAAAAAATGTATAAAATTAATTCTCAATTTATATTTTTACTGTATTTATTAATTATTTTTATGATTTATTACACAATGGCTCCCGCTCCTCCAGTGCGCAATACAGCTCCAGGTAATTCACCTGGAATTGGACATTGACTTGGTCCACTGCGGATAGTTAAATTGTAAATATAAATTTTTTTAATAACAAAATTATACATATGTATAAATGTCTAAATTCTCTAAAATGGACCCCTCCTTCCAGAGAAGGATTTAAAAAATAGCCAGTTCATTTCTCTATTTCTTTAATCGTCTATTTATTTTTAAGGCAGCTAAATCATAGCCACGTAACTGGGCTACCGGGGAGAGCCACCGGACTGGAGTTTCACCTCCTCTTATAATAACACTTAATTTGTAATCCAACATAATTTTGGATTTACAGTTTTTTTGGGTAGAAACCACAAGCAACTGGGAGTGACCATACATTGAAGTAGAAATATAAATTTTGCGATTTTTTAGTCTAAAGAATAACAATTTAGCGATAACAAAAAATATTTGTTATATAGTTTAAGATCCCGTCCCCAAATAATTATTACACAAATTCAAAAGTAATCACAAAACCTGGGAAAAATTAAAATGAATAAATGCGTGAAACTAAACTTTAATTATTACCCAGAAACTTAAAGTATTTTTATTTTAACCAGGAAAGTTAAAAGTGGAACAAAATAATGGGATTGGGAATTTGGCAAAAAATCAAACTTTTCTTTGGAAACAAACATTAAATTGGGCTGCTCTTCTTTGAATGTTTTGGAATTAAAAATCTATCGAATTTTACATAATATTTTCCTTTATTCTGAAATAAATTGTTAATTGTGGGAAAATAAATTGTTATGAACTTTTTTCGATTTATTTAAGTGCCAATAAATATAAAATGAAACTGGCATAAATAAGAACAAATAAACGAAAATATTAAAAACACATTTTAAAATACACTATTGTTCTGAAATTTCTCATTTTAACAAAAGTTGTAAGATAATTCAAAGGAGAAGAGATCTACAAAATTTATTGGGTTTTTTATTTTAAAAAATCAAGATTTTTTTGGAAACAAACAAATTTTTTTCCTGTTATCGCCCCTTACTGTTATCGACCCACATTTTATTTTCTTTCTCCTTCTATTTCTTAATATTTACAGAACGGTCAAACTTTCTTCAATCACCAATTTTATTGAAATTCCCGTCCTAAATATTTCAGTTAGACTGAATCTTTGTACTTGTACCTTGTACTTGCAATCAAATAAAGCCTGCCAGACTCATTAATAAAAATCTTGTACATGTACCTTGTCACTTGTCCATCATCACAGGCCAATACAGACTCAGAAATAATAGCATAAAAATTTCTGAAAACGAGATAACTGGAGATTTTACTAAATTTAATTCAATGTATAATTAATCTTAAGATCAAGAATAAGCCTGATGATATTAATGATGATGTGAAAAAATTGGGACGGCAATGATGTGATTGTATAATAACTGAGTCATCATACACTTAAAAATATTTAATCAGATAATGGAAATATGAATCTTTCTGTTGGCAAAAATTAGTGAAATTTATTGTAAATTATTATTATAATTATTTCGAATATATTTTAAATTTTATCTATAAACTGCTACCAATTGCTATATTATTTATAAATAGCAGATAAGATGTTGGAAATTTATTGTAAATTATTATTATAAGTATTTCGAATATATTTTAAATTTTATCTATAAACTGTTACCAATTGCTATATTATTTATGTATAGCAGATAAGATGTTGGAAATTTATTGTAAATTATATTTATAAGTATTTCGAATATATTTTAAATTTTATCTATAAACTGCTACCAATTGCTATATTATTTATAAATAGCAGATAAGATGTTGGAAATTTATTGTAAATTATTATTATAAGTATTTCGAATATATTTTAAATTTTATCTATAAACTGCTACCAATTGCTATATTATTTATAAATAGCAGATAAGATGTTCTATGCCAATAAAATAATAATATTCTTTTAATATTCAACGAGCTAGAATAGACTTTATTGGCATAGATTGTATAAGTCACTTCTATGCCAATAAAATAATAATATTTTTTTAATATTCAACGAGCTAGAATAGAATTTATTGGCATAGATTGTATAAGTCACTTCTATGCCAATAAAATAATAATATTCTTTTAATATTCAACGAGCTAGAATAGAATTTATTGGCATAGATTGTATAAGTCACTTCTATGCCAATAAAATAATAATATTCTTTTAATATTCAACGAGCTAGAATAGAATTTATTGGCATAGATTGTATAAGTCACTTCTATGCCAATAAAATAATAATATTCTTTTAATATTCAACGAGCTAGAATAGATTTTATTGGCATAGATTGTATAAGTCACTTCTATGCCAATAAAATAATAATATTCTTTTAATATTCAACGAGCTAGAATAGAATTTATTGGCATAGATTGTATAAGTCACTTCTATGCCAATAAAATAATAATATTCTTTTAATATTCAACGAGCTAGAATAGAATTTATTGGCATAGATTGTATAAGTCACTTCTATGCCAATAAAATAATAATATTCTTTTAATATTCAACGAGCTAGAATAGATTTTATTGGCATAGATTGTATAAGTCAACGAGCTAGAATAGATATGCCAATAAAATAATAATATTCTTTTAATATTCAACGAGCTAGAATAGAATTTATTGGCATAGATTGTATAAGTCACTTCTATGCCAATAAAATAATAATATTCTTTTAATATTCAACGAGCTAGAATAGATTTTATTGGCATAGATTGTATAAGTCACTTCTATGCCAATAAAATAATAATATTCTTTTAATATTCAACGAGCTAGAATAGATTTTATTGGCATAGATTGTATAAGTCACTTCTATGCCAATAAAATAATAATATTCTTTTAATATTCAACGAGCTAGAATAGATTTTATTGGCATAGATTGTATAAGTCACTTCTATGCCAATAAAATAATAATATTCACTTCTATGCCAATAAAATAATAATATTCTTTTAATATTCAACGAGCTAGAATAGAATTTATTGGCATAGATTGTATAAGTCACTTCTATGCCAATAAAATAATAATATTCTTTTAATATTCAACGAGCTAGAATAGAATTTATTGGCATAGATTGTATAAGTCACTTCTATGCCAATAAAATAATAATATTCTTTTAATATTCAACGAGCTAGAATAGAATTTATTGGCATAGATTGTATAAGTCACTTCTATGCCAATAAAATAATAATATTCTTTTAATATTCAACGAGCTAGAATAGAATTTATTGGCATAGATTGTATAAGTCACTTCTATGCCAATAAAATAATAATATTCTTTTAATATTCAACGAGCTAGAATAGAATTTATTGCATAGATTGTATAAGTCACTTCTATGCCAATAAAATAATAATATTCTTTTAATATTCAACGAGCTAGAATAGAATTTATTGGCATAGATTGTATAAGTCACTTCTATGCCAATAAAATAATAATATTCTTTTAATATTCAACGAGCTAGAATAGAATTTATTGGCATAGATTGTATAAGTCACTTCTATGCCAATAAAATAATAATATTCTTTTAATATTCAACGAGCTAAAATAGAATTTATTGGCATAGATTGTATAAGTCACTTCTATGCCAATAAAATAATAATATTCTTTTAATATTCAACGAGCTAGAATAGAATTTATTGGCATAGATTGTATAAGTCACTTCTATGCCAATAAAATAATAATATTCTTTTAATATTCAACGAGCTAGAATAGAATTTATTGGCATAGATTGTATAAGTCACTTCTATGCCAATAAAATAATAATATTCTTTTAATATTCAACGAGCTAGAATAGAATTTATTGGCATAGATTGTATAAGTCACTTCTATGCCAATAAAATAATAATATTCTTTTAATATTCAACGAGCTAGAATAGAATTTATTGGCATAGATTGTATAAGTCACTTCTATGCCAATAAAATAATAATATTCTTTTAATATTCAACGAGCTAGAATAGAATTTATTGGCATAGATTGTATAAGTCACTTCTATGCCAATAAAATAATAATATTCTTTTAATATTCAACGAGCTAGAATAGAATTTATTGGCATAGATTGTATAAGTCACTTCTATGCCAATAAAATAATAATATTCTTTTAATATTCAACGAGCTAGAATAGAATTTATTGGCATAGATTGTATAAGTCACTTCTATGCCAATAAAATAATAATATTCTTTTAATATTCAACGAGCTAGAATAGAATTTATTGGCATAGATTGTATAAGTCACTTCTATGCCAATAAAATAATAATATTCTTTTAATATTCAACGAGCTAGAATAGAATTTATTGGCATAGATTGTATAAGTCACTTCTATGCCAATAAAATAATAATATTCTTTTAATATTCAACGAGCTAGAATAGAATTTATTGGCATAGATTGTATAAGTCACTTCTATGCCAATAAAATAATAATATTCTTTTAATATTCAACGAGCTAGAATAGAATTTATTGGCATAGATTGTATAAGTCACTTCTATGCCAATAAAATAATAATATTCTTTTAATATTCAACGAGCTAGAATAGAATTTATTGGCATAGATTGTATAAGTCACTTCTATGCCAATAAAATAATAATATTCTTTTAATATTCAACGAGCTAGAATAGAATTTATTGGCATAGATTGTATAAGTCACTTCTATGCCAATAAAATAATAATATTCTTTTAATATTCAACGAGCTAGAATAGAATTTATTGGCATAGATTGTATAAGTCACTTCTATGCCAATAAAATAATAATATTCTTTTAATATTCAACGAGCTAGAATAGAATTTATTGGCATAGATTGTATAAGTCACTTCTATGCCAATAAAATAATAATATTCTTTTAATATTCAACGAGCTAGAATAGAATTTATTGGCATAGATTGTATAAGTCACTTCTATGCCAATAAAATAATAATATTCTTTTAATATTCAACGAGCTAGAATAGAATTTATTGGCATAGATTGTATAAGTCACTTCTATGCCAATAAAATAATAATATTCTTTTAATATTCAACGAGCTAGAATAGAATTTATTGGCATAGATTGTATAAGTCACTTCTATGCCAATAAAATAATAATATTCTTTTAATATTCAACGAGCTAGAATAGAATTTATTGGCATAGATTGTATAAGTCACTTCTATGCCAATAAAATAATAATATTCTTTTAATATTCAACGAGCTAGAATAGAATTTATTGGCATAGATTGTATAAGTCACTTCTATGCCAATAAAATAATAATATTCTTTTAATATTCACGAGCTAGAATAGAATTTATTGGCATAGATTGTATAAGTCACTTCTATGCCAATAAAATAATAATATTCTTTTAATATTCAACGAGCTAGAATAGAATTTATTGGCATAGATTGTATAAGTCACTTCTATGCCAATAAAATAATAATATTCTTTTAATATTCAACGAGCTAGAATAGAATTTATTGGCATAGATTGTATAAGTCACTTCTATGCCAATAAAATAATAATATTCTTTTAATATTCAACGAGCTAGAATAGAATTTATTGGCATAGATTGTATAAGTCACTTCTATGCCAATAAAATAATAATATTCTTTTAATATTCAACGAGCTAGAATAGAATTTATTGGCATAGATTGTATAAGTCACTTCTATGCCAATAAAATAATAATATTCTTTTAATATTCAACGAGCTAGAATAGAATTTATTGGCATAGATTGTATAAGTCACTTCTATGCCAATAAAATAATAATATTCTTTTAATATTCAACGAGCTAGAATAGAATTTATTGGCATATTTGTATAAGTCACTTCTATGCCAATAAAATAATAATATTCTTTTAATATTCAACGAGCTAGAATAGAATTTATTGGCATAGATTGTATAAGACACTTCTATGCCAATAAAATAATAATATTCTTTTAATATTCAACGAGCTAGAATAGATTTTATTGGCATAGATTGTATAAGTCACTTCTATGCCAATAAAATAATAATATTCTTTTAATATTCAACGAGCTAGAATAGAATTTATTGGCATAGATTGTATAAGTCACTTCTATGCCAATAAAATAATAATATTCTTTTAATATTCAACGAGCTAGAATAGAATTTATTGGCATATTTGTATAAGTCACTTCTATGCCAATAAAATAATAATATTCTTTTAATATTCAACGAGCTAGAATAGATTTTATTGGCATAGATTGTATAAGTCACTTCTATGCCAATAAAATAATAATATTCTTTTAATATTCAACGAGCTAGAATAGAATTTATTGGCATAGATTGTATAAGTCACTTCTATGCCAATAAAATAATAATATTCTTTTAATATTCAACGAGCTAGAATAGAATTTATTGGCATAGATTGTATAAGTCACTTCTATGCCAATAAAATAATAATATTCTTTTAATATTCAACGAGCTAGAATAGAATTTATTGGCATAGATTGTATAAGTCACTTCTATGCCAATAAAATAATAATATTCTTTTAATATTCAACGAGCTAGAATAGAATTTATTGGCATAGATTGTATAAGTCACTTCTATGCCAATAAAATAATAATATTCTTTTAATATTCAACGAGCTAGAATAGAATTTATTGGCATAGATTGTATAAGTCACTTCTATGCCAATAAAATAATAATATTCTTTTAATATTCAACGAGCTAGAATAGAATTTATTGGCATAGATTTTATAAGTCACTTCTATGCCAATAAAATAATAATATTCTTTTAATATTCAACGAGCTAGAATAGATTTTATTGGCATAGATTGTATAAGTCACTTCTATGCCAATAAAATAATAATATTCTTTTAATATTCAACGAGCTAGAATAGAATTTATTGGCATAGATTGTATAAGTCACTTCTATGCCAATAAAATAATAATATTCTTTTAATATTCAACGAGCTAGAATAGAATTTATTGGCATAGATTGTATAAGTCACTTCTATGCCAATAAAATAATAATATTCTTTTAATATTCAACGAGCTAGAATAGAATTTATTGGCATAGATTGTATAAGTCACTTCTATGCCAATAAAATAATAATATTCTTTTAATTTTCAACGAGCTAGAATAGAATTTATTGGCATAGATTGTATAAGTCACTTCTATGCCAATAAAATAATAATATTCTTTTAATTTTCAACGAGCTAGAATAGATTTTATTGGCATAGATTGTATAAGTCACTTCTATGCCAATAAAATAATAATATTCTTTTAATATTCAACGAGCTAGAATAGATTTTATTGGCATAGATTGTATAAGTCACTTCTATGCCAATAAAATAATAATATTCTTTTAATATTCAACGAGCTAGAATAGATTTTATTGGCATAGATTGTATAAGTCACTTCTATGCCAATAAAATAATAATATTCTTTTAATATTCAACGAGCTAGAATAGATTTTATTGGCATAGATTGTATAAGTCACTTCTATGCCAATAAAATAATAATATTCTTTTAATATTCAACGAGCTAGAATAGATTTTATTGGCATAGATTGTATAAGTCACTTCTATGCCAATAAAATAATAATATTCTTTTAATATTCAACGAGCTAGAATAGATTTTATTGGCATAGATTGTATAAGTCACTTCTATGCCAATAAAATAATAATATTCTTTTAATATTCAACGAGCTAGAATAGATTTTATTGGCATAGATTGTATAAGTCACTTCTATGCCAATAAAATAATAATATTCTTTTAATATTCAACGAGCTAGAATAGAATTTATTGGCATAGATTGTATAAGTCACTTCTATGCCAATAAAATAATAATATTCTTTTAATATTCAACGAGCTAGAATAGATTTTATTGGCATAGATTGTATAAGTCACTTCTATGTCAATAAAATAATAATATTCTTTTAATATTCAACGAGCTAGAATAGAATTTATTGGCATAGATTGTATAAGTCACTTCTATGCCAATAAAATAATAATATTCTTTTAATATTCAACGAGCTAGAATAGAATTTATTGGCATAGATTGTATAAGTCACTTCTATGCCAATAAAATAATAATATTCTTTTAATATTCAACGAGCTAGAATAGAATTTATTGGCATAGATTGTATAAGTCACTTCTATGCCAATAAAATAATAATATTCTTTTAATATTCAACGAGCTAGAATAGAATTTATTGGCATAGATTGTATAAGTCACTTCTATGCCAATAAAATAATAATATTCTTTTAATATTCAACGAGCTAGAATAGAATTTATTGGCATAGATTGTATAAGTCACTTCTATGTCAATAAAATAATAATATTCTTTTAATATTCAACGAGCTAGAATAGAATTTATTGGCATAGATTGTATAAGTCACTTCTATGCCAATAAAATAATAATATTCTTTTAATATTCAACGAGCTAGAATAGAATTTATTGGCATAGATTGTATAAGTCACTTCTATGCCAATAAAATAATAATATTCTTTTAATATTCAACGAGCTAGAATAGAATTTATTGGCATAGATTGTATAAGTCACTTCTATGCCAATAAAATAATATTCTTTTAATATTCAACGAGCTAGAATAGAATTTATTGGCATAGATTGTATAAGTCACTTCTATGCCAATAAAATAATAATATTCTTTTAATATTCAACGAGCTAGAATAGAATTTATTGGCATAGATTGTATAAGTCACTTCTATGCCAATAAAATAATAATATTCTTTTAATATTCAACGAGCTAGAATAGAATTTATTGGCATAGATTGTATAAGTCACTTCTATGCCAATAAAATAATAATATTCTTTTAATTTTCAACGAGCTAGAATAGAATTTATTGGCATAGATTGTATAAGTCACTTCTATGCCAATAAAATAATAATATTCTTTTAATATTCAACGAGCTAGAATAGATTTTATTGGCATAGATTGTATAAGTCACTTCTATGCCAATAAAATAATAATATTCTTTTAATATTCAACGAGCTAGAATAGAATTTATTGGCATAGATTGTATAAGTCACTTCTATGCCAATAAAATAATAATATTCTTTTAATATTCAACGAGCTAGAATAGATTTTATTGGCATAGATTGTATAAGTCACTTCTATGCCAATAAAATAATAATATTCTTTTAATATTCAACGAGCTAGAATAGAATTTATTGGCATAGATTGTATAAGTCACTTCTATGCCAATAAAATAATAATATTCTTTTAATATTCAACGAGCTAGAATAGAATTTATTGGCATATTTGTATAAGTCACTTCTATGCCAATAAAATAATAATATTCTTTTAATATTCAACGAGCTAGAATAGATTTTATTGGCATAGATTGTATAAGTCACTTCTATGCCAATAAAATAATAATATTCTTTTAATATTCAACGAGCTAGAATAGATTTTATTGGCATAGATTGTATAAGTCACTTCTATGCCAATAAAATAATAATATTCTTTTAATATTCAACGAGCTAGAATAGAATTTATTGGCATAGATTGTATAAGTCACTTCTATGCCAATAAAATAATAATATTCTTTTAATATTCAACGAGCTAGAATAGATTTTATTGGCATAGATTGTATAAGTCACTTCTATGCCAATAAAATAATAATATTCTTTTAATATTCAACGAGCTAGAATAGAATTTATTGGCATAGATTGTATAAGTCACTTCTATGCCAATAAAATAATAATATTCTTTTAATATTCAACGAGCTAGAATAGAATTTATTGGCATATTTGTATAAGTCACTTCTATGCCAATAAAATAATAATATTCTTTTAATATTCAACGAGCTAGAATAGATTTTATTGGCATAGATTGTATAAGTCACTTCTATGCCAATAAAATAATAATATTCTTTTAATATTCAACGAGCTAGAATAGAATTTATTGGCATAGATTGTATAAGTCACTTCTATGCCAATAAAATAATAATATTCTTTTAATATTCAACGAGCTAGAATAGAATTTATTGGCATAGATTGTATAAGTCACTTCTATGCCAATAAAATAATAATATTCTTTTAATATTCAACGAGCTAGAATAGAATTTATTGGCATAGATTGTATAAGTCACTTCTATGCCAATAAAATAATAATATTCTTTTAATATTCAACGAGCTAGAATAGAATTTATTGGCATAGATTGTATAAGTCACTTCTATGCCAATAAAATAATAATATTCCTTTAATATTCAACGAGCTAGAATAGAATTTATTGGCATAGATTGTATAAGTCACTTCTATGCCAATAAAATAATAATATTCTTTTAATATTCAACGAGCTAGAATAGAATTTATTGGCATAGATTGTATAAGTCACTTCTATGCCAATAAAATAATAATATTCTTTTAATATTCAACGAGCTAGAATAGAATTTTTTTGGCATAGATTGTATAAGTCACTTCTATGCCAATAAAATAATAATATTCTTTTAATATTCAACGAGCTAGAATAGAATTTATTGGCATAGATTGTATAAGTCACTTCTATGCCAATAAAATAATAATATTCTTTTAATATTCAACGAGCTAGAATAGAATTTATTGGCATAGATTGTATAAGTCACTTCTATGCCAATAAAATAATAATATTCTTTTAATATTCAACGAGCTAGAATAGAATTTATTGGCATAGATTGTATAAGTCACTTCTATGCCAATAAAATAATAATATTCTTTTAATATTCAACGAGCTAGAATAGAATTTATTGGCATAGATTGTATAAGTCACTTCTATGCCAATAAAATAATAATATTCTTTTAATATTCAACGAGCTAGAATAGAATTTATTGGCATAGATTGTATAAGTCACTTCTATGCCAATAAAATAATAATATTCTTTTAATATTCAACGAGCTAGAATAGAATTTATTGGCATAGATTGTATAAGTCACTTCTATGCCAATAAAATAATAATATTCTCTTTAAAACTATTAATTAAAAATTTTTGAAGATAAAATTTTAGAAGATAAAATGTTTGACTAAATAACAGAAGAAAAGGGTAAAATTTTTACATAATCTCAAAACTATTAATTATAAAATTTTAGAAGATTAAATGTTTGACAAAATAACAGAAGAAATAACAGAATTTTAATTTTTTGTTTAATCAGAAGGTTGGGAAGAATGATTGTCATTGAGAGAAAAAACTAAATGGATTTTTGGATGCAAAAATATCCCTAATAGATACACATAGCGTTTATTTTGAGAAATATAGTCATGTTAATATTTCTGATCATAACACACACAAAAATTTTTCTCTCCATTTATAGCTTTTAGAAATTTTTTCTGGAAATTCACGTGAAATCCTGCAAAATTTCACACAATTTTCAGATTAAATACAAAATTAAAATAGCTTATGATATTTATAAATTTTTCTAAAGCATCTGCAATTTCTAAATTTATTTTGATCAAATTTAGCTTGGAGGAGATAACCAAATTTTGAGTAAAAAGAGATAAATTTAGTAATAATAAAAATAATATTTTACCGAAAGATAATTGACCGAAACTAAAAAAAGTGATTTTATATAAAATTCATCTTCCAATCCCGCTCATCCATCGGTACAAAATATAGCTATAATTGATCAATTAGTCCTTAAAATTCAGAAAAATAAAAATTTTTCCCTTATTCTTCATGTATCATTGTCGAAGATATTGTAGACTTTCAGAAAAATTGAGAGGGAACATAAGTCCCATCAACTAATCCCGATATTAAAGAGCATAATACATTAATCATTAATTTTCAATAAAAAATAATCCGCGTAATGAATGAGGAGGTTTCTAAACATAAGAGGTTCCTGATAATTCAAAAATTATTGTCTACAGCTGAGTAATGAAATCTTAAGATTTCAGAATTTCTTTCCAGCGTCTGGTCTACAATTCCCTCATGTAGGCATTTAAGTCAATTGTTTATTCTTCGAATTGTCCCGTTTGCAAAATCTTAATAATTCTTTATATTTAAAATATATAATAATACTTTATATTTAAAAGCTTTAATAAAAGCTTAAATAAACTTTCCAAAATTTTTTCTCTCAAAATTTGGCCGGATAAATACTAGCAGAATTTACCCATAAAAATATCATTATTCATTTAATAAAAATAAATAATTCTTTAAATAAATAAATTTATAAAAAATGACTAAAATTTATTCCATTATATTCTTAATTTTTTTAATAATTAATTTTATGAATTATTATATAATGGCTGCATTCCGAGATACCCAACCAGGGCATTCACCTGGAGCTGGACATTAAATTGATGGAAATTGTAATTGAATTTTTAATAACAAAATGATGTATTCCGTTATTTCTCTAAAATAGCCCATTCCCTCCTTACAGAGGAGAGAATGGGCTCTTTGTTTATAGCTAGATATAAAAATAAATAGCAGGAAAGTTTTGGACACTAATCAAAATCTTAAAATTTCTGAATATAAGTTTTGATCATAAAAAGAAATTTAAAGTATCAGAGCGATGTTGAACCCTGATAGCTATTTCTCCTTTATTATTCCAATAGGTTGAGAGAGAAACAAGCATCTTATCAAGAGAATCAAGCATCTTATCTTTTTCAGACGCCGCTTCTGTATACCCTTAGGAATTTAATATCTCGCTATACTCTTTAATTTATATTTACTGAAATAATAATCCTCGGTAATTATTGTTTCAACCTCTGGCTGAAAATGGTGATTATTGGGATATATTTAGGGAGGAGATAACATCTGCGTATATACGGTACTTTTTATTTAGAGTCTGAAAATTTTGTAAACATTTAAATAAAATATACGTTTAGCTCAAGTTTCGAAGATATTAATTAAAATAAATTAAAATATAAAATTACTATTTAAATCCAGGAAAGGACAAAATGATGTAAAAGAATATGAGGATTTGGAATTTTCGGGGAAAAATGTTAAAAAACTTTCTTTGGTAACAAAAAAATTGGGCTGTTCTTTTCTTATTTGATGGAAAATTGTTTTGGATGAATTTTTTCCGAATTTTTTTTAAATCTATCCAATTTTAATTTTTCTTTGTTTAAAGATAAATTGTTAAATATGGGGGAATAAATTGTTAAAAAAATTTTGTTAATTTTTTTAAAGAAATTGCGAAAATTAAAAAATATTTCTAAGAGAATTGGAAGTATTATGGATTTCAATGTCCATAAAAAAGAACAATTGAACGTATTATTCATATCTCATTTTTAGACAGCCTATAAATTTGAAAAAATCATATCTAATAATGTGTAAAATCACATTATTATTTATAATTTCCAACATACGACACTTATACTTACTTTTCATTTCCGACACCTCAAGCGATTTTGAATTACGTGAACTTTATTTAAATAAATTTTGTTAATCTCAAGAAAACTAGATCTTACAAAGATTATCACAAAATAGTTCCAGATCACTCTTTCTCTCTCTCCTAGATTTGAAATTATAAGTTATGATTTCTCTCTCTCTCTCTCCCAGACTCTCTCTCATACCAAGGGATTTCTTGATTTTAAAAAATTCTTTAGTAGTCCTCCTCCTCTCAAAACATTTTTAGAATTTATTTTCTCTTAAACCTTTCAAGAAAAAATCATTCCAAAATTAGCTTCTTTTGTAGTTTTTTAATTTAGCACGTTCACAATATTGCACTTAATTTAAAAGTGTATTTATTAATAGAACCTCTTTCTCCCCTACAAAATTTAGGTCAAAACAGATGATGGACTGTCCATTCTTCCGTTCATCTTCTTCCATTATTTCGTAATATACCACACAAACAAATTTAGTTTATATTAGCCTTTGTAACAACCATCTTTCCTTATTTGCGCTTGTAAGCGCGACTGAAAATAAGCGAGAAAAGGGAGGAAGATGAACTTGTATGGGAGAAAAAAAACTTTTTATAAATAATTTTGTGAATAGAGACATTAGAATTTGAAAATTTCTGAAGGCTCGCGAACAGAGACCAGACTGCGAGAGTCATAGTGGATCAAGAAGAAATCATCTTATTACCCAGATTTTTGATTGAAATCTCGTCTCGATCCTATCTTTACTTGCGACTTTGACAGAAAAACCCCATCATAGCTAAGATTTGTCTTGAATTACACGGTTGATATGAAAGCATAAATGACAGTCACCAGCAATCATGGTATGAAACGGGATCTCTCAAGGTATCAGTCTTAATTTCAGTCTACATATACTCGAATCCCTTATATAGTAATGCTAAACATTGAGGTAGAATTATGGTTAAATATCGTTCGATAACAAAAATCGAAATTGTTCAAACAACCATAGAATTAATTGAATTTAATTTCCACCCTCCTCGCCCACCCTACCCTCTTCCATCACCTCCACTGTTCATCTTCTTTTGAACAAAAAAATTTTTTGTTCATTTCCTTCATATATTCTCGTAATAAATAAATAAATTTATTTTTGCGGTAAAAGTTCATTTCTAGAACATAATTAATTTAATAATTTATGACAAAAACAATTTTTAAAAATATTAAAAATAATGGAATTGAAGAGGATAATGAAATAACTGATAATTCTGATAATAATTTAAATAATTTACAACAACTTAAAAGGCCAGATTTGAAAGGTTAGAGATTTTAGAATTTAAAATTTTGGTAGGCTATTAGGTGGAATAACTGCTTAACCAATACTCTTAATTTAAGGTACTTTCATTATAAGATAACCCTCGATTTTGGATCCCCTCTATTTATGGTACCCTTCGTTATAAGGTAACCCTCGATTTAGGGTCCTTTAGATCTAAGGGTCCTCTCGATTTAAGGTACCCTTCGTTATAAGGTAACCCTCGAGTAAAGGTCCCCTAACGACCCCCCCCCCCACCCCATTATAAGATTAGATTTTTATCTCTTAAATATCTCCTGTAGTGAGATCGGATTTTAAATTTTTTTTTAATTTAAAAATTTTACAAAAAAGGCGTTTTTACTTGTGCAATATGCCGTAAACAGTTCTGTCATTCCTCCTCCCTAAGCCGCCATAAAATGCAGGCGCATGTGAAACGTTCGAAATGCAGACTATGCGGTGAGAGAATTCAGAGTAAGTCAAAAAAATTTTAATTAACACTTTTTGAGCTGATTGTGAGTTAAATACATATCATTAAGAGTATCATTTGAGAGAGTCATTTGAGAGAGAGAGCGTTTGAGAGAGTGAGCGATTGAGAGAGAGCGATTTGAGAGAGTTATTTTAGAGAGAGAGAGAGCTTCATTTGAGAGAGTCAATCACCATAGAGCGTCATTTGCGTAGATCCGCAAAGCTTTTTTTTGTGTTGGATAGCCGTTTTTACCCCATTTTCTGATTGAGATTATTTGATTAGGGAAAAATTTGAAATTGTTGGTTTAACTAAAGACACTGCCGGTTCAAATTTGACCTGCAATATATCGGTACTTGGCAATAAAATGTCGTGGTCGATCCTTTATAGAATATTACCAAATGTACATAGAAATTAGTAGACAGTGGACAATGCCCATTAATCTCATTTATAAAAGTCTGTAATTAATTAGGGATTTGAATTTTGTACCGTACCGTACTCCGAGCGGTAATAAAAAAATATATGTACTTCAAAACATTGTACATATTCCATACTGTACTGCCGATAAAGAATAACGTTGATTATCGACAAATACCTTTAGTAGTATGGCACGGCCCTATATAGAATATTACCAAATCATAGCAAATTAGTACACATTAGACCATGTCAATTAAGCTATGATTTTAATTAAGTACTCTATTTAGATAAAATTCTTGATTTGTAACTAAAGTGGAAACACTTCGTTATTTGAAATTCTTTAAAGACTCGATTATACAAAATTTTCAAAAAACTGACCCATTTGTATTATTTCACTAAACATTATGTAATGGCATGTAGGGAATTATTTTTTTACACGGTCATTTAAAATATTTAAAAGTGCATTGTAAATGAGTGAACTAAAATATTAAAAAAGAGAGGGAGGGAATAGAACGATTGAGTGATTTTTTTGGTTATTGCGTGTTTTTGAGGTTAATCCGGCCTTAGGCCTTTTTTTCGTTTCTTCTTCTCATTTTGTGTATTTTTTAAAGTTTATCTCAATTTCCTTTCAGCATCATTAAAATAATTTTTCAAAAATAATTATTTTTAAAAGTATACCCTTTCTGTTGATCTTTTCTTTTATTTTTTCTTTAATTTTTCTTTAAATTTATTTTAAAATGAGAAAAATTTTTTTATCAAAAACACAGTATTAGAGCTTTCCAAATTTTAAAAAAATTTCTGGAACTCGGAACAAACACGGAACTTCCTGGAGCAAGTTTCTGAGCCCGGAAAAGCATCACCTCAATTCCTGCATCCCCTCAATTCAAAATTGACACAGGGGTACGGATAGGTTACACGAATTCAGAATCGAAGCAAGCTTTGAACCTCGACCAGGGCTGCACGCGGTCTTTCTTGTCCTTTACTGACTAGAAAGCCAATTAAAAAATTTAAAAAATTATAAAATTTAGTTTCCTTTACTTTCGTAATAAAAAATTTAAAAATTCTATTTTAGGAAATACTAAAAAATTCAACTAAATAACCATAAAATTTCTTCATGCTGATTTTTGGTCACTCAAAAATACCCTTAGAAAATATACAAAACTTGTGCAAATAATTTTTTATTATAAAATTGTTTTGGCCGAAAATCTAATAAAATATATTGTGTAAATATTAAAATAAACACAACGCCAACACTATAAAAAATTATTTTTATTTTATCACTCTTCTTGGCTTTAATGCTCATTTCTTTTAAATTATTTTTATTATAACAACCATTTATTTTTACTCAAAAAAGTTTATTTGTCATGTACTATGTACAAGACTATTTATTTTCTGAGGAAATAATTTTTTTAAATGTCTTTTAAAGATGTGTCTTCGAAATATAACTGATTTTATGAGATTTGTAGATTATACACAAAATTATGGTCTTATTCTGGTCAAAAAAGCCCGAAAAAGCCCTGGAAACCCGACCCATCCCTGTTTTCTATCTTTCGAGAAAAGATAAGATAGAGATATATCTTACGAGACGTCTTGCTGAACCTTAATGCCCCCTCCAATTTCCTACGTTTTTCATTCAGATTTTTAAAAACTTTTTTAATCTTCGCTTTCCAATATTGGTATTTAAAAAAATACAAAATTTTTTTACTTTAGTTACCCTTCCGGTTTACATTATCTCTTCAGTATAGATGTTCTTATTTAGAGTTGCCGTTCGAATCGGGCCGACATTCGAGTCATCAAGCTTTTGGGCCTCATTATTTCGGGCCAGCCAGACCTATCGAATCTTTTTCATGACAAAAATCAATGTCCGACTCGATAACTCGAACGGAACCTCGAACGGAACTCTCGAACGGAATTAGTCTTAAAGTACTTAAAAGGCTCTAATATACTTTACTTACCTTAAATTTTGCTTTTTTAATTATAACAAATATTTTTTCCGTATATAAAAATTCAGGTTCTTCATTGACTTTCACCACAATCACTTTAATAATAATATCAAATCCCGTTTAAACCTGCATTAAGAGAATATAGAAAATTAAACACACACAACTACCTGATAAAAACTGACCCGTAAATAAAAAGAGTACTTTTGAAAGAAAATTCCTTTTTTTAATTATTTTTTTTAACTATTTCCGTCACAAATCAAAAATTTTTAGTTTTAGAAGAAAATCAGGATTTTTTTAAAAATTTTAGTTTGATTAGAATTTGCGTAAATCTGCAATATTATTGCGGACTGCGTACGCAATATTAATTTTTTGTTTTGCAGTTCTCCAAGATTAAATCAAAGACAAATGTAAAGATTAGTGACCGTCAAAATCGATTTTTCCGGACCCGGATCCCGATTCCGGATTTGTAACTTAAAGGACCGGATCCGGCCGGATTTTTTCGGATTAATCCGGTCCGGTTTTAGTCCGGAAATCTCAAAAAATCCGGATTTGGGACCCGGACTCCGGAAAAATCCGGCCGGATCTGGTGTCGGTCACTAGTAAAGACCTCTAGCTGTTTCGAAATTTCGTGATTTTCGACTTTTATTTCGTTTTCTGGCTTTCGAGTTAATTTTTATGGTCAAAATTATGAGATGTCAACTCCAGCTAGGCCGGGACATACCTCTACCAGTTAAAATCGCCCTAATCAACTGTAGTTTCCCTTGGTGATAAATTTTTTTAAAAATTTTGAGTCGGATTAGTCTTCTAATTATTTTACGAGTAATTCTTTATTTTGCCTTTATTTTTTAAATTTCCGCATTTTTTTTCTTTTTTTATCCGCAAATATCAAAAAATTAAATTCCTTTTTTCAACCAATTGACAAATTAATTTTAATCATTTTATCACCTTTTCTTGTTTTTTTTTGCTTGATTGCTTCTCATAAACAGGCGCAACAAGAAATACTATAAAAGAACACAATTCCGGAATTATTCCGGAATTTAGTTTAATTAATTTATTTACTTAATTTTCTCCCCTTTTTAATCATTCTCAAGTAACTTTTTAAACATATGTATTATCAGCGCTAAAGGAAAAAATATAAATTACTAATAAATTAATTGCCCTTCTCAACTAGCTAATTTTTAATTTTTTTCTGAAGCTTAAAATTTATTTTTTAAATTTATGTTTAGTGTTTTTGGGTATTTTTGATTATATTTCGGTAGTTCGTATAAATCTAAATTATTAGCCATTTTTAGTAACTTGATTATATGGCTATGTGGCATGTGACCGTTTTGTATGTACTTTAAGGAAAAATATCCTTGAATCTTTACCAAAAGATACAAAATATCGATATGGTCAAAATAGTACAAGGTTGAGGAGACCGGTCTAGGTGTCCGGAAAATTGGGCTCTGGAAAATTGGGCTCCAAGATTTTTCGGAAAATTGGGCTCCAACTTTTCGGAAAATTGGGCTCCAGCGGAAATTTGGGCTCTACGTGAAAAAAACGGAAAATTGTGCTCCAATTTTTTAGGCGCGGGGAATTGTGGGCGTCAGAGTGAATTTTTGGATTTATTCGAAAAAAATCTGGAATAACTATTTTTGTACTGTTACTTAGTGGGTAGGTCGGCATTTCAAAGCTGAAAATCAGTAAAAAGGAATAGGTTTATGTTACTGTTGTAGAACCCAGCGACCGTTGACTCCCGCGAGGCGCGTGCCGCAAAATCCCGCGCGAAGCGCGGGATTTTGCACAAGCGCCTCGCCGACGCCCATAGGTTTACGTTGTTTGATTTTGTGTCATTTTCTGTTGAAATCCAAAAATTCACTCTGACGCCCACAATTCCCCGCGCCTAAAAAATTGGAGCCCAATTTTCCGTTTTTTTTTCACGTAGAGCCCAAATTTCCGCTGGAGCCCAATTTTCCGAAAAGTTGGAGCCCAATTTTCCGAAAAATCTTGGAGCCCAATTTTCCAGAGCCCAATTTTCCGGCACTCACCGGTCTAAGGCAATCTCGATAAAAAATCGCGGTTATCGAGAGAATTTTCGAGATCTCGATTCTCGTACGACACTCGCAGTCCAGTCTCTAGTACTAAGTGTACAAATGGTCAAAATTGAAGTGTCTATAGCAGTGTTGCACCGGGTACAAAAAAATCTTCGGGTACGGGTCACGGGTATCGGGTTGGAAAATTTTCTTTTCGGGTTACGACTACAAAAAATGCCAGGTTTCGGGTATCTGGTTTTGGGCGGTAACCATGGTCTTAGGATAATAATGTAGTTTCCGAAGAGTCAAAAATGTACAAAATGTCCATTTGGCAGAAAGTCCACTGGATCCGAAAAAAATCATTTGTTGCCAGATACCCATCAGTTTTATTTATAAATATTCCAAATTTCTTTATAGAAAAAAGAAAATCATAATATCCAAATTTCCAAAAAGAATGTCCAACTAAAACGTCATCATCTAATTTTTTGTTGTTATTCCCGCGGTCGTCTTCCCGTTGCTTTCTCTCCCTCTCTTTCTATTTAATAAATAAAATCCTCTTTTTTGCGCAATTCTTTTTTAATTTATTCCCCGACTAGTTTTTGGTGCTTAGGCCAAAAATATTTTAAAAAACAAGAAATTCCCTTCTCTCCCTTCTTTTCTCTTTAATATTTTTATCTCATTAGGCAAGGAGGGGATATTTATTTAATTTTTAATTTATTCTCGTATATAAACAGGATAAAACGCCAAAATGCAAAAAAAGTCTTTAATTGAGCACATTAATAGATTAATTCTATCGCGCAATAATATAAGAGTTCATCGTCTCGATATTAGCTAATAGTAGAGAGAAAATTGTTTGAGGAGATGAAAGCTGTTTTTTGGTGGATTTTTATGAATGCTTTGAAAGTTTTGATAATCAGTTGGGTGTGATATTTGGATGGAAATTTTATTTATTTATCTGTTCTTGCATGGATCTCTGAAATGTTACGTTGCTAAAATGCGACACAATGCCATCTTGGGAAAAATTAGACAAAACGTCACATACAAAAATTGGACAAAACACCACACCTTCAAAAATTGGACAAAACGCCACACTTTCAAAAATGGGACAAAACGCCAAAAGTAAAAAATTGGACAAAATGTCACTAGTACAAAATTTTGACAAAACGCCATACCTGCAAAAACTTGACAAAATGTCTCCTTACGAGAAATCATTATTACTGTAAATACTGTAATCTCTTGTAACTTTTATTGCCAGAAATAAAACAGCAATGCTTGGAAATAATAGAAAATAAAGGAAATAGAAGAAGAAAAGGAAAATTGGACTTGATGTGATGACGTGATTTCTTTTCGGCTGTTTGTGCAACTTTATTTTATTGCGTAAATCGCGCAATAATTGTTTGAAAAGAAAAGTTGTTTTGTTATTTAGCATAAAAAAGAGGATTTATTTTGAAAAAAGAGACAAGAGCGGATATTTCTTTCTTTTATCTTTCATTTTTTTATTGTTTTTTTGTTTCTTTCTTGTTCATTTTCTTTTATTTTTAAACCAGACAGACAACTCGTCGTCTCCCCTGTTTTTAATAATTTTTGGAATTCTTTTTTGAAAAATTAATTTCTTGGTTATTCAACATTAATGTTGTAGAATGCCATTAAATTTAAGTGGATTATTTCCCTCCCCATCTCTGTTGAACTGGCCTAAACTAACGTACAAATTAAATTTGACGTAAAGTCGAACAGTAATCCATGAACTGAATCGTACCTTAAAAAAGGTTTATTGTTACCAGACATAGTGGGTTACCCGATGTCTGAAAGCCGGACAAACGATGACATTTTTTCGATCCGAAACCTGATCTGGAGAAATTTTGAAAACCCCGATCCGATAAATTTAAGGTATGCTTTTTAAAGTTTGGTTGGCCAATAGGCGAGGGAGATGTCAGGAACACTCTTCACGGAGGGAATACTTTTCACAATTAGTGATAGACCGGGTTGAAAAGTAGAGCCTAGTACGAAAAATAGACCCTAAATTTTCAACCCGGTCTATTACTGATTGTAAATAGTATTCCCTCCATCAAGAGTGTTCCTAATAGCTCCCTCACTTGTTGGCCAAACAGATTTTAAAAAGGATACCTTAAATAAGCTCTATTATTGTTCAGTTAATGGTGTTTTTCGATAATCTCGAAGGAAAAATTTTAAAAAATTTTAATTTTGCTCGAGATAATTATCTCTCAAGATTATCATCTCGTACTGAACACTAAGCGAAGTTTCGACTGTACTTTAATTTTTAGTATTTTTTTTAATTTTTTGGTTCAAATGTCATTGTCCATTAAAATCAACCCTTTTCCATCTCTTTTCAATCTCCCTATTCATTTAAATTTTCTCCCAATTTCTCCCAATTTTCATCATTAATCCCTTTATTCCTTCCAGTTTCCCCCTTTTCCCCTCTTTAATTATTTAAAATCTAGTTGAAAAAAACTGTTCAGTTTTCGCCTTAACTTGTCTCATTTTTGATGAGGAGAGTGGAAAGTTGCGCTAAAAAACGTTCTATTTGTTCCGGTTCATTTTTTGTTTTTTTTAAACATTTAATTAATATTTGTTCATTTTTCGCTTTATTTTATAAAGGATTAAAAAATAAAAAATATCTTTGCAACAAAATTATTGTCGTATCCTTTAATATACATACTTTAATTTTAAAACTAAAATTGACTTTAAGATATTAAACTAGAGACTGGACTGGGAGTGTCGTACGAGAATCGAGATCTCGAAAAATTTTCGATCTCGATAATCGAGATTTTCGATCGAGATCTCATTTCGTTTCTATTGATTGACTATACCTTATTCGAAAAAAACCTTAAGTCGCTATTCTAAGACCTAAATTTTTTAAACTCTAGACAGACTGTAATTAGATATGAGTGGCATGAGAGGGATCCTCTGAGGGATTTTCAGAGATCTTTGATTTTTTCAATTTGAGGGATTGTTGGATCCTGGGATTAATACTGTAGAAAAATCCTGTAGAATCCCATGCATATGAAAATAATTTAAGAAAATCCTTTTCTGATTCTTACGGATTGCGATTTTAGCAAGACAAGGATGAATACACCCCTAGAAAATTCTTAATGCCGGATTTATGCGTCTTTATATTCTGTATATTTAATACTTTTCATCATTTCTTTCCCTTACATATTTCATACCGTATTTTCTCATAATAAATAATAATTCTAAAAATTAGGGAATGAATGGCGATGTTTTAGACAATTCTGTTTCTTCACTAATAACTTTAGAATCCTCAGAAAAATCACAACAATCATTCAATTATTCCTCAACTAACAATAATTCTAATAATAATGACAACGGTTTAACCTCGGTTTTACACGGATTTATAGTTAACGGTTTAGCTTTGACTGCAATGATGAAAACAGAAATGGGGGAGAATGGGGAGGGGGAACAACAACAAAATAATTCTTTGGAAGAGATTAATGAAGAAATTAATGAAGAGATCAAGCTAAACAAGACAATTCAAAGCACTAGCTCTTTCAAACCTCAAAACAATTTAAATTTTAATAATTCTTGGCGTTGTGCCCAACAAATGGAAGAAAATGACATTTCGTCCCATTTTGAGAGAAAAAAGTTTTTGAACGCAAAATTTGGATTTTTTGAAGAAAATGGAAAGGAAACGAAGAAAAATTGTGAAGGTATGGATTTTGGAAGAGTAAACAACTCGAAGCTTCAAGAAGAAGACGATAACCTTCAAAATTTTCAATTAGAAAAATTCAAGAAAACAAACAATTTTTCCCTCTTTTCTACCAAAATGTTGATGACAACAATGAATGATTTGGTAAATAAGGATGGATTGGAAGATCAAATGTCTCATTCGTCCTACAAAAATAATCTAAGGGATATTGACGTTAATGAGGACGAGGATAATTTAAAAAACGAAATAAACAGAACGCCAATAACAAACAGAACGCCAACAACAAACATTATGCCAACCACGAACATGCCTAAGAAGAAGAAGAAAAAGCCTTACAAAGAATTAACCTTAGAACAAAAAGTCGAATTAATCCGCCTCGCAGAACGCTGCACAAATTTAAGCCAAGCAAGTATAGCAGAACGATACGCTATTGCAAAATCAAATGTTTGTAGAATTTTGCAAAGAAAAACGGAATATGTTAGGGCCTTGGAATGTGCTGGGTTTGCCGGTTCGAGGAAGAGAAAATTGAGGACAGCAATAAATTTGGGGGAAGAAAATTTGGAATTGATTAATGGGGAAGTGAAGAATAATAAAAATATTGTTGGTGGGGGAAGAGGAGGAAGAAATAATTTATTTGTGGATGTTGAAGAGGAGGAAGAATTGAATAATAACGACAATTGTTTTAATATTCTGTGTGATAAAAAAGATATTGATAAATTAATTGAAAGAAGTTGGAAAAATGAAGAGATTGGGGCAAGTTTGGATTTGAATGGAAATGAAGAAGAAGATGATAAGTGGTTTTTGAGTTGATACAGTCGAATCTCGATAACAAATCTCTCCCACATAGTTACTCTCTTTATTAGGTATACACAATTTGGTCCCAGGTGATGTGTAGATTTCACCCCAAATAGGAAGTTTCTTCCACCTAGACGTTGAATTAATTTGGTCTCTATGTTAACGTCTTGTCGAGATCCGACTGTATAGTTAGTTATGTTAGGGGATGTAAACAGGTTTCGAGATTGCGAACAGAATATTCCCTGACAATACTTAAGTCTAGAAATTTGGAACAATTGTCACGTGTTCCCAAACGATTCTAATGATGGAATCCTTTTTGCGACAAAAAAGAGTAAAGAGAACTTTCCAATTTCTTGACGAAAAATGAAGTCTAGAAATTGGAACAAGGATTTCTTTTGGTCATGTCAAGTTTTGAGTTCTTAATCGGTTAAGTTCCTTGATGTCCTCCTCTCCCTCTCAATCCACCCTAGATTATCCGCAAATGTCAATCGAATGTTAAGCTTTAAAAATAGAATTAGTGTGAAAAAAAATTTATTAATTCTCTCTTTTTAGGTGGTACATCTGCCTTAAGTTCTCATATGTCTACAGTACATTGCCAGAAAAGCCGCCGTGTTATTTTATGCCGTTGTTGCAATCTGGCATTTCGTGATAAAAATGAATTACAAAAACATTTAAAAGTAAATTTTTATTTTATTTAAAGATGTTGGAAAAATCCGAGCCTTAATTCAGCTCGTAACGAGAGTAGAATCCGAAATCCGGAAGATCCATTTCTTTGAGCAGTATTAGTTGTTGATTTTTGTGTACCCAAAGTGTGTCTCCATTGATATAAGAATCGCCTAGACAGCTCCAATGTCTCCCAACACCACTCCCTCCGTGTGGCTAACTTGTGTAGTTTCACCCTGTCCATCTCCCTCTCTGGCCAACTTGCGTAGTTCCCCCCCTTCCTATCCTCCTCTCCCTCTCATTTCACCCTCTTCAATGTGTACAAACATCTCAAAAATGTTCTTTTATTAATATAAGAGTCTAACCTATGGAATTAAATTTAAAAAATTTCATCTTAAAGGACCGTAATAACACATCAAATGATGGCACTTCCTCAGAAGATGTATTACTGCCAACAATCGAAAACCATCATCCACCAAATTCTCCAGAAAAACACCAAAATTCCCAACATGAAAATGCTAATGGAGAGCAAATAGAAAAATTTAATAATTCAAAAAACAGCAACAAAATTCAGTTTTAATAAATTTAATTTTAAAAATTAATTTAATTAACTAATTTAAGGGTAGTCGAGTCAGGTAATAGAACCAACGAAAATGTTGAGGATAATTCAACAATAACATCAGCCTTCCAACTTTTACAACAACAACAACAACATTTTATATTAGCAAATTTATGGAGCAACATATTTAGCCGCCAACAAACAGAACAAAATACACAAGAAAACACAACAATAAACATTGATAATTGCAACAATGAAAATGGAATGGTAAATAAAACGAAATCAGAATTTATTAAAAACATGTTGTTTTAACACAAAAATCAGAACTTATTATAAACATGGAGAACTAAAATGCAAAAATCAGAATTTAACAAAAACATTAGAATTAAAATATCTGAATTTATTAAAACCCTCAGAACTAAAAGAAAAAATCAGAATTTATTTAAAACATGCATTAGTTTTATATTTAAATCAGAATTTTATATAAACACAGAAGAAAAATACAAAAACCAGAATAAATTAAAAACAAAAATCAGAATTTATATAAATCAGAATTTAATAAAAACATATAGCTGAAAAATACAAAATCCAGAATAAATTAAAAACAAAAATCAGAATTTAATCTAAACAAAATACAGTTCTCTTCACAACATGGTCATTCTGCAGTGTCTTCAACAAAAACAAATGAAAGTATTAATATTTTTAATTGTCTAAATTCCTCATGTTCAACTTCCTCAAATCATTGTTCATCATCTTCTTCCTCTTCCTCCTCTGTAATTGTTCAAACAACAAAAATCGCAACAAACAAAACCTCAACTTTAACCTCTCCCTCCATAATTAATTCCTCTTCCCCAACAGATTCGGAAAATGATTTAATTTTAACCACAAATACACATTCGATTCTAAACACTAATCATCGCCCAGAACAAACTTCGAAAGAACAACAATGTGTGCAATGTGCCCTGTTAAAACCAAAGTTGCTAGCAGTCAATGAACGTTCAACCTATTTGGAAGCGTGCAACACAACATTTCAAGTAAAACAAAGAAAATAATTTCAGAACGCAATAATAAATAATAAAATACAAAATCAGAATTTATTTAAAACATACTAAATATATAAATATTTCATATGAAGCAGAATTTAATCAAAACATTGAAAATACAAAAATCAGAATTTACTAAAAACATTAAAGATACGAGAAAACTAAAATCAGAATTTTAAAACAAACTTAGAATTTATTAAAAACATTAGTATAAATCCTATAGAAATCAGAATTCAATAAAAACATTAAAAATACAAAAACACATTTTACCCATATTTATTTAATCAGAATGAATTAATACGCCTGAATGCCAAATGTCTTCTTGCCGAACAGTGCATTCGCCGACTCGAATTAGAACTTCGCCAATGGCGTGAGCGAAACGAAGTTCTCCGCTATCGCCTTCTAGAGTGCCGCGAGAAGGCACTGGCTGTCATTGGAGGAACACACATAAATGGGGCTGGGGGAAGTATTTCTACGGCAGATTTGAGCACTTTTTTGGGAGATATGTTGAAAATTACTCTTATTTAAATTTTAATTTATTTATTTTTATAGGGCATTAATTTATTTATTAATTTAAAAGTCTTTCAATTAATTAAAAAATATAGTTTTTCACTTAAAAAAATTTTTTAAAGCTATTTTAGCAATAAATTAATTATATTTAAAGTGCAATTACTAATTAATTTTAATATTCTATTTATTTTTAAATATTTAATTTTAATTAAATAAATTTGTTTTTTAAAAAGAATTTAGGTAGATAAAATAATATAGTATTTTTAAATAAGTTTCTGGTTTAGTAAAATACATTTTGAAATAAAAATTCTGATGTTATATGAACAGATTTTAATTTTTTTATTAAATCAGAATTTTGAAAATCAGAATTCTGATTTTTATTAAATCAGAATTTTTTATCTAGCCAGAATTTAAAAATCATAATTCTAGTTTTGCAATATTCTGAGTTAATTTTTTAATTCATTAATTTACATTATAAATAAAATAATAATATGTATTTGTTTAGTGTAAAGAATAAAAGAAAAAATAAAAAGTGAATTAAGTGAAAGAATAATATAAATAAAGGTGTTCTTTTGTTAAGTATTGTTTTTGTTTTTTATAAAAAATTATAAATGTATATTCCAGTTTTGACATAAATTAAGATAAATAAATATTAATGTTTAATGATTAACAATAACTTTGAGGTTAATCATTTATAAAGGAACAAATTTTCTGTTAAATAATAATTAAAGGTACATATGATTGAACTTCGTCCTCCTCCTTTTTTCACTTTCCTCAAAATTTACTAATAGTCAGACTTAAAATTTGTTGCAAATATTACTCTATGTCCATAAGTGCCAGTTCTGCTTTTTAGAACTAATAGTCCGGTACTGTGCGTGTGTACCATAACTCTGTATGGCTAGAGTTCTCTATCTTAAAAATTTTTATGAGATTATCCTCTGATATCTCCCCAACTCACATAATATTCGTCATTAATCTATGTTATCTCTTTAAACCTCCTTGATCGCTTCAAATTACACGATATTCTCCGTAGGCCCCGATAATTCGTTAAACCTGATAATAATTCGTTAAACCGTTATACCTGGTATAAATTTTGGGTAATTGTGCCACCCCTGCTCCCAACGTTGGAAAGGATTCTAAAAATCATAACTGATGCTTATACCTTAGAGTAGGGTTTGTAACAAATTTTAAGTGTGACCATTTTTAAAACATCAAGAGTAGAAAATAAAAGGCGATCTAAGTTCAATTTTACCTAATAAAGCAGTTATCGTATTTTCTCGATTAATTCCCCTCCATCGAATAATTCCCCCTCTCGATTAATACCCCATGCTAGAGTTGGATTGAAACAATAATTCCCCACCCCCAAATACCTTACTGCACGTTCAAATGCCAAAACTCGAATAATTCCCTGTCCTCGATTAATTCCCCATGCCATGGAATGGTTCAAAAAAACTTATTCCCCGGGGGAATTAATCGAGAAAAAAATATAATTTTAAATATTTTTATATCCAAAATCTTTTTAAATATTAAAAATGAATTTTGCCGTATTTCTACTTTCTATATTTTTATCTGGATTTGTATTATATGAATTTTCGTTTGGATGTTGTTGTGATTGTTGTTGTTGTAACAACACAACTCAAATGATGAATGTTAGTGGAACTATGGTTCCTATGAATACGGGTAAGATTGAAACTTATACATAAATTAGACTCATTCACAAATATTTTTTGAAGGTATTAATTACCGTAAATGCTGAAATAATGTCCCTATCTCAAATAATTACCCCCGCCCTATTTTTTACCCTTATATCCGGAGATCGAAAATATAATTACCCCTATTAAAAATAGTTATATAATAATTAGCGTTTCTAAAAAAGCTCAAATAATTACCCCGCCCTTTTAATTACCGATTCCAGCGGGAGGTTGAAACAATAATACTATAAATAATTATTTTAGCAAATACGGTAAAGGTTTTTCCATTTAAAATATTTAGTAAAAATTATTTCTATTTAATTATTAGGGGTCGGATTTTTAGGTTATAACCTATTTTCAATAAGAAAAGCTCAACTCCGTTGTTATTTTTTATATTTTTTACAGAAACTTTCAACTATTGGGATCTATTTTAAAGTCTTACAAACTAGAATAGGTTGTCTATTTAGCATGCTTTTATGTTTTTATCACTTTTTTATCACCTATTTTTGATGATTTTTCGTGAAATTTTGATTTCCTATCAATATTTCTTATTAATATCTGAAAATTCTAAATTTTTTCATGAAATTTTTAATTTTTAGAGAAATATTTTTTCAAAAATTCAAGAAATTTTTTAAAGTAGATTTTCCGTGTGAAAAATTGAAAAATAGGATTCATTGAAAATTTGAAAAATAGGATCTAAAAATAGGATACTAGAACGTATTCGGCATTGCTGCCTTTTTATTTGGCCCATTCTTCGATTTTTTTGCAACTTATTTTCTTACTTTAGTCAACTAATTTGGCATTTTATGCAACCTATTTAAGTACCTATTCTAAGGCTTTTACAACCTAAAAATCCGATTCCTATTAATTAAATTACTCTTAAAAATAAATATTCCACATATATAGGAGGGTGTGGATGTGACTGTTGTTGTGGGGGTGGCGGCAGTGATTCAACTGCTTTGCTATTGGCACTCTTAGGAAAGAAGCGCCGCAAGAGGCAATTAACTTTTCCGCTTCCTGCTCAAACAAATATATCGGTAGAAGCAAATAAAGAAAATCAAGCAAGAAATATGAGTGAAATAAATAGAGGCAAGAAACAAATTCTTCAAAAAATCCTAAATGTTAAAAATTTAAGGAATACCGATATGAATTAAAATTTTTAAATATACGATAACATATTCAAGTGATAATTTTTTTAATTATTAAAATTTTTGCTAAGTAAAAAAAGTTTCAAAAATTTATCATGCCAAAAATTTATTTAAATATTTAAAAAATTTATAAAAATATTAGAGTTCGTTATTTTCAAGTTTCCGAGCCCGTTATCTGAGTTTTCTTTGAAACAGGTATAGGCCGTGTTTTCCGAGTTATTTCCTTTAAAGGCACGAAAAATAGATTTTATCAAAGCTAGGAAACCCGTCCTGTTCTCAGGCCAGGTAATAACGATTAAATTAATTTCTAAGGAGATTCTGTTTAAAAAATTATATAGGACCTTCTCCGACATGGACGATTTTTTAACGATAAAAATTTTTTTGTTAAACTTAAGAAAAATAGGTGAAGTTAAATATTTGAAAAATTTATATAAATAATAGAGTTCGTCATTTAATATATGTAGATCGTCGTTTTCTGGTCTGGGCCGGAAAACATCGGAAAATAATTAATCTATTTTTATGGTCTGGACCTGGTCTTCATTCTTATTAATCGGATTTTAAAATTTAAAATGATCATAAAATCATATCTGGTGTTTTTTGTATTGTTACCTATTGAATTAGCAATTTCAAATTTATATCTTAATAATTTAAAAATTAAATCTAGTCCTGTTAAGAAACGAACAAACAGTTTACAAACAAAGCAAAAACTTTTTATTTGTTGATTTAAACATTTACATTTTAATTTTATCAAAAAATTTTAAATAATTGTAAATCAATATTCAATAAAATAAAAAGGGCATTATGACACGTAACGTTATTTAATAGCATGACATCCATTATCCATTCATAATCGCATTTCAAAACTCTAATAAATATTCAGTAACACGTAGCGTTATCATGACACGCATGCTTAATAAGCGGCATGAGATTCCATATCCATTCATATTAACATTTCAAAACTCTAATTTATAAAAATAATAATAAAATCTAATAAAAACTAAAGTTTTATTAACTGTGTATTTTTCTATGGCTACATAAAACGCAAGAAAAAACACTATCCAAATCCGTCCGTATTCGATATATCCGCGTATATACAGATATTATTCGTATTCATAAACTTGTCTTTTGGAGAGATTAGAATATCGATGATGATTAGAATGGCATATCGCAACTATGTTCAGATATCGATGACTAAGGGTAATATCGGGGGGATTAAATAAACGGATTAAGAACAGATAACGAAGGATTTGGAAGGCTTACTAAGGTTATAGATCATTATGAGAAGTTGGTGTGATATCGGAATACCTTAATATAAACATAAGAGCTTCAGAAATCAAAAAATCTCAAATTCCCCGACTTTCAGGGACGGGGGAGGGGACCAACCCTACTATACAGGCGCATGAAAACACACGGAAAACGGGACTAAAAACATTGAATGCTTTAAATTTTAAATAATAATTTAACTAAAGGTGTCAGGTTACTCATAGTATTTTTATTTATTAATTTCCATATTTAAAATGCACAAAAATTTTTTAGAAATGATATTTAAAACTAAATTTCTCATTTTCTTTAACTTGCTTCAATTTACTATTTTTGTTAAATCTGTCGATTACGATGTCCATCTACAATTTAAAGTTAATCATTTGGAAAATGATAACTACAAAAATATTAGAATTGAATGCCAATCTGACACTCACTTGAACATAAATTTTGTCCCAAATTCGGTTGCTACAAACATTTACGAGGGAAAAGCATGCCCCGGAAACAAATATAAATTAGTTATAGCCAAACAAAATGAGGTAAATTTAAATTAACAAAGTACTGTCTAAGGGTTAAAATTAGGGTATGTAGCTCCCGTCCCCCGACGATTTCTTTGGCAAAATCCCGACCCGAACCCAAAAAGCTCTCCTCGACAACCCCCGATCTCCGATACATCCGACCCCGAAGGCTCGGGGTACTACCTTAGTTAAAATTAATGTTTTAAAATCAAGAATGAAGTCAATCGTGAATTTACTTGCCATGAAGTAGAATCAAATGATAGAGCTTCGTTAATACCAAATGACACAACTATGACTGGTGTGATACTTTATACAGTCGACATACAAAGTATCGGGGAAAACCCCTGTAATAAATCCATAATTTATGTTGGCACTGAACTGTTCCAAACAGATAGATTATTTCATTCACATCCTACTGTAGGCAACCGGGCGTTGTCGACCTTAGCTAATAGAAAGATGACATTTATGGAGAAAATTTATGAAGAACCGAAAATTAATCTTGAGGAATGGCAACAATTGCTTCAGATAGAAACGATAAAATTTTTGTTGAAAAAGCTGGAACACACAACGAATTATCACCGTCAGGAAAGCCGATTAAATTCAATCAAGGACAAATTTTATAAATTAAAAAATAGTAAGATATAGCTCTCTTCCCCAAAATAGCTCTCTCGAATCCAAGGAGAATCTGGATCAGACCCAATTCCAATCCGGATAAAATTTTTGTGAAAATAAATTTTATCTGAATGAGTAACTAAAAAATTGTTTGTAAAAAAATATGAAAATTGTTTAAAAATAAATTTTATTTTTAAAAAAGGAAATGCCCCTCAACAAATTCAAGGCGAGGCTAGCTCTTCGGATCCTCAAGGAGAACGAAAAGGGAAAAGAGTTAAATTATTTAATGTTTACATAGATTAAAAGAAAGGTATATGTTACAGAAAAAAACAAGATTGTCTCCGAGATTTTTGAAGAAAGTGATAGAGGATTTTTGATTGGGAATTTTATTTTAAAATTGGGGTTATTTTATTTTAAAATTGGGGTTATTTTATTTTTTTAGTGAAATTGTTACTCTCCGTTTTATGGATGCCGTTTTTAAATCGGGCTGACGTTCGAGTCATTTTTTCGGGCCTCATTTTTATCGAACCGTACCGTTCTAGTCTTTTTCGGGCCAGAAATCAAAGCCCGATTCCGTATTTTCCCGATTAATTTCCACTCGCTCGAATAATTCCCCACCTCAAAACAATACATAAAATTGGTGTTTAAAAAAAGCAATAACATCGGTTTGAAAAACAATCTTATCGTCAGCTGAGAAAATTTATATAGTTTTTTAACTTTATGAGTGTTTGACACAATTATTCCCCTCTCTCAAATAATTCCTTATGCCCTCTCCTTGTCCCCTCCCTCGAAATGTTGGAAGAATAGTTTCCCAGGGAATTAATCGAGAAAATACGGTATTCTCCTTTGAACCTTTATTTTTAATTTTCTTTTAACAAGAAATTTTTTTAAATCCTTATTTGCTTTTACATTTTACACCTTAGCATAAATATTAAAATAGAAGATTTGTATTTTTCGCATAAAACATGTATAAAAACACTGGTTTATATTAAAAGAGTAATAATTTAGAAAGAAATATTTTTTTAAATTAAAAAAAGTTTTTACTAGCTCCATAATTAGAAACTTTATATAAACATAAGAATTTAGGGAAATAAGCCGAGTTCTTTGTAAAATTCTCTGAGAGTTTAGATTTAAGAGATTTTCTAATTGTAATAGATTTTGTTTAATAAAATTTTAATTTGTTTGTGAAACTGTTTCTTTTATAAGAATATTTTTAGAAAATCGTCTTTCTTTTGAGCTTGAAATGGAGGTAAAAAGAAGAAAGATTAAAGAGAAGAACAGAATAGAAATATATAATCTTAGTAGTAAGATGATAGAAACATGACATTTATGGAGGAAATTTATAATTAGGGCGTGTCAAAACATGCAAATGCATATTTTGCATGCGGATATGCCATGAGCTGAAACGCTCAAAAATGGTGTTTTTACGTCTGTACGAACATTAGGGACCGTGTTCCTATAGCATATTTTTGCATATTTCGGTACTTTCATGCATATTTGCATATTGATGCATATTTTGGGAAATTTTGCATATTTTTACCTAAATTTGTACATATTTTGGCATTTTTTGAGAAATTTGTAGTTTAAAATTATTTTTTAGCATAATATAAAATTTTTTCAATAATTTTTTAAAGAAATTTTTTGGAAAAATTTTTTCAAAAAATATTTCTGGAAAATTTATTTCAAAAATTTTTTTCATAAATTTAAAGTCCGTAAAATGTTTTAGAAGTGCTCTAAATTGCTATTTTAAAGACTAAATCATCATTTTTACTTAAAATATTAATTTTTGAAGCACATTTTTACTGTTTTTTGCTGCATATCTCGTGTATATTTTGGGAAATTTTGTGCATATTTAGGCCTTTTTCGGTGCATATATATGCGCATATTTTGGGATTTTCCGTGCATATTTTGACACGCCCTATTTATAATGAAACGAGAATAGCATGAACTTCCATTAGCCTTTCATAATCATATTTCAAAATTTATAAAAACAGAGAAATGGGAAATACTATCTTATATAAACTTAGTAATTTACCTCTACTTAGTAATTTACCTCTATATAAACTTGGTAATTTAGGGAAATAAGCAGAGTTCTTTGTAAGATTCTCTGAAAGTTTAGATTTAAGAGCTTTTCTAATTGTAATAGATTTTGTTTAATAAATAGCATGAGAGTCCATTATCTTTTCATAATCGCATTTCAAACCTTTAATTTATAAAAACTGAGAAATGGGAAATATTATCTATTTTTTAAGGAAAACCTTTTAAGAAAATATAAATCTAAAACCAAATGAACAAAAATATATTCTTTTCAGAAAATGTTCCAAATCCTTGAATCTTAATTCTTTTAATATTGATAGGATCTCTGCTACACTAATTTTGACTGAGTAAGGGTTGCTTATTAACTTAATATTCAGCTTTATTATGCCTTGAAGATGAAATTGTTAAACATGATTAAAGAATAAATTTTTTAATTTTGCGTTTTCTTGTTTTAAATTGCCCCTTGCTCTCACCCATAACGAATAATTATATTTAAAATAAGTCCATATTTTTAAATTTTTCTCATGTACATTGGGTAAAATCTTGTATATTTTGGTAAAATTTAGTAAATTCTCGATTCTAATAACCACTAATTAGTGAATTTAATTAAATTTTATAGTCCTCATTTTAATTTAATAATTTTAGCTAATCGACTTCGCTGCCTCTTTACCTTTATTCTTATATTAAATTTTAAAATTTATTTTAGACAAAATTTTTTCATAATTAATTTCTTCATAAGGTATTCCCATTTTTTTATTTTTAAACGCTTAACTTTATAAACTATCAGTGGAAATTTAATCATTCTGAAGGAGTAAGCCAGGGCTGAATCATTGGTGTGTGTTTCGTATCGGGATTTACCTTTCGGTATCGGATCAGAAAAATCGGTATCGCCCGATTCCGCCCAGGTCTACTAAAAAGAGATGCGTATTGGCTCAGTAACCTTTACATGATATAAAAATTTTTAAAAATCTGAAAAATAGGCGTATAGGCGTCTTGTTTGTTCGGATCTTCATAATATGATCATTAGTGATAAAAATGCACAATTCAATTTAAATTTTACCTTAACTATGGTGTCAGGCCATATATTTTTTATGTGTTAATTTCCAAATTTGATATTCACAAAATTTTTTTAGAAATGATATTTAAAACTAAATTACTCGTTTTCCTTAACTTGCTTCAATTTATTATTTTTGTTAAATCTGACAATGAATTTGTACGTCTTCAATTTAAAATTAATCATCTAGAGAATGATAACTACAAAAATATCAGAATTCAATGTCAATTCGATAATCCTCACTTGAACATAAGTTTCATCCCAAATTCGGTTGCTACAAACATTTACGACGGAAAACTATGCCCCGAAAACAAATATAAATTAGTTATAGCTGATCAAAATAACGTAAATTTAAAATTTAAATTAACAAAGTATTGTCTAATTATTAAAATTAATATTTCTAAATTTTTAAAAACTTTATAAAATTTATTTTTTAAATCCAGAACGAAGTAAATCTTGAAATAATTTGCCCTGAATTATTATCAAATGATATAGCTTCGTTAAAACAAAATAATACAACACTATCTGGTGTAATACTTTATACAGTCAACATTAATGGTACCACTTGTGATAAATCCATTATTTATGTTGAACGTGAATTGTATCTAACTGACAATTTATTTCACTCATATTCTGATAAAACGCATGCGGTGTCAAGTTTAACTACTAGAAAGATAAAATTTATGGGAAAATACTATAAAGAACGTAAAACTAATCTTGAGGAATGGCAACAATTGCTTCAAATAGAAACGATAGAATTTTTGTTGGAAAGACTGACTAACATAAGGAAGTATCCCAAATATATATACCGATTAAATTTAATCAAAAAAGAATTTAATGAATTAAGGAGTAGTAAGAGTATTTAATTTTTAGTGAGTATCTTATATCCCATTAATCCCCCCTTTATCCTTCTTAATTTTTGAATGAAAGTAGAACCAGTGCGATTTTTTGGAGCTAAAAATTTTTTTAATATTAATTAATTTTAGGGTTGCGCCACGAGCGCTCGGTGCGCAATCTAATAATTTTTTGACATAGTTTAATAATTCACTAAAATGGTTGTTGGGAATTCCTATTTCTTACTCTGGATCAGACCCAATTCCAATCATAATAATTAACTTTTGTGAAAATAAATTTGGACTAAATGGGTGACTAAAGAATTATCTATTAAAATATAAAAAATTATTTAAATTTACTTTAAAAAAGGAAATGCCCATCAACAAATTTCTTCGGATCCTAGTTCTTCGGATCATCAACAAATTCAAGGCTTGGCTAGTTCTTCGGATCCTCGACAAATTCAAGGCGTGGCTAGTTCTTCGGATCCTCAAGGAGAACCAAAAGGGAAAAAATTAAATTATTTGGTGTTTTCATAGATTAAAAGCCAGATATTTTTTCCTTCAATCATTATTTTTTAGATTCGGACTCGTAATTGATAAGCACAATACATTTTTGAATGTATATTAAAAATAGAAAAAAATGATTTGTATTTTTTCGTATAAAACATGTCAAACAACAAAGATTTATATTTAAAAAGTGGAAATTTGGGGGAAAAATATTTTTAAAAAATTAAAAAAAAATAATTTTTAAATAGCTGCATCATTAGAAGCTCTATATAAACTTAGGAATTTAGGGAAATAAGCAGAGTTCTTTATAAGATTCTCTGAGAGTTTAGATTTAAGAGCTTTTCTAATTGTAATAGATTTTGTTTAATAAAGTTTTAAACTGTTTCATTTATAAGAATGCTTTTAGAAATTCGTCTTCCTTTTGAGATTGAAATAGAGTTAAAAAGAAAGATTAAAGCGAAGAGAAGAATAGAAATATATAATTTTTAATTGAAATTGAATTAATTTATTTTTTTGTTGAAAAAAAATTTGAAATTAATATTTTATTTCCCAACAATTCCAATTTACATAATTTCAAGGGGGACTTAAAACTTAGCTAACAACCTATTAATCAGAAGCTATTTTTAATTTTTATTTTGATAATTTCAACATTAAATCTATTCCTGTTAAAGAGACAAACGAACAAACTGTCAAACGAATACCTATTAAGTCGGCGTGACCAAGAGTTCAAGATTTTCGAATATTTCAAAATTTAGTATTAAACATTTCCTCTCGTTGAGTTAAAAAGATTAGTAACAAAATTGTCAAGGTTCAGAGATTATCCAGGTAGTTATGCGCCTCTTAGCCGCGCTCCTACTTTGGTGTTTCCCAAGTTTTTGTTACATGTATAATTAAAACTAGAGACCGGCAAAATCGCGTTTGCGGGTTCCCGCGGAATAAAATTTTTTAAAAAATCTTTGCGAGATAAATCCCGCAAAATCCCGCACTCCCGCAAAATCCCGCATTTTAAATTTGCGGGATTTTCCAGAAATCGCAGATTTTCCAGAAATCGAATTCACCATTTCTAGCGCCGCAGGCCATTCTAGCGCCTATCAACAAATTCAAGTCGGAGCTAGCTCTTCTGATCCTCAACAAATTCAAGGCGTGGCTAGTTCTTCGGATCCTCAACAAATTCAAGGCGTGGCTAGTTCTTCGGATCCTCAACAAATTCAAGGCGAGGCTAGTTCTTCGGATCCTCAAGGAGAACGAAAAGGGAAAAGAGTTAAATTATTTAATGCTTACATAGATTAAAAGAAAGGTATATGTTACAGAAAAACTACAAGATTGTCTCCGAGATTTTTGAAGAAAGTGATAGAGGATTTTTGATTGGGAATTTTATTTTAAAATTTGGGTTATTTTATTTTAAAATTGGGGTTATTTTATTTTAAAATTTGGGTTATTTTATTTTAAAATTGGGATTGTTTTATTTTAAAATTGTGGTTATTTTATTTTAAAATTGTGGTTATTTTATTTTAAAATTGGGATTATTTTATTTTTTTAGTGAAATTGTTAAACTCCGTTTTATGGTTGCCGTTTTTAAATCGGGCTGACGTTCGATTCATTTTTTCGGGCCTCATTTTTATCGAACCGTACCGTTCTAGTCTTTTTTGGGCCAGAAATCAAAGCCCGATTCCGTATTTTCTCGATTGATTTCCCCTCCCTCGAATAATTCCCCACCTCAAAACAATACATAAAATTGGTGTTTGAACAAAAGGCAATAACATCGGTTTGAAAAACAATCTTATCGACAGCTGAGAAAATTTATGCAGTTTTTTAACTTTATGAGTGTTTGACACAATTATTCCCCTCTCTCGAATAATTCCCCATGTCCTCTTCCTTCCCCTAATTCGAAAAGATGAAAGAATAGTTTCCCGTGGAATTAATCGAGAAAATACGGTATTCTTCTTTGAACCTTTATTTTTAATTTCCTTTTAACAAGAAATTTTTTTAAATTCTTATTTGCTTTTATATTTTACACCTTAGCATAAATATTAAAAAATAGAAAAAATGGCAGATTTGTATTTTTTCGCATAAAACATGTCAAAAAACTCTAATTTATATTTAAAAAGTGGAGATTTGGAAAAAATATTTTTAAAAATTAAAAAATTTTTTTAAATAGCTGCATTAAAATATAAAAATTTAGGGAAATAAGCAGAGTTCTTTGTAAGATTCTCTGAGAGTTTAGATTTAAAAGCTTTTCTAATTGTAATAGATTTTGTTTAATAAAATTTTAATTTGTTTGTGAAACTGTTTCTTTTATAAAAATATTTTTAGAAATTCGTCTTTCTTTTGAGCTTGAAATGGAGGTAAAAAGAAGAAAGATTAAAGAGAAGAACAGAATAGAAATATATAATCTTAGTAGTAAGATGATAGTAGAAACATGACATTTATGGAGAAACTTTATAATGAAACGAAAATAGCATGAACTTCCATTAGCCTTTCATAATCATATTTCAAAACTCTAATTTATAAAAACAGAGAAATGGGAAATATTATCTTTATATAAACTTAGTAATTTACCTCTATAATTTACCTCTACTTAGTAATTTACCTCTAGTTATATAAACTTAAACTTAGTAATTTAGGGAAATAAGCAGAGTTCTTTGTAAGATTCTCTGAAAGTTTAGATTTAAGAGCTTTTCTAATTGTAATAGATTTTTTTATTAAAGTTATAATTTGTTTTTGAAACTGTTTCTTTTATAAGAATACTTATAGAAATTCGTTTTTATTTTGAGAATGTGTCGAAAACAAAAGAGTTGATCTGTTGTAGTAGTTTAAGAATTAGATTCTCCAACCAATTTCGACCAATTGCAGATTCACCAAAAAATTAAGTCCTAAGCAAAGAAAAAAGTATGGTTAATTGAAATATATAAGATTTAGTATTTTATGACTGGGCGCTACCAGTTTGGTTAAAACAAATTCAAATTAATGAAATAAACAAATTATTTATTAATAAAAATTGTTTAAGTGAAGAAATTTATTTTTTAAAGTGAAGAAGGAATTATGAGTCATATTAATGTAGAAGAGATCCTTTTTATTATTCCTTTTTCCTTCCCTTTTGTTAATGGATTTAAAACTTTCTCAAGCGGTGTAATAAGCGGACTAAACGGAAACTCTTCACCTCGAGCGGCGCTATCTCCCCGATCGGGGAATATAAAATTAAAACCAAATGAACAAAAATATATTCTCTTCAGAAATATGTTCCAAATCCTTGAATTTTTTTTAATATTGATAGGATCTCTGCTTACGAATTTTGACTGAGTAAGGGTTTCTATTAACTTAATAATCAGCATTATTAAGCCTTGAAGATGAAATTGTTAAACATGATTAAAGAATAAATTCTTTCAATTTTGCGTTTTCTTTTTTTAAATTGCCTTTTCGCTACCCATAACGAATAATTATATTTAAAATAAGTCCATATTTTTAAATTTTTCTCATGTACATCTCCTTAAACCTTGTTGACCATTCATCAAAAGCCGAAGCATCTTCGCCATTAAAGATTTGTAGTTGAGTACCACCTGATTCGATTTCAGTCAAAATATTTAAATGAGAATTCTTGGTGCTGTTTTCAGACATTTTTTGTTTGTAGAATTGTTCTTGCCGAAGCGTGACGTATCTCAGTATCCAAGTTCTTTGAAGTTCTGTTTGTCACAAAATACAAAGTAGATAGGATCAAAGACAATAAGAAGTTGTGTAGATATCTGAAAGTCTCAGAAAAATTAGATTATGTTTAGATTATTTTTTGTGAAAAAAAATTTTTTTGTTTAATCTTAACTACCTCTACCAAGTTTCTGACTTGCCAAAGCAAAGTATAAAATGAACAGGTACTACAAGCGCACAATAAAAATAAATAGATCGTTGTAGGTCAGAAGCACAGGTACCAATAAGATTTTGTCTCGCCGAAGCAAAAATATCTCCAAATAATAATTTATGTCCGAATGTGATATGTAGGTGCCTGAAAATCTTTACCAAAATTCAATCTTGCCAAAGCAATTAATATGTGTTGTCTAGTACAAGCAACTATAATTGTTGAAATTGTTGTTTGATGTATATTTGTTTGTAAAAATTAAGATTTTTTCTAAATTATTTAAATAAAATACTAAAATAATGTTTAAAAGTAAAAAGTTAAATTTGTAATACCTAGATAAAAAATATACAGATATTAATTCAAAAAAATAAGAATAGTATTCTCTGGAAAACTAATAATTTAATAAAAATATATTCCACTTTACGAAAAATAAAAAGAGATTATACATTAACGCTTTTCCTTTAATTTACAAAAAAAAAATTCCCAAGCTTTTTTAAGAGGAAAGAATTGAAGATAGAATATAGGCGGATGACAGAAGAGAGGACAAAGTTGATTAAAGATTAAGAAAAAGCGCGGACTTGCCTAGGCAATTAAAAAAAATTTTTTATAATTAATGTGTAATAGCTGGGAAGTAATTTTTGCAGGAAGGCAAAATGAAAGAAATTTATCTATAAAAAATAATTGGTTGTCGCAATTGACTTTTGCGATTTAAATCTGAGAATGTCAGACCTAAAATGTATTTTTATACTTAGGTAATTCCCTTTTTTTTAACATCTTGACTTCCCGAAGGAAAAGTTATTTTTATAAATATTACTTATTAGAAAAAATTGGACAGTTGAATTTTCTATACTTCAGTTAAAAAAAATTTCTTATCAAATTATCATTCTATTAAATTTTCCTAAAACTTAAATCATTTTTAATTTTGCAAAATATTCAGAAAAGAGAAAAAAATTTCTTTTTAAAATTGTAAATTTTAGAATTACTCCAAGTCGAATATTGGTACATAAAAATATTAATTTTATTATTTGTAAATACCTCACAAAGGAAAATGTAAAAGAGATTTCCTTGCCTAGGCAGATCAGAATTTAAAAAAATTCCTTTTTGTTGTTTGCTTCAAATGTGTTGATTTTGTGTGTATTTTGCTTTTGTAATTTATTGTTTTGCTTGCCAAACAGTTAAGTAAATGAGATCATAGCAGATAAGAAGCACAGATAACTGAAATTTTCTAAGAATTAGTTTAGCCTTTAGAAATTTTTTCGGCCCCTTGAAAAATAGTTTTTTTTAATTTTAAATACCTTCACCCACAAAATTTTGCAAAGTTATTAGAGTACAGACACCAGAAACGTAGATCCTCAAGTAAAATTCAGTCTTGCCAAAGCAGAGTGTAGAATTCACAAATATTAGAATTGTAGATCCTTTACTTTGTATGAAGGTTTTTCTCGCCGAAGCAATTAGTGTTGACCAGTACAAAAAATAATTATTGTTGTTTGTATAAAACCGGAAATACCTAGGTAATAAAGATCTAAAAATTTTAATTCAAATATAAACAAAATTAAAAGTTTCAGCTAAAAATATTATTTCAATAAAATTTATTCATAAATAATTTAGAATAATAAAATAAAGAGGGATGACACATTAACCCCTTTTGTTTTTTTTTATAAAAAATAAGTTTCCCAAGATGTATTTATTAATGGAGGAGTATAAGAAAAGAAAGGATATAATCGCAGAAAAAAGGAAGAGAGGATAATGTCGATCAAAGTTTTAGAAAAAAATGCGGTGCGAACTTGCCTAGGCAAAATAAAATCTCTCTTAAATTATTTGTGTAATAGCTGGAAAAAATTTTCTAATGAGAAATGATGAAATTTTTATTTTTCTAGAAAACTAGTTGCTGTGCGCCAAATTTGCGTTTGGTATTAAAAAAATTAAAGAACTAATACGTATTTTCTATACTTCGGTAATTTCAATTTTTCATTCTGTCTTCCCGAAGGAAAAAAAATTAGAATAATCATAATTTTTGTTTCAATAATTAAATTTTTATTTATGGAATTTGGTCTTCCCGAAGGGTCTATTTATTAGAATTCTTTCTTATTTAAATTATCTAAATTCTTTCTTTAGGGAAGCGGGATACTTTCCAACTGAAAAATGCGGGAATGAAAATGGAAAGAGAAAGGGAAAGGGAAAGGACGCGATTTTTCAAAAAATATTTCTTACATAAATCTCTAGCTTTTCACATCAATAGTGCTTTTTTTATCTCACTTATACGGGCTTTCTTAATTTATATTATTTGGGCATTTTATAATCTGGCTTTCTTAATTTTTCTTGTTATCTGGGCTTTCTATAATTTATTTTCATGATCTGGGCTTATATAATTTATTTTCCGAATATTAGGGCCTCCATTAACTTTCTTTAATGGGATTTACTTATATTTAAATCTATTTCATTAAATTATTAGCCCTTTCTTTAATTAGCCCATTTAATTTAGCCCAATTATTTTTTAGCCCTTAATTTATTTATCTAGCCCTTAATTTATATAGCGCTTTTATTTTATGCCCTTTATTTTATTTGCCCTTATTTTTTAAATTAAGCCCATTATTTATTTTAACCTCCGGAGGACATTCTTACTTGCCGAAGCAACCGCGCGGGGAGTTAGCCTATCGCATTCCACCCATCTCTTAATCTTACCGGCCGCCCAGGCCAATGGAAAGTCGCAAAATGCGAACCATCCGGTCGGTGCTACCAGAAACACGGCACGCCAATTGGAGCGTGCTGGCGTGGGCCTTTCCATTAGGGGTATTTAGTAAGACTTAAGTCCGGGATACCTTTCACCTTAATCGGTTAAGCTCTGAGGGTTGATCAGGTCCTCAGGCTTGCCGAGGCATAGATGTTACCGCTATGATTTATAAGCCCCTTTATTCAATAGGAAATACATATTACATTAATGATGGAAATAATATAAGTAAGTGTTAGGCCTAACTCTATCTAATGGGAAGAAAGGAAATCGTTATATAATGAACATAAATGGGCGGCTATTATAAATATTACAAACATGTTTACTGGGAAAATAGTAATAAAGGAATGTAGATTAAAGTGCCCTTTAGCCTTTAAGCTAGACTACACCTTACACTAGAAAGCCCGTCTTGTTCTCAGGCCAAGTATGACCCTGTGTCTAAAAAATTTAATTCTAAGGAAATTCTGTTTAAAAAATAGTATAGGACCTTCTCCGACATGCACGATTTTTTAATGATAAAATTTTTTTGTTAAACTTAAGAAAAATAGCTGAAGTTAAATATTTGAAAAATTTATATAAATACTATAATAGAGTTCGTCATTTAATATAGATCGTCGTTTTCTGGTCTGGGCCGGAAAACATCGGAAAATAATTAATCTATTTTTATGGTCTGGATCTGGTCTTCATTCTTATTAATCGGATTTTAAAATTTAAAATGATCATAAAATCATAACTGGTGTTTTTTGTATTGGTACCTATTGAATTAGCAATTTCAAATTTATATCTTAATAATTTAAAAATTAAATCAAGTCCTGTTAAAGAAACGAACAAACAGTTTACAAACAAAGAAAAACAATTTTTATTTGTTGATTTAAACATTTATATTTAGAAATTAAAAACATTTATATTTAAAACATTTTATTAAAAACATTATTTAAACATTTATATTTAATTTTTATCAAAAAATTTTAAATAATTGTAAATCAATATTCAATAAAATAAAAAAGGGCATTATGACACGTTAACGTTATTCAATAACTAGCATGACATCCATTATCCATTCATAATCGCATTTCAAAACTCTAATATTCAGTAACACGTAGCGTTAACATGACACGCATGCTTAATAAGCGGCATGAGATTCCGTTATCCATTCATATTAACATTTCAAAACTCTAATTTATTAAAAAATAATAAAATCTAATAAAAACTAAAGTTTTATTAACTGTGTATTTTTCTATGGCTACATAAAAACACAGAAAACCCCGGCGGAAAAAAGTGGAGCATTATCCATATCAGTCCGTATCCTGATATTATTCTTAACCATAAACACGTTTGGTGGAGATATTAAGGGAACTACGATGATGATTAGGATTGGATATCGTGACTGTGGGCAGATATCGATGACTAAGGGAAATATCGGGGGGATTAAATAAACGGATTAAGAGCAGATAACAAAGGATTTGGAAGGCTTACTAAGGTTATAGTTCATTATAAGAAGTTGGTGTGATATCGGAATACCTTAATATAAACATAAGAGCTTCAGAAGTCAAAAATCTCAAATTCCCCGACTTTCAGGGACGGGGGAGGTGACCAACCCTACTATACAGGCGCATGAAAACACACGGAAAACGTGACTAAAAACATCAAATGCTTTAAATTTTAAATAATAATTTAACTAATGGTGTCAGGTTACTCATAGTATATTTATTTATTAATTTTTAAATTTAAAATTCACAAAAATTTTTTTAGAAATGATATTTAAAACTAAAATTCTCATTTTCTTTAACTTGCTTCAATTTACTATTTTTGTTAAATCTGTAGAATACGATGTACATCTACAATTTAAAGTTAATCATTTGGAGAATAATGACTACAAAAATATTAGAATTGAATGCCAATCTGATAACACTCACTTGAACATAAATTTTGTCCCAAATTCGGTTGCTACAAACATTTACGAGGGAAAAGCGTGCCCCGAAAACAAATATAAATTAGTTATGGCCAAACAGAATGAGGTAAATTTAAATTAACAAAGTAAGATGGATTGGAGTTATATTTAATAAATTACAAGAGTTATCGAGGGATCTCTTGATCTCTACTTCTCTTGATCTCTACTTTATATCACTTAACCCTTGTGCTTTAGGATTAAGTTTAGTTTTCTTGGAAGATTCTGACTCTTATCAATCCAAAATTTTCTCTCAGAATTAAACCCACGACCCGCATCTAACCTGACGCTTGGGATACCTATTGAATCTGATAAGATTAAAAAGATGCTTTTATAACGATTCAGTGTATTTTTGATTAAGTTTGGTAAATACAATTAGATTTTGAAGTTTTATAAATTTTTTTAAAAACCTCGGTTATCCTCTGACCTCGACCTTGGACAACGGCCAAAATTTGCCCCTCGACCTCGATCTCGGTGTTTCCAGCCTCGGTGATCCTCGGTCTCGGTTTATCAAAAAACCTAGACCTCGACATACTCTAGTTAAAATTAATATTTCAAAAATTTTGAAAAACATTCTAAAATAAATGTTTTAATATCAAGAATGAAGTTAATCGTGAATTTACTTGCGATGAAGTAGAATCAAATGATAGAGCTTCGTTAATACCAAATGACACAACTATGACTGGTGTAATACTTTATACAGTCAACGTACAAAGTATCGGGGAAAACCCCTGTAATAAATCCATAATTTATGTTGGCACTGAATTGTTCCAAACAGATAGATTATTTCATTCACATCCTACTGTAGGCAACCGGGCGTTGTCGACTTTAGCTAATAGAAAGATGACATTTATGGAGAAAATTTATGGAGAACCGAGAATTAATCTTGAGGAATGGCAACAATGGCTTCAGATAGAAACGATAGAATTCTTCTTGAAAAAGCTGGAACACACGACGAATTATCACCGTCAGGAAAGCCGATTAAATTCAATCAAAGACAAATTTTATAAATTAATAAATAGTAAGATATAGTTCTCTTCCCCAAAATAGATTTCTCGAATCCCCAAGGGGAACTGTTACGGCCCCGCTTACGTAGAGGAAGATAACAGAAGTTTATCACAACGAAACTACAAAGAAGATGAAGATTATGGTAGGAAGAATACTAAAACTGGGAGAGAGAACTAACTATTGGCTGGGTTTTTATACTAAACACTTTAAGAGCTGACGCCCATACACAACATAAATAAACTAAAGTAAAAAATATACCTATATAAAAAATATATAAAAATATATGTATAAATAACTAGCATAACATACATAAACTCGACAGTCTGAGTTTAGTTCTTCCTACCACAACCTTCATCTTTTCGTATTTTCTTTGTGCGATAAACGTTCTGTTAGCTTCCTCTACGTAAGAGAGAAAAATAGGAAAAAAGGGAAAAAGTTATAATTCACTAAAAATTTTTTTGAAAGTTTTTTTTTTCTTAATTTGGATTAGACCCAATTCCAATCCGAATAAAATTTTGTTGAAAATAAATTTTATCTGAATGAGTAACTAAAAAATTGTTTATTAAAAAATATAAAAATTGTTTAAAAATAAATTTTATTTTTTAAAAAGGAAATGCCCCACAACAAATTCAAGGCGAGGCTAGTTCTTCGGATCCTCAGGGAGAACGAAAAGGGAAACGAGTTAAATTATTTAATGCTTACATAGATTAAAAGAAAGGTACATGTTACAGAAAAACTACATTTTTGAAGTAAGTGATAGAGGATTTGTGATTTTATTTTAAAATTTGGGTTATTTTATTTTAAAATTGGGGTTATTTTATTTTAAAATTGGGGTTAATTTATTTTAAAATTGGGGTTATTTTATTTTATAGTGAAATTTTACTCTCCGTTTTATGGTTGCCGTTTTTAAATCGGGCTGACGTTCGAGTCATTTTTTCGGGCCTCACTTTTATCGAACCGTACCGTTCTAGTCTTTTTTGGGCATCGAAGCACAATTCCGTATTTTCTCGATTAATTTCCATTCCCTCGAATGATTCCCCAACTCAAAACAATAAAATTGATGTTTAAACAAAAGGCAATAACATCGGTTTGAAAAACAATCTTATCGTCAGTTGAGAAAATTTATGCAGTTTTTTAACTTTATGAGTGTTTGACACAATTATTCCCCTCTCTCGAATAATTCCTCCCCTCCTTGTCCCCTCCCTCGAGATGTTTAAAAAATAATTCCCCAGGGAATTATGCGAGAAAATACGGTATTCTCCAATGAACCTTTATTTTTAATTTCCTTTTAACAAAAAATTTTTTGATCATTATTTGCTTTTATATTTTACACCTTAGCATAAATATTAAAAATAGAAAAAATGGAAGATTTGTATTTTTTCGCATAAAACATGTCAAAAAAACACTGGTTTATATTAAAAAAGTGTAAATTTGGAAAAAATATTTTTAAAAATTAAAAAAATTTTTTAAATAGCTGCATTAAAATATAGAAATTTAGGGAAATAAGCCGAATTCTTTGTAAAATTCTCTGAGAGTTTAGATTTAAGAGCTTTTCTAATTGTAATAGATTTTGTTTAATAAAGTTTTATTTGTTTGTGAAACTGTTTCTTTTATAAGAATACTTTTAGAAATTCGTCTTTCTTTTGAGATTGAAATAGAGTTAAAAATAAAGATTAAAGAGAAGAACAGAATAGAAATATATAATCTTAGTAGTAAGATGATAGAAACATGACATTTATGGAGAAAATTTATAATGAAACGAGAATAGCATGAACTTCCATTAGCCTTTCATAATCATATTTCAAAACTCTAATTTATAAAAACAGAGAAATGGGAAATATTATCTCTATATAAACTTAGTAATTTACCTCTATAATTTACCTCTATAATTTACCTCTACTTAGTAATTTACCTCTATATAAACTTAGTAATTTAGGGAAATAAGCAGAGTTCTTTATAAGATTCTCTGAAAGTTTAGATTTAAGAGCTTTTCTAATTGTAATAGATTTTGTTTAATAAAGAGCATGAGAGTCCATTATCTTTTCATAATCGCATTTCAAAACTCTAATTTATAAAAATTAAGAAATGGGAAATATTATCTATTTTTTAAGGAAATTTTGGAAGAAAATATAAATATAAAACCAAATGAACAAAAATATTTTCTTTTGAGAAAAATGTAGTCGGAAATTCCTAATTCCTTTAATCTTAAATGTTTAATATTGATAGGATCTCTGCTACACTAATTTTGACTGAGAAAGGGTTTCTATTAACTTAATATTCAGCTTTATTAAGCCTTGAAGATAAAATTGTTAAACATGTTTAAAGAATAAATTCTTTTAATTTTTCATTTTCTTTTTGTTAATTAACCCTTGCGCTCACCCATAACGAATAATTATATTTAAATAAGTCCATATTTGTAAATTTTTGTCATGTACATTGGGTAAAATTTTGTATATTTTGGTAAAATTTAGTAAATTCTCGATTCTATTAACCACTAATTATTGAATTTATTTAAATTTTATAGCCCTCATTTTAATTTAATAATTTTAGCTAATCGACTTCGCTGCCTCTTTACCTTTATTCTTATATTAAATTTTAAAATTTATTTTAGACAAAATTTTTTCATAATTAATTTCTTCATAAGTTATTTCCATTTTTTTATTTTTAAATGCTTAACTTTATAAACTATCAGTGGAAATTTAATCATTCTGAAGGAGTAAGCCAGGGCTGAATCATTGGTGTGTGTTTCGTATCGGGATTTACCTTTCGGTATCGGATCAGAAAAATCGGTATCGCCCGATTCCGCCCAGGTCTACTAAAAAGAGATGCGTATTGGCTCAGTAACCTTTACATGATATAAAAATTTTTAAAAATCTGAAAAATAGGCGTATAGGCGTCTTGTTTGTTCGGATCTTCATAATATGATCATTAGTGATAAAAATGCACAATTCAATTGTTGTATTTAAAAATTTTTAATTCAATTTTTGTGTTTTATAATTTTTTGCGGATTTTTGTATAAAATGCGTATTTTTTCGATCAAATTTGCGGATTTTTAAAAATTTAAGATCGAAACCCTGATTTAAATTTTACCTTAACTATGGTGTCAGGCCATATATTTTTTATGTGTTAATTTCCAAATTTGATATTCACAAAATTTTTTTAGAAATGATATTTAAAACTAAATTACTCGTTTTCCTTAACCTGCTTCAATTCATTAATTTTGTTAAATCTGACAATGAATTTGTACGTCTTCAATTTAAAATTAATCATCTAGAGAATGATAACTACAAAAATATCAGAATTCAATGTCAATTCGATAATCCTCACTTGAACATAAGTTTCATCCCAAATTCGGTTGCTACAAACATTTACGACGGAAAAGCATGCCATCAAGGCAAATATAAATTAGTTATAGCTGATCAAAATAACGTAAATTTTAAATTTAAATTAACAAAGTATTGTCTAATTATTAAAATTAATATTTCTAAATTTTTAAAAACTTTCTAAAATTTATTTTTTAAATCCAGAACGAAGTAAATCTTGAAATAATTTGCCCTGAATTACTATCAAATGATAGAGATTCGTTAAAACAAAATAATACAACACTATCTGGTGTAATACTTTATACAGTCAACATTAATGGAAACTCTTGTAATAAATCCGTAATTTATGTTGAACGTAACCTGTTCCTAACTGATGTTTTATTTCATTCATATTCTACTAAATCCAATAAAGCGTTGTCTAATTTAATTACCAGAAAGATAACATTTCTGGAAGAATACTATGAAAAAGTAAAACTAATCTTGGTGAATGGCAACAATTGCTTCAAATAGAAACTATAGAATTTTTGTTGGGATCGCTGGTTCACACAAGGAATTATCAATATCAAAAAACCCGATTTGATTCCATCAAAGAAAAATTTAATGAATTAAAGAGTAGTAAGCGTATTTAACCCTCCTTAACTTTTGAACGAAATTAGAACGAAAGCGATTTTTTGGAGCATTTTTTCTTGAAAATTTTTTTTATTATTACCCCGACCCGTATCCGCACAAAGCGATCGGGGCGCAACCCTAATAATTACAGGGTTTTATAATTCACTAAAATTTTTGTTGAGAATTTATTTTTATTTCTTACTCTGGATCAGACCCAATTCTTATCCTAATAATTGACTTTTGAGGAGATTTATCTAAATGAGTAACTAAAGAATTGTTTATTAAAAAATATAAAAAATTATTTAAAATTTATTTTTAATAAAGGAAATGCCCATCAACAAAATCAAGGCGTAACTAGCTCTTCGGTTCCTCAACAAATTCAAGGCGTGGCTGGCTCTTCGGTTCCTCAACAAATTCAAGGCGAGGCTAGCTCTTCGGATCCTCAAGGAGAACAAAAGGGGAAAAAAGTTAAATTATTTGGTGCTTACATAGATTAAAAGACAGGTATTTCCTCGTTTAATCATTATTTTTTAGAGTCGGACTTGTAATTGACAAGCATAATACAAGCAAAGCTTCTTTCCATATACCACCCTGTAAACTTGTGTTCGGAATACAGTACCGTACTACCTTTACGGAATACCGATAGTACGGTACGGTCCGATCTCTTTATAAACAACATTAATTACATACGGTCCAGGACAAGCTTTACTCTACTTACGAGTAATTCAACTTTAGACTTTTTTGTAAATTAAGTTCCCTAAAATAGTTCTCTCGATTTAATTACTTGAGCTTAAAAAATATTTATAAAAAATTTTTAAGTTTCAGAAAAACAACTGGATTGCCTACGAGATTTTTGAAGAAAAAAGTAAAAGAAGAGTTGTAATTGGGAATTTTTTAAAATTGGGGTTATTTTATTTTTTAGTTAAATTGTTACTCTCCGGTTTTTGGTTGCTTTTTTTCGAATCGAGCTTACTTTCGAGTTATTTTTAACGGGACTACAACCCTACTCCGGTTATTTCTCTCAAATTTTTATTTTCTTCTCGTTCATCCTTTTTTCCTATCTCCTAAAAATTATAAAGTACCGGAATGTTATTATGTAGTATAAAACTTTATTAACATAAAAAACTGAAAACTTTCAAGATACACCATATTTTCTCGATTAATTTTCCCGTCCCTCGAATAATCCCCACCATACAACAATAAAATTCGTGGTTAAATAAAACTTTATGAATGGCTTGGAAAAATAATTTCTCTCCCTCGAATCCGCCACTGATGGGTTGAAAAATAATTCCCAGGGAATTAATTGAGAAAATTCGGTATTCTCCTATGAACTTTTTTTTTAATTTCCTTTTGACAAGTAATTTTTAAATCATTATTTGCTTTTATGTACATTTTACACCTTAGCATAAATATTAAAAAAAAGAGGAGATTTGTATTTTTTCGTATAAAACAAGTCAAAAAACACTGATTTATATTAAAAAATTGATAATTTGTAAAAAAATATTTAAAAAAAATTTAAAAAAAAATAATTTTTTAAAGGGTCTTGTGAATTTTAATAATTATTTAATCAGCGTAACTCAAGAGGGCTCAAAACTTAGCTGCCAACCTATTATATTAACATCTATTTAAATTTGTATTTTGACAATTTCAAAGTTAAATCTAGTTCTGTTAAAGAAACAGCGAACAAATGTCAAACGAATACCTATTAAGTCGGCACGACCAAAGGGTTCAAGATCTTCGAATATTTCAAAATTTACTATTAAACATTTCCTCTCATCGAGTTATAAAGATTAACAACAAAATTGTCAAGGTTCAGAGATTATCCAGGTAGTTATAGCTTTGCGCCTACTTAGCCGCGCGCCTACTTTGGTGTTTCCCAAGTTTTTGTTATATGTATAATCAAAACTAGAGACCGGCAAAATTGCGTTTGCGGGTTCCCGCGGAATAAATTTTTTTTAAAAATCTTTGCGAGATAAATCCCGCACTCCCGCAAAATCCCGCATTTTAAATTTGCGGGATTTTCCAGAAATCGAATTCACCATTTTCTAGCGCCGCAGGCGAAAATTTTTCGAGATTAGAAGGCCATGAGCCAAAATCCTGTATTTTCCAAAAATCCCGCAATATACAAAATATTTTGCGGGATCCCGCGGGATAAATTTTTTTTTAAAATCTTGCGGGATAAACCCGCGGAATAAATCCCGCAAAATCCTGCACTCCCACAAAATCCCGCAAATCGAAAAAAGTGCGGGATTGCGGGAGCGGTATCCCGCAAAATCCCGCGCGGGATCCCGTCCCGCGCCGGTCTCTAATTAAAACAAAACACTTTGTATTTGTTTATTTAAACATTTTTTATATTTAATTTTTAATTTACATATACTTAAAAATTTTTTTTAATTATTGAAATCAATATTCAATAAGATAAAAGGGCATTATGACACGTAGTCTTAATAAATAAATAGTAAGAGATGTCATTAGCCAGTCATACTCGCATTTCAAAATTTAATTTATAAATAAAATTTAATAAAAACTAACGGTTTATTAACTCTGTAAGGCAGAAGTAGTATTAAGAAATAATAAAAGTTGTTAGTCAATTTAATTTTTTGAGCGTTAATTTAAAATTAAAATTCACCAAAAATTTTAGAAATGATATTTAAAACTAAATTACTCATTTTCTTCAACTTGCTTCAATTTATTATTTTTGTTAAATCTTTCGATTACGATGCACATTTACAATTTAAAATTAATCATTTGGAGAATGTTAATTACAAAAATATTAGAATTGTATGCCAATCTGACAACACTCGCTTGAACATAAGTTTCATCCCAAATGCTGTTGCTACAAACATTTATGACGGAAAAGCATGCCATCAAGGCAAATATAAATTAGTTATAGCTGATCAAAATAACGTAAATTTTAAATTTAAATTAAAAAAGTACTGTTTAATGGTTAAAATTAGAGTAAGTCCGAGTCGAGCGAGTTCAAGTTACTTGATTTTTTTGCGTAATCCTGTTCCTTCCTATGGTTTTTGATTTTCAAGTGTCTGAAAATTCTGGAAAAATGTAAAAGTGGACCAGTTTGAGTTTTATACTGATATTTTATCTCCCCACATCTTTTTAGACTAGAAAAACATAAGTTTAGGTGTGTTCGTAAACGAAAGTCTTACCTTCGGCGGATTAAGAGGGATATAGCGGATTGACGAAAATAACTGGGATTTGGATGATGATCTAACGCATTACTGCCAACAAATGCCCAAAACACAGCACTGATGATAAATATTCTTTAGTAAAAGTATTATTTTTATTGAAAATATTTTAAAATACTGTTTTATAAAAATTACTCGAACTCGACCTAAAAAGTGGAGCTCAAGATCGAACTCGGGTTTTTCAAGCTCGGATTACTCGAGCTCAATTTTTCCCAATTACTCTGTACTCGACTTAATCTAATTAAAATTAATAATTCAAAGCTTTGAAAAATTTTCTAAAATAAATTATTTAATATCCAGAACGAAGTCAATCATGATTTTACTTGCCCTGAATTTCAACCAGCTGATTATGTTTCGTTAACACCAATTGATACAACTATAATTGGGGTAATACTTTATACAGTCAACATACAAAGTATTAATGGAAACACCTGTAATAAATCCATAATTTACATTGAACGTGAACTGTTCCTAAATAATTATTTACTTCATTCACTTTCTACTTTAACGCATGTGGTGTCAAATTTGCTTAATAGAAAGATGACATTTATGGAAGAATATTATAAAAATAGTAAAACTAATCTTGAGGAATGGCAAAAATTGCTTCAAATAGAAACAATAGAATTTTTGTTGCAAAAACTGGCTCGCACAAAGAATTATCCCCGTCAAAAATTGGAAGATTTTCAAAACCGATTAGATTCAATCAAAGAAAAATTTGACGAATTAAAGAATAGTAAGGGTATTTAATTTTTAAGTATCTCCTTAAATCCCTTTAATCCTTCTTTATCCTCCTAAATTTTTGAATAAATTAACGAAAATAGAACGATGGCGATTTTTTTAGCATTTTTTCTTTAAAAAATTTCGTTATTTTGTTAGTTATTTTGTTTTATAATAGTTATTTTGGGATAATTTTATAATTCGCTAAAATTGTTGTTAAGAATTCTTTTTTATTTCTTAATGATCAGACCCCATGCCTATTCTAATAATTGACTTTTGTGAAAATTAATTAACCTAAATGAGTAAATAAAGAATTATTTATTAAAAAATATAAAAAATTATTTAAAATTTATTTTCAAAAAGGAAATGTCCATCAACAAATTCAAGGCGAGGCTAGCTCTTTGAATCCTCAACAAATTCAAGGCGAGGCTAGCTCTTCTGATCCTCAAGGAGAACAAAAAGGGAAAAGAGTTAGAGTGTTTGGTACTTTCTTTAATTAGAAGACAGGTATTTAAATATTCAGAATATAAGCTAAGGAAGAATAGTGGAAAAGCTAATAGTCAGTTGTTAAATCAGCTAGTTTGTCGAATGTGAGAGCCTACAGAAGCTGAGGGCTTACTCATTATTTCCTCGCTTAATCATTATTTTTTGTAGTCGGACACGTAGGCGACAAGCATAGCCCTTCAATAGCCCCCCCCCCTCCCCCCCTTCATAGCCCTTCAATCCTTCAATATACCTGCCCAGCATCGCCTCTTAGGACTCGCAAAATCGAAACAAGCTATAATCAACATCAAACAACACGGTCCAGCTTTAATCTTCTTATGTGTAATCAACTCTAGGCTTTTTTGGAAAATAAGTTCCCAAACATAGCTCTCGTGATTAAAATATTTACTTGAGTTTAAAAAAATATAAAAAAATTTTAAGTTACGAAAAACAATTAGATTGTCTACGATATTTTTGAAGAAAAAAGTAAAAGAAGATTTGTGATTGGGAATTTTATTTTAAAATTGGGGTTATTTTATTTCTTAGTAAAAGTGGGACTTTCTGGTTTTGGGTTGCTTTTTTTCGAATGGGCCTATTTTCGAGTCATTTTTTGGGCCTCATTTTTATTGAACCGGACCTGTCGAGTTTTTTAATCGTCCAAAAATTGAAGCCCAATTCGATCCTCGAACAGATATTTTCCTTCTTTCCCCCACATTTTCCTTTTCTTCTCCTTCATTTTTTTTTCTCCTAAAGATTATAAAGTACCGGTATGTTATTGTGTAATATAAAACTTTGTTAACATAAAAAACTGAAAACTTTCAAGATATACCGTATTTTCTCGATTAATTTTCCCCTCCCTCGAATAATTTCCCACTCCAAAACAATAAAATTGATGGTTAAACAAAACTTTATGAATGGGTTGGAACAGTAATTCCCATTCCTAGAATCTATGTCACTGCTGGGTTGAAAAAATAATTCTGCGGGGAGTTAATCGAGAAAATACGGTATTCTCCTTTGAACCCTTATTTTTAATTTCCTTTTAACAAGTACCTATTTTTTAATCCTTATTTGCTTTTACATTTAGCACATTATAATGGATATTAAAAAAATAAAAAAATAGAAGATTTGTAATTTTTCGTATAAAACATGTAAAAAACATTGGTTTATATTAGGGTAGCACAAAACCGTTTAGCTAAACGGTAAACGGGTTTTTGGTAAAATTAAACGGAACAGTATACGGGTCTCAGATAAACGGCATAAACGGTATACGGTCCTTCTAAACGGCGTTTAATTCGTTTAATTTTTTCTTAGAATTAGTTGCTTAAAACGTGAATTTTTGCCTTCTGACACACTAAAATCAAAAAATTTTTGCCCGCGGCGCTGGAAAAAGAATTCTGGCTTTTTGGCTTACTAAATTTCTCAAAATTTTCGCCTGCTGCGCTGAGAAAGGAAGATCTTTATTATCCTTTCAAATCCACAATTTCTCTTCAAGTCCCTCAATCGCTCTAAATCACATTATTTTCAAATTACTCCCACCTTGATCCTCTGATAACCCTTCAAATCCCCTCAATCCTCTTAAATCCCATTAACCACCTTAATCCTTAGATATACTATCGTGATCCCCTTAATCATCTGATCCCCTATAATACCTCATAATCTACCGATATCCCACCTCAATTCTCCGATATATATTCAAATCCTCCAAATCTCCAAAACCACTTATATCACTCTAAACACCAGGCATCTCTTCAACCCTCCTTATCCCTAAAATCCATCGATATGATGAATTTATTGTTGAATTATAATCTTTAGAAAGAGGGATGAAAATAATTGCTGATTTTTCATTGATTTTTTTGAGTTAGGATTTAAACGTTTAACGGGGTCTAAACGGGGTCTTCAAAAATAAACGAAACGGTATACGGGTCTCAGATAAACGGCATAAACGGTATACGGTTTTTTCAAAATTAAACGGTTTTGTGCTACTCAAGTTTATATTTAAAAAAGTGAAAATTTGGAAGAAAAATATTTTTTAATAGCTGCATCACTAGAACTTCTATATACAGGGTGCGCCATAAGTAATTGCACACTTTTAAATTCCTTATAACTTTTTTTGTTGTCAATATTTTTAATCGATTTTATGCTTATTTTTTAGCTCATTCAATTCTCTATTATGGCTAGTCAACGCGATTCTATCGTTTCACTTTATTTGCAAAAAAATTCAGTCCGCAAAATTTCATCTCTTTTGAATGTCCCATATAGCACTGTACAATACACAATCAAAAAATTCTGGTGAAAATTTTTTGGGAGGAAATTTTTTTTAAATTAATTTTTAATCATGGCACAACTAAGAACTTACAAAAAAGTAAAAGACCTCGTTCCGTAAACACTTCCAAGAATATTAAAATGATCAAAAACTGGGTGCACCTCAATTATCGACCCTCCGTAAGAAAAGTGGCTCGTGACACCGGAATAAGTGAGAGGACCGTCAGACGAATAGCTAAAAATAAACTAGGGTTAATACCCTACAAAATCCAAAAAGCACAAATGCTAACAAAAAAACCAAAAAAGTTAGACTTGCAAGATACAAACTGCTCCTACAGTGGCACGCATGTCCGGCCATTCTTTTAACAGACAAAAAAATTTTTACAATAAAATCCGTTCACAACCATCAAAATGATAGAATTAGGACTACAGAATCTCCTCTGTCCGATAAGCTTATCACACATTCCAAACATCCCCAATCTTTCAAGGTTTGGGCCGGTATTTGTGCGTCAGGCAAAAAACCCCTTATTTTCGTGGATTATGGTGTAAAAGTCAACAAAGACTATTACTTGCGAGAATTTTTTTAGCGTGTTCTGAAGCCTCGGTCCAAGAGCCATTTCGGTCGCAGAGTCTGGATTTTCCAACAGGACTCTGCTCCGGCACACAAGGCGAAAGAAGTCCTCGACAAATTCAAGGCGGGGCTGGCTCTTCGGATCCTCAAGGAGAACCTAAAGGGAAAAAAACTAAATTATTTGGTGTTTTCATAGATTAAAAGCCAGGTATTTTTTCGTTCAATCATTATTTTTTAGAGTCGGACTCGTAATTGATAAGCATAATACACTTTTGAATGGATATTTAAAATAGAAAAAAAAAGATTTGTATTTTATCGTATAAAACATGTCAAAAAACACTGGTTTAAATTAAAAAAGTGGAAATTTGGGGGAAAAATATCCTTAAAAAAATTAAAAAAAAATTTTTTTCAATTGTTGCATCATTAGAAGCTCTATATAAACTTAGGAATTTAGGGAAATAAGCAGATTATTTTGTAATATTCTCTGAGAGTTTAGATTTAAGAGCTTTTCTAATTGTAATAGATTTTGTTTAATAAAGTTTTAATTTATTTGTGAAAGTTTTAATTTATTATAAAAAAATATAAGAATATTTTTAGAAATTCGTCTTTCGTTTGAGCTTGAAATAGAGTTAAAAAGAAAGATGAAAGAAGAAAAAATAGAAATATACATATAATTATTAGTGTTTCACCTGAACCGAAATTTTGACAGAAACCGGATCCAATATGAGTTCCGGATCCCGGAACCAGACACCGGAACCAAAAAAACATCGGAACTTTTTGGAACCGGTACTTACGGTGAAACTCTGATAATTATATTTTTATTTCTTTAATTAAAATTGAATCAAATTTTTATTTATTTATTTATTTATCAACATAAAAAAATGTCATCGAAAGTGCGTGCCACTTACTTCGACAACAATGTCGTAGTGTGGCACTTAAAAACGCAATATAAATATAAAAAACAGCATAAAACAACAAAGTCAATGATAATATATAAAACAAAAACACATAAATTAAATTTTAATTGGTTTATTTGTTTAAATAAATATACTCGGTACCGACTATTTTGCGGAAGTGCATTACTTAGATTTTAAATTTAATTTCTGAAAAAATTTTGTCAAATTTAAAGAATTAATTTCTTCAACAATTTTGCTGCGTTTTTCGATGTTTGTCAAATTTGCTGCAAAATTTAGTGGAGAAAATTCAGAAGAATTGCGCTCAAAACTTAGTTGATAACCTATTAAATTAGAAACTATACAAATTTATATTTTGATAATTTCAAAATTAAATCTAGTCCTGTTAATGAAACAAAACGAACAAACAATCAAATGAATATTATGTTTTTGTTATATAAAACAAGGCAAAACTTTTATTTATTTGTTTATTTAAACATTTACTATATTTAAATTTAAATTTTTAGCTAATAAGATTTAAATTATTGTAAATCAATATTCTATAAAATGAAAGGAGGGCATGACACGTTAACGCTATTCAATGGGAGAGAGACTTGGGAGAGAGCATGGGAGAGACTTCCACTAGCCATTCATAATTGCATTTTAAAACTCTAATTTATAAAAAAAATAATAAAATTTAATAAAAAATAAAGTTTTATTAACAGACTTCTATGGATTTGTTGTGTATGGGCGTCACCCTTAAAGTGTTTAGTATAAAAACCCAGCCAATAGTTAGTTCGCGACCCAGTTTTAGTATTCTTCCTACCACAACTTTCATCTTCTTTGTATTTTCGTGTGTGATAAACTTCTGTTATCTTCCTCTACGTAAGCGGGGTCGTAACAGGATTCCTCTTGATATATGTTGTAATTCTATAAAACATATACGTTTTGCATCTTTTTTTATCACAAAGTTAAAATAAAATCTTTGCTTGCAGCGCTAAAAGGGGATGAATTCTGGCATCTTAGCCTTGTCTAAATACAGGCGGCTGAAGTCTACAACGGCTAAAACACACGAAAAACTGGGACTTTTTATAATTTCACAAAAAAATTTTTTAGAAATGATATTTAAAACTAAATTACTCGTTTTCTTCAACTTGCTTCAAATTATTATTTTTATTAAATCTGTCAATGCAAATGTACATCTGCAGTTTAAAATTAATAATTTGGAAAATAATAACTACAAAAATATTAGAATTGAATGTCAATCTGATAACAGTCATTTGAACATAAGTTTTGTCCCAAATTCGAATGCTACGAACATTTATTGGGGAAAAGCATGCCCCGAAGACAAATATAAATTAGTTATAGTTGATCAACATAACGTAAATTTTAAATTTAATTTAATAAAGTACGCTATAGTTTTTAAAATTAAGGGGTTAACCATGAAGACCTATTTACCCTGAAGACCTACAACTTTTTGATCAACTCAAATTATTTATTTATTCTTTCTTTACAAGTTTATTAGGTAAGTCTGAGGGATTAAAGGGTAAAAACGACTTGTAGGGATCAATGGATCCTTGATATCCACCTAATCCCGCTTTATCCCTTTTAAAACTGTCAAATCCGTCTATATCCCCCTTAATTCCTCTTAGTTTATCTTTACCTCCTTTATATCCCACGATTAGACTTTTAAAGAAATAAAAAGTAAAAATTGCGTTGATTTAAGAGTTGTAGATCTTCAGGGTAAATATGTCTTCAGCGTGTAGGTTTTCAGGGGTTTCAGGGGTTTTATTATCCCAACCTATACACACCTCGAGCGTTCGGAGCGCAACCCTTATAATTATATTGAAATGGTTTTATTATTCACTAAAATTGTTGTTTAGAATTCCTTTTATATTTTACTCTTGATCAATCTAACTCCAATTCTAATAATTAACTTAAATGAAATTAAATTTTATCTAAATGAGTAACTAAAGAAATGTTTATTAGAAAATATAAAATTATTTAAAAATAAAATCTACTTAAAAAAAGAAAATGCCCATCAACAAATTCAAGGCGAGGCTAGCTCTTTGAATCCTCAACAAATTCAAGGCGAGGCTAGCTCTTTGAATCCTCAACAAATTCAAGGCGAGGCTAGCTCTTCTGATCCTCAAGGAGAACAAAAAGGGAAAAGAGTTAGAGTGTTTGGTACTTTCTTTAATTAAAAGACAGGTATTTAAATATTCAGAATATAATAAGCTAAGGAAGAATAGTGGACAAGCATACTCGTAAATACATGCTAAACCCTTTTTTTATATACCTGCGTATTTATTACCGTACTGCGGATATAGAATACCTAGAGTTCGGTACGGTCCGATCCGTACCCCGTATTATAAACAACAACAATTTCATCGGTCACGCTTTACACTACTTATATGTAATCTAGACACTTTTCTGTACAGGGTGCGGCAAAAGTTTCCGTACTTTTATTAAGCATAAAATTTATATCAAATATTATTATTGGAGCAGAGACTTCCATGGATACGATTTATATCAAAAGATGCAATTAAGAGGGATTGCAACTGGTCTGGGACTCAATTACTGTGGTTGAGTGCGCGACCATATTGGGCAACTTCAGTATGCGTTTAGACGCGTATATCTTGGCGGAGGGAGGATATTTCGGAAATTTGTTATAATCTTTCTTTTCCTTAGATATTAATGAACACTATTTCATAGATTTTATAAAATTTAAGAAAACATTTGAAATAAATTTTATGCTTAACAAAAGTACGGCAACTTTTGCCACACTCTGTAAAATAAGTTCCCCAAAATAACTATAGATTTAAATATTTACATGAGTTTAAGAAAATATTCATAAGAAATTTATATGTTACAGAAAAACTACTAGAGTGTCTCCGAGATTTTTGAAGAAAAAAGTGATAGAGGATTTGTGATTGGGAATTTTATTTTAAAATTGGGGTTATTTTATTTTTAAATTGGGGCTATTATATTTTTTAGTGAAAGAGGTACTCTCCGGTTTAGGGTTGCATTTTCGAAACGGACCGACGTTCGAGTCATTTTTTCGTGCCTCACTCTTACTTAACCGGGCCATTCGCATCTTTTTCGGGCCAAAAATTAAAGCCAGATTCATCATTCGAACCAAATCAGGCCAGAAACCCTACACCAGTTCCCCCACGTTTTCATTTTTTTCTCTTTCATTCTTTTTAAATTTCTCCTAAAAATTTTCCTAAAAATAGATCAAGACAAACATAGTAAGGGTTCTTCTCCAATTTTCGCGACGGGGACGGTGGTCAACAGTACTTATTTCCATTTTGTAAAGGTGAAAATAAGAAGGAAAAGGAAAATGTCGGGAGATATCCGGAGAGTACCGAAATAAGGTTGGAGGATAGTTGCAAATCTTCGGATATCCTGATCATATATCCGAACCGAAAATTTCCCGATATCCGTCCACTTTTCGGATGCGATATCCGGATCGCCAACCTTATAACAGAATAGTATTAGTATCAACATTTGTTAACCAAAAAACTGAAAGCTTTCGAGATATACCGTATTTTCTCTCTCTTGAATAACTTCCCCACCTCAAAACGATAAAGTTGGTGGTTAAACAAACCGTCGATAACAACAGGTTTGAAACAAGTAATATTATCGTCAGCTGAGAAAACTTCCTGCAGTTTTTTACTTTATGAATGGGTTGAAACAATAATTCCTCTCACTCGAATCCATGCCACTAATGGGTTGAAAAAATAATTCTCTGTGAATTATTCGAGAAAATACTGTATTCTCCTTTGAACCTTTATTTTTAATTTCCTTTTAACAAGAAATTTTTTTAAATCCTTATTTGCTTTTACATTTTACACCTTAGCATAAATATTAAAAAATAGAAAAGAAAAGAAGATTTGTATTTTTTCGTATAAAACATGTCAAAAAACACACGTTTATATTAAACAGTGGAAATAAAGAAAAAATATTTATAAAAAATTTCAAAAAAAATTTTTTTTGATAGCTCCATCAGTAGAACCTCTATATGTATAAACATAAAAATTTAGGGAAATAAGCCGAGTTCTTTGTAAGATTCTCTGAGAGTTTAGATTTAAGAGCTTTACTAATTGTAATAGATTTTGTTTAATATAGTTTTAATTTATTTGTGAAACTGTTTCTTTTATAAGAATACTTTTAGAAATTCGTCTTTTTTTGAGATTGAAATAGATTTAAAACTAATTTTGACTGATTAGGGGTTGCTTATTAACTTAATAATCAGCATTATTAAGCCTTGAATATAAAATTACTAAATATGATTAAAGAATAAATTCTTTTAATTTTGCGTTTACTATTTTAAATTGCCCCTTGCGCTCACCCATAACGAGTAATTAGATTTAAAAAAGTTCATATTTGTAAATTTTTGTCATGTACATCGGGTAAATTCTTGTATATTTTGGTAAAATTTTGTAAATTCTCGATTCTAATAATCACTTATTATTTAATTTATTTAATAATTATAGCCCTCACTTTAATTTAAAAATTTTAGCTAATCGACTTCGCCGCCTCTTTAGCATTTATTTTTGTGGTAAATATTTACAATTTATTTTAGACAAAATTTTACATAATTAATTTCTTCATAAGTTAATTCTATTTTTTATTATTAAATGCTTTACATTATTGCCTATCAGTGGAAATATTCGTGCCCGTTTAATCATTCAGAAGGTGTAAGCCTAACAACACTAATATATTTCTATTCCATTTATATTCCGCTTATTATTGTTTCGGCTTTAATACAGAAGTATATGCGGTTGAAACACACAGAAAACTGAGACTAGACGCATGGAATACTTTCCATTTTAAATTCCTGTGTAACTAAATTTGTTAGGCCATTCAATTTTTTATTTGTTAATTTCCAAATTTAAAATTCACAAAAATTTTTTAGAAATGATATTTGGAACTAAATTACTAGTTTTCCTTAATTTGCTTCAATTTATTATTTTTAATAAATCTGTCAATGCAGTACATCTACAATTTAAAATTAATCATCTAAACAATGATAACTACAAAAATATTAGAATTGAATGTCAATCTGATTACAGTGAATTGAACATAAGTTTTGTTCCAAATTCGATTGCTACAAACATTTATGAGGGAAAAGCATGCCATCAAGATAAATATAAATTAGTTATGGCAAATCAAAATGAGGTGTTTACTTTAAACTCAAGTTAACAAATGTTATGCGGATTAGACCTTAGGTCTAGCGCACCTTCAGAGCGCCGGTTTGGGGTTTTGGGATTGAGGAAGGAGGCGCAGAGGAATAGTATACCGTATGACTAAATTACTAAGATTTATTCAAACATTTATTTATTATTTAAAATATAAATTAATTGAGTTTATTGTTCATGGAAATATAAGAGCTTGTTAATATAAGAGCTTCCGGTGAAACTTTATTTCTCAAACATTTGTTGTTCAACCTCATGGTTAAATATCGTGGAGAGGGGGGAGTAAGGAAATGTACAAAATGAACGTTCTGAAGGCCTCCTTGCTCTAGAGTAGACCCTCTCCTTTCTAAATAGCCCCTCTCTGGAGTTCGATCGAAAATAGCCCCCGGGCTATTTTAGAGGAAATACGGTAATTAAAATTTAAAATCTAAACTAAAAAGAACACTTATTTATCGAAAAGTCTGGAAAATTCAATTTTCAATTATTTGCTCGTTAGGCTTGAGCAAGACATAGAATTATAAAATTTAAATTTATTTACCATAAAATTTACAGCATTTATTTTTTTATTTGTTTAACGTTAGTTTATCCTCAAATATCTGATTCTCAAAAGTCAAATCCTCATGTGTCGCGCCACGATAATGTCGGGGTCGGAACTTGAATAAATTTATAAGTATCGAGTCTCAAGTAGAGACCGGACTTGAGTGATCGACCGATAATATCTGTATCGGTATCGAAAAATATCGAGTATCGAAAAATATCGAAAAACTTAAAAAATGTATCGATCGATAATATCTGTATCGGTATCGAAAAATATCGTGCATCGAAAAATATCGTCGATATTTTTTGATATTTTTTTCCGACGGGGGAAGTTGTACCAATGACGGGGGAAGTTGTTCTATTGAAAAACTTTTTAAAAAATTTTTTTATAAGAATGAAGTCAATCTTGAATTTACCTGCCCTGGATTACTATCAAATGATATAGCTTCATTAACACCAATTGATACAAAAGTAACAGGTGTAATACTTTATACAGTCAAGATACAAAGTATTAATGAAAACACTTGTGATAAATCCATAATTAACGTTGCTCATGAGTTGTTCCAAACTGATATTTCATTTCATTCACATTATAATAAAAACAACCAGACAATATCGAAGTTAATTAATAAACAGATGACATTTATGGAAGAATATTATGCTGAAAGTAGAATTGATCTTGAGGAATGGCAACAATTGCTTCAAATAGAAACGATAGAATTTTTGTTGCAAAAGCTGGAACACACAACGAATTATCACAAGCAAAAAACCCGATTAGATTCAATCAAAGGAAAATTTTATGAATTAAAGAGTAGTAAGCGTATTTAATTTCTAATGCTCTCGTTATATTCATATAATCCCTCTTATTCTCCTTAATCTTTGAACGAAAATAGAAAAAATGCCATTTTTGAAGCATTTTTTCTTTAAAATTTTTTATTAATAACAAAAAGCGGGCAAGCGCTTCCAAATCAAGTAAAAGGGACACTCTGATTGATATCCTGACTCTTACTCGCCCCAACCCTGTTTTATAATCAACTAAAATGGTTGTTAGGGATTTTTTATTTCTTACTTTGAATCAGACCAAATTCCAATCCTAATAATTGACTTTGTGGAAATAAATTTTTTAAACGAAAAACTATAGAAATATTTATTAAGAAATATAAAAATTATTTAAAAATAAAATTTATTTTTAAAAAAGGAAATGCCCATCAACAAATTCAAGGCGAGGCTAGCTCTTCGGATCCAAAAGGGAAAAAAATTAAATTATTTGGTGCTTTCGTAGGTTGAAAAACAGGTATTTAAATATTCAGGATATAAGCTATGCAAGAATAATGGAAAAGCACTTAGTCGGTTGTTTTGTCAGCCGGTTTATTCGAAAGTGAGATTGAGCCTAATCATTACTTTTTAGAGTCGGACTCGTAATGACAAGCATACCACAAGCAAGTCCCTTCCTTACATATACCTGCCTAGCATCGTTTTCTAAGTAGAGTTGCCGGTACCGGTCGAGATACCGATACCGACCAACTCTACTTTAAGACTCAAGATCGCACGCAACCTATAAACAACATAAATTCCATACGGTCTAGTACAAGCCTTACTCTACTTATGTGTAATCAACTCTAGGCTTTTTCGGAAAATAAATTCCATAAAATATGTAGCTGTCTTGATTTAAAATTTATAATAGTTAAAAAAATATTTATAAAAAAATTTAAGAGTTAAGAAAATCTACTGGATTGTCTACGATAATTTTGAAGTAAAAAATGGTGGAAAATTTGTGATCGGGAATTTTATTTTTAAATTGGGGTTATTTAATTTTTTCTAGTGAAGCGGGACTCTTCGGTTTAGAACCTTTATTTTTAATTTTTAAACAAGAAATTTTTTAATCCTTCTTTGCTTTTACATTTTGCACCTTAGAATGGATATTTAAAATAGAAAAAAAAAGATTTGTATTTTTTTATATAAAACACGTCAAAAACAGTGATTTATGTATATTTAAAAAGTTGAAATTTGAAAAAAAAATTTAAATCGAGAGAATAAATTTTCAAAACATTTTTTGGTAATTCTTCGGTTTTCGCCCCCTTCTTTTTCTTACCATTTTTTCCATTTTTCCTTCCCTTTCTCTCTTATTTTTCATGAGTAGGGTTGTCGGCAGGGTGCCGATTCCAAACAATTAAAATAGAGGCAGCCACTCAGAAATGTGGCAAAAATAGGGCGAAATTGGTCAAAAATAGGGCAAAAAATGGGGCATGATTTTAAAAATTAATTATAATCTCATATAAAAAGCCTTATCTGCATATTTTTATCACATAGGGATCGAGTTGTTTCTAAATAAAAATATTTTTTGAAGATCGTAAATCAAAAAATTTTGAAAATATCGATGGAAATAATTTTAAAAATCTTTTAAATCGAAATTCGAAAAAATAACCTCGAAATTCGGAACCGGGAGTCGAGACCAATTTCTGATATCCGAATTTGGAACCGACAATTCCGTACGTGATCCTTTCTCGCGGCCTCTCATACCCCTAATTATTGAAAAACCATACAGTGCGCGCCATAACTATATGTCCACTCAAAATACCACATATAATAGCTTATTCCAATGAGCTCGTCAGCTGAGTCGAATGACACCAAAATCAACGTGATTGGACAAGATTTGATAAGGTTATGACTAGGGTGGGACAAAACCGTTTAGCTAAACGGTATACGGTAAACGGGGTTTTTGTTAAACATAAACGAAACGGTATACGGGTCTCAGATAAACGGCATAAACGGTATACGGTTTTTTCAAAATTAAACGGTCAAAATCAATCGATTGATTTTCAATACAATCTTATCAGTCATAAAATATATAAAGTAACATAATAGAAACGGCAATTATAGTTTCTGATTTTCTTATTATTTATTTCATATCGATTGATTTTCAATACAAATCTTGTCAGTCCTAAAATATATAAAGGGACATAATAGAAACGGCAAGTTATAGTTTCTTATTTTCTTATTATTTATTTCATATCAATTGATTTTCAATACAAATCTTATCAGTCATAAAATATATAAAGTGACATAATAGAAACGGCAAGTTATAGTTTCTTATTTTCTTATTATTTATTTCATATCGATTGATTTTCAATACAAATCTTATCAGTCATAAAATATATAAAGTGACATAATAGAAACTGCAAGTTATAGTTTCTTATTTTCTTATTATTTATTTCATATCGATTGATTTTCAATACAAATCTTATCAGTCATAAAATATATAAAGTGACATAATAGAAACGGCAAGTTATAGTTTCTTATTTTCTTATTATTTATTTCATATCGATTGATTTTCAATACAAATCTTATCAGTCCTAAAATATATAAAGGGACATAATAGAAACGGCAAGTTATAGTTTCTTATTTTCTTATTATTTATTTCATATCGATTGATTTTCAATACAAATCTTATCAGTCATAAAATATATAAAGTGACATAATAGAAACGGCAAGTTATAGTTTCTTATTTTCTTATTATTTATTTCATATCGATTGATTTTCAATACAAATCTTGTCAGTCCTAAAATATATAAAGGGACATAATAGAAACGGCAAGTTATAGTTTCTTATTTTCTTATTATTTATTTCATATCAATTGATTTTCAATACAAATCTTATCAGTCATAAAATATATAAAGTGACATAATAGAAACGGCAAGTTATAGTTTCTTATTTTCTTATTATTTATTTCATATCGATTGATTTTCAATACAAATCTTATCAGTCATAAAATATATAAAGTAACATAATAGAAACGGCAATTATAGTTTCTGATTTTCTTATTATTTATTTCATATCGATTGATTTTCAATACAAATCTTGTCAGTCCTAAAATATATAAAGGGACATAATAGAAAAGGCAAGTTATAGTTTCTTATTTTCTTATTATTTATTTCATATCAATTGATTTTCAATACAAATCTTATCAGTCATAAAATATATAAAGTGACATAATATAAACGGCAATTTATAGTTTCTTATTTTCTTATTATTTATTTCATATCGATTGATTTTCAATACAAATCTTATCAGTCATAAAATATATAACGTGACATAATAGAAACTGCAAGTTATAGTTTCTTATTTTCTTATTATTTATTTCATATCGATTGATTTTCAATACAAATCTTATCAGTCATAAAATATATAAAGTGACATAATAGAAACGGCAAGTTATAGTTTCTTATTTTCTTATTATTTATTTCATATCGATTGATTTTCAATACAAATCTTATCAGTCCTAAAATATATAAAGGGACATAATAGAAACGGCAAGTTATAGTTTCTTATTTTCTTATTATTTATTTCATATCAATTGATTTTCAATACAAATCTTATCAGTCATAAAATATATAAAGTGACATAATAGAAACGGCAAGTTATAGTTTCTTATTTTCTTATTATTTATTTCATATCGATTGATTTTCAATACAAATCTTATCAGTCATAAAATATATAAAGTGACATAATAGAAACTGCAAGTTATAGTTTCTTATTTTCTTATTATTTATTTCATATCAATTGATTTTCAATACAAATCTTATCAGTCATAAAATATATAAAGTGACATAATAGAAACGGCAAGTTATAGTTTCTTATTTTCTTATTATTTATTTCATATCAATTGATTTTCAATACAAATCTTATCAGTCATAAAATATATAAAGTGACATAATATAAACGGCAATTTATAGTTTCTTATTTTCTTATTATTTATTTCATATCGATTGATTTTCAATACAAATCTTATCAGTCATAAAATATATAACGTGACATAATAGAAACTGCAAGTTATAGTTTCTTATTTTCTTATTATTTATTTCATATCGATTGATTTTCAATACAAATCTTATCAGTCATAAAATATATAAAGTGACATAATAGAAACGGCAAGTTATAGTTTCTTATTTTCTTATTATTTATTTCATATCGATTGATTTTCAATACAAATCTTATCAGTCCTAAAATATATAAAGGGACATAATAGAAACGGCAAGTTATAGTTTCTTATTTTCTTATTATTTATTTCATATCAATTGATTTTCAATACAAATCTTATCAGTCATAAAATATATAAAGTGACATAATAGAAACGGCAAGTTATAGTTTCTTATTTTCTTATTATTTATTTCATATCGATTGATTTTCAATACAAATCTTATCAGTCATAAAATATATAAAGTGACATAATAGAAACTGCAAGTTATAGTTTCTTATTTTCTTATTATTTATTTCATATCAATTGATTTTCAATACAAATCTTATCAGTCATAAAATATATAAAGTGACATAATAGAAACGGCAAGTTATAGTTTCTTATTTTCTTATTATTTATTTCATATCGATTGATTTTCAATACAAATCTTATCAGTCATAAAATATATAAAGTGACATAATAGAAACTGCAAGTTATAGTTTCTTATTTTCTTATTATTTATTTCATATCGATTGATTTTCAATACAAATCTTATCATTCATAAAATATATAAAGTAACATAATAGAAACGGCAAGTTATAGTTTCTTATTTTCTTATTATTTATTTCATATCGATTGTTTCTTATTTTTTACAAATATTTTCTTACAAATCTTGTCAGTCCTAAAATATATAAAGGGACATAATAGAAACGGCAAGTTATAGTTTCTTATTTTCTTATTATTTATTTCATATCGATTGTTTTTCAATACAAATCTTATCATTCATAAAATATATAAAGTAACATAATAGAAACGGCAAGTTATAGTTTCTTATTTTCTTATTATTTATTTCATATCGATTGTTTTTCAATACAAATCTTGTCAGTCCTAAAATATATAAAGTGACATAATAGAAACTGCAAGTTATAGTTTCTTATTTTCTTATTATTTATTTCATATCAATTGATTTTCAATACAAATTTTATCAGTCATAAAATATATAAAGTGACATAATAGAAACGGCAAGTTATAGTTTCTTATTTTCTTATTATTTATTTCATATCGATTGATTTTCAATACAAATCTTATCAGTCATAAAATATATAAAGTGACATAATAGAAACTGCAAGTTATAGTTTCTTATTTTCTTATTATTTATTTCATATCGATTGATTTTCAATACAAATCTTATCATTCATAAAATATATAAAGTAACATAATAGAAACGGCAAGTTATAGTTTCTTATTTTCTTATTATTTATTTCATATCGATTGTTTTTCAATACAAATCTTGTCAGTCCTAAAATATATAAAGGGACATAATAGAAACGGCAAGTTATAGTTTCTTATTTTCTTATTATTTATTTCATATCGATTGTTTTTCAATACAAATCTTATCATTCATAAAATATATAAAGTAACATAATAGAAACGGCAAGTTATAGTTTCTTATTTTCTTATTATTTATTTCATATCAATTGATTTTCAATACAAATCTTATCATTCATAAAATATATAAAGTGACATAATAGAAACGGCAAGTTATAGTATCTTATTTTCTTATTATTTATTTCATATCGATTGTTTTTCAATACAAATATTATCATTCATAAAATATATAAAGTAACATAATAGAAACGGCAATTATAGTTTCTGATTTTCTTATTATTTATTTCATATCGATTGATTTTCAATACAAATCTTGTCAGTCCTAAAATATATAAAGGGACATAATAGAAACGGCAAGTTATAGTTTCTTATTTTCTTATTATTTATTTCATATCAATTGATTTTCAATACAAATCTTATCAGTCATAAAATATATAAAGTGACATAATAGAAACGGCAAGTTATAGTTTCTTATTTTCTTATTATTTATTTCATATCGATTGATTTTCAATACAAATCTTATCAGTCATAAAATATATAAAGTGACATAATAGAAACTGCAAGTTATAGTTTCTTATTTTCTTATTATTTATTTCATATCGATTGATTTTCAATACAAATCTTATCATTCATAAAATATATAAAGTAACATAATAGAAGCGGCAAGTTATAGTTTCTTATTTTCTTATTATTTATTTCATATCGATTGTTTTTCAATACAAATCTTGTCAGTCCTAAAATATATAAAGGGACATAATAGAAACGGCAAGTTATAGTTTCTTATTTTCTTATTATTTATTTCATATCGATTGTTTTTCAATACAAATCTTATCATTCATAAAATATATAAAGTAACATAATAGAAACGGCAAGTTATAGTTTCTTATTTTTTTATTATTTATTTCATATCAATTGATTTTCAATACAAATCTTATCATTCATAAAATATATAAAGTGACATAATAGAAACGGCAAGTTATAGTTTCTTATTTTCTTATTATTTATTTCATATCAATTGATTTTCAATACAAATCTTATCATTCATAAAATATATAAAGTGACATAATAGAAACGGCAAGTTATAGTTTCTTATTTTCTTATTATTTATTTCATATCAATCGATTTTCAATACAAATCTTATCATTCATAAAATATATAAAGTGACATAATAGAAACGGCAAGTTATAGTTTCTTATTTTCTTATTATTTATTTCATATCAATTGATTTTCAATACAAATCTTATCATTCATAAAATATATAAAGTGACATAATAGAAACGGCAAGTTATAGTTTCTTATTTTCTTATTATTTATTTCATATCAATTGATTTTCAATACAAATCTTATCATTCATAAAATATATAAAGTGACATAATAGAAACGGCAAGTTATAGTTTCTTATTTTCTTATTATTTATTTCATATCGATTGATTTTCAATACAAATCTTATCAGTCATAAAATATATAAAGTGTAATAATAGAAACTGCAAGTTATAGTTTCTTATTTTCTTATTATTTATTTCATATCGATTGATTTTCAATACAAATCTTATCAGTCATAAAATATATAAAGTGTAATAATAGAAACTGCAAGTTATAGTTTCTTATTTTCTTATTATTTATTTCATATCGATTGATTTTCAATACAAATCTTATCAGTCATAAAATATATAAAGTGTAATAATAGAAACTGCAAGTTATAGTTTCTTATTTTCTTATTATTTATTTCATATCAATTGATTTTCAATACAAATCTTATCATTCATAAAATATATAAAGTGACATAATAGAAACGGCAAGTTATAGTTTCTTATTTTCTTATTATTTATTTCATATCAATTGATTTTCAATACAAATCTTATCATTCATAAAATATATAAAGTGACATAATAGAAACGGCAAGTTATAGTTTCTTATTTTCTTATTATTTATTTCATATCAATTGATTTTCAATACAAATCTTATCATTCATAAAATATATAAAGTGACATAATAGAAACGGCAAGTTATAGTTTCTTATTTTCTTATTATTTATTTCATATCGATTGATTTTCAATACAAATCTTATAATTCATAAAATATATAAAGTAACATAATAGAAACGGCAAGTTATAGTTTCTTATTTTCTTATTATTTATTTATATCGATTGTTTTTCAATACAAATCTTGTCAGTCCTAAAATATATAAAGGGACATAATAGAAACGGCAAGTTATAGTTTCTTATTTTCTTATTATTTATTTCATATCGATTGTTTTTCAATACAAATCTTATCATTCATAAAATATATAAAGTAACATAATAGAAACGGCAAGTTATAGTTTCTTATTTTCTTATTATTTATTTCATATCAATTGATTTTCAATACAAATCTTATCATTCATAAAATATATAAAGTGACATAATAGAAACGGCAAGTTATAGTTTCTTATTTTCTTATTATTTATTTCATATCAATTGATTTTCAATACAAATCTTATCATTCATAAAATATATAAAGTGACATAATAGAAACGGCAAGTTATAGTTTCTTATTTTCTTATTATTTATTTCATATCAATTGATTTTCAATACAAATCTTATCATTCATAAAATATATAAAGTGACATAATAGAAACGGCAAGTTATAGTTTCTTATTTTCTTATTATTTATTTCATATCAATTGATTTTCAATACAAATCTTATCATTCATAAAATATATAAAGTGACATAATAGAAACGGCAAGTTATAGTTTCTTATTTTCTTATTATTTATTTCATATCAATTGATTTTCAATACAAATCTTATCATTCATAAAATATATAAAGTGACATAATAGAAACGGCAAGTTATAGTTTCTTATTTTCTTATTATTTATTTCATATCGATTGATTTTCAATACAAATCTTATCATTCATAAAATATATAAAGTGACATAATAGAAACGGCAAGTTATAGTTTCTTATTTTCTTATTATTTATTTCATATCAATTGATTTTCAATACAAATCTTATCATTCATAAAATATATAAAGTGACATAATAGAAACGGCAAGTTATAGTTTCTTATTTTCTTATTATTTATTTCATATCGATTGATTTTCAATACAAATCTTATCATTCATAAAATATATAAAGTAACATAATAGAAACGGCAAGTTATAGTTTCTTATTTTCTTATTATTTATTTCATATCGATTGTTTTTCAATACAAATCTTATCAGTCATAAAATATATAAAGTGACATAATAGAAACGGCAAGTTATAGTTTCTTATTTTCTTATTATTTATTTCATATCGATTGATTTTCAATACAAATCTTATCAGTCATAAAATATATAAAGTGACATAATAGAAACTGCAAGTTATAGTTTCTTATTTTCTTATTATTTATTAAATATCAATTGATTTTCAATACAAATCTTATCCGTCATAAAATATATAAAGTGTAATAATAGAAACTTCAAGTTATAGTTTCTTATTTTCTTATTATTTATTTCATATCAATTGATTTTCAATACAAATCTTATCATTCATAAAATATATAAAGTGACATAATAGAAACGGCAAGTTATAGTTTCTTAATTTCTTATTATTTATTTCATATCGATTGATTTTCAATACAAATCTTATCAGTCATAAAATATATAAAGTGTAATAATAGAAACTGCAAGTTATAGTTTCTTATATTCTTATTATTTATTTCATATCGATTGATTTTCAATACAAATCTTATCAGTCATAAAATATATAAAGTGTAATAATAGAAACTGCAAGTTATAGTTTCTTATTTTCTTATTATTTATTTCATATCGATTGATTTTCAATACAAATCTTATCAGTCATAAAATATATAAAGTGTAATAATAGAAACTGCAAGTTATAGTTTCTTATTTTCTTATTATTTATTTCATATCGATTGATTTTCAATACAAATCTTATCAGTCATAAAATATATAAAGTGTAATAATAGAAACTGCAAGTTATAGTTTCTTATTTTCTTATTATTTATTTCATATCGATTGATTTTCAATACAAATCTTATCAGTCATAAAATATATAAAGTGTAATAATAGAAACTGCAAGTTATAGTTTCTTATTTTCTTATTATTTATTTCATATCAATTGATTTTCAATACAAATCTTATCATTCATAAAATATATAAAGTGACATAATAGAAACGGCAAGTTATAGTTTCTTATTTTCTTATTATTTATTTCATATCAATTGATTTTCAATACAAATCTTATCATTCATAAAATATATAAAGTGACATAATAGAAACGGCAAGTTATAGTTTCTTATTTTCTTATTATTTATTTCATATCGATTGATTTTCAATACAAATCTTATCATTCATAAAATATATAAAGTAACATAATAGAAACGGCAAGTTATAGTTTCTTATTTTCTTATTATTTATTTCATATCGATTGATTTTCAATACAAATCTTATCATTCATAAAATATATAAAGTAACATAATAGAAACGGCAAGTTATAGTTTCTTATTTTCTTATTATTTATTTCATATCAATTGATTTTCAATACAAATCTTATCATTCATAAAATATATAAAGTGACATAATAGAAACGGCAAGTTATAGTTTCTTATTTTCTTATTATTTATTTCATATCAATTGATTTTCAATACAAATCTTATCATTCATAAAATATATAAAGTGACATAATAGAAACGGCAAGTTATAGTTTCTTATTTTCTTATTATTTATTTCATATCAATTGATTTTCAATACAAATCTTATCATTCATAAAATATATAAAGTGACATAATAGAAACGGCAAGTTATAGTTTCTTATTTTCTTATTATTTATTTCATATCAATTGATTTTCAATACAAATCTTATCATTCATAAAATATATAAAGTGACATAATAGAAACGGCAAGTTATAGTTTCTTATTTTCTTATTATTTATTTCATATCGATTGATTTTCAATACAAATCTTATCATTCATAAAATATATAAAGTAACATAATAGAAACGGCAAGTTATAGTTTCTTATTTTCTTATTATTTATTTCATATCGATTGTTTTTCAATACAAATCTTGTCAGTCCTAAAATATATAAAGGGACATAATAGAAACGGCAAGTTATAGTTTCTTATTTTCTTATTATTTATTTCATATCGATTGTTTTTCAATACAAATCTTATCATTCATAAAATATATAAAGTAACATAATAGAAACGGCAAGTTATAGTTTCTTATTTTCTTATTATTTATTTCATATCAATTGATTTTCAATACAAATCTTATCATTCATAAAATATATAAAGTGACATAATAGAAACGGCAAGTTATAGTTTCTTATTTTCTTATTATTTATTTCATATCAATTGATTTTCAATACAAATCTTATCATTCATAAAATATATAAAGTGACATAATAGAAACGGCAAGTTATAGTTTCTTATTTTCTTATTATTTATTTCATATCAATTGATTTTCAATACAAATCTTATCATTCATAAAATATATAAAGTGACATAATAGAAACGGCAAGTTATAGTTTCTTATTTTCTTATTATTTATTTCATATCAATTGATTTTCAATACAAATCTTATCATTCATAAAATATATAAAGTGACATAATAGAAACGGCAAGTTATAGTTTCTTATTTTCTTATTATTTATTTCATATCAATTGATTTTCAATACAAATCTTATCATTCATAAAATATATAAAGTGACATAATAGAAACGGCAAGTTATAGTTTCTTATTTTCTTATTATTTATTTCATATCGATTGATTTTCAATACAAATCTTATCATTCATAAAATATATAAAGTGACATAATAGAAACGGCAAGTTATAGTTTCTTATTTTCTTATTATTTATTTCATATCAATTGATTTTCAATACAAATCTTATCATTCATAAAATATATAAAGTGACATAATAGAAACGGCAAGTTATAGTTTCTTATTTTCTTATTATTTATTTCATATCGATTGATTTTCAATACAAATCTTATCATTCATAAAATATATAAAGTAACATAATAGAAACGGCAAGTTATAGTTTCTTATTTTCTTATTATTTATTTCATATCAATTGATTTTCAATACAAATCTTATCATTCATAAAATATATAAAGTGACATAATAGAAACGGCAAGTTATAGTTTCTTATTTTCTTATTATTTATTTCATATCGATTGATTTTCAATACAAATCTTATCATTCATAAAATATATAAAGTAACATAATAGAAACGGCAAGTTATAGTTTCTTATTTTCTTATTATTTATTTCATATCGATTGTTTTTCAATACAAATCTTATCAGTCATAAAATATATAAAGTGACATAATAGAAACGGCAAGTTATAGTTTCTTATTTTCTTATTATTTATTTCATATCGATTGATTTTCAATACAAATCTTATCAGTCATAAAATATATAAAGTGACATAATAGAAACTGCAAGTTATAGTTTCTTATTTTCTTATTATTTATTAAATATCAATTGATTTTCAATACAAATCTTATCCGTCATAAAATATATAAAGTGTAATAATAGAAACTTCAAGTTATAGTTTCTTATTTTCTTATTATTTATTTCATATCAATTGATTTTCAATACAAATCTTATCATTCATAAAATATATAAAGTGACATAATAGAAACGGCAAGTTATAGTTTCTTATTTTCTTATTATTTATTTCATATCGATTGATTTTCAATACAAATCTTATCATTCATAAAATATATAAAGTGACATAATAGAAACGGCAAGTTATAGTTTCTTATTTTCTTATTATTTATTTCATATCAATTGATTTTCAATACAAATCTTATCATTCATAAAATATATAAAGTGACATAATAGAAACGGCAAGTTATAGTTTCTTATTTTCTTATTATTTATTTCATATCGATTGATTTTCAATACAAATCTTATCATTCATAAAATATATAAAGTAACATAATAGAAACGGCAAGTTATAGTTTCTTATTTTCTTATTATTTATTTCATATCGATTGATTTTCAATACAAATCTTATCAGTCATAAAATATATAAAGTGACATAATAGAAACTGCAAGTTATAGTTTCTTATTTTCTTATTATTTATTAAATATCAATTGATTTTCAATACAAATCTTATCCGTCATAAAATATATAAAGTGTAATAATAGAAACTTCAAGTTATAGTTTCTTATTTTCTTATTATTTATTTCATATCAATTGATTTTCAATACAAATCTTATCATTCATAAAATATATAAAGTGACATAATAGAAACGGCAAGTTATAGTTTCTTATTTTCTTATTATTTATTTCATATCGATTGATTTTCAATACAAATCTTATCATTCATAAAATATATAAAGTGACATAATAGAAACGGCAAGTTATAGTTTCTTATTTTCTTATTATTTATTTCATATCAATTGATTTTCAATACAAATCTTATCATTCATAAAATATATAAAGTGACATAATAGAAACGGCAAGTTATAGTTTCTTATTTTCTTATTATTTATTTCATATCGATTGATTTTCAATACAAATCTTATCATTCATAAAATATATAAAGTAACATAATAGAAACGGCAAGTTATAGTTTCTTATTTTCTTATTATTTATTTCATATCAATTGATTTTCAATACAAATCTTATCATTCATAAAATATATAAAGTGACATAATAGAAACGGCAAGTTATAGTTTCTTATTTTCTTATTATTTATTTCATATCGATTGATTTTCAATACAAATCTTATCATTCATAAAATATATAAAGTAACATAATAGAAACGGCAAGTTATAGTTTCTTATTTTCTTATTATTTATTTCATATCGATTGTTTTTCAATACAAATCTTATCAGTCATAAAATATATAAAGTGACATAATAGAAACGGCAAGTTATAGTTTCTTATTTTCTTATTATTTATTTCATATCGATTGATTTTCAATACAAATCTTATCAGTCATAAAATATATAAAGTGACATAATAGAAACTGCAAGTTATAGTTTCTTATTTTCTTATTATTTATTAAATATCAATTGATTTTCAATACAAATCTTATCCGTCATAAAATATATAAAGTGTAATAATAGAAACTTCAAGTTATAGTTTCTTATTTTCTTATTATTTATTTCATATCAATTGATTTTCAATACAAATCTTATCATTCATAAAATATATAAAGTGACATAATAGAAACGGCAAGTTATAGTTTCTTATTTTCTTATTATTTATTTCATATCGATTGATTTTCAATACAAATCTTATCAGTCATAAAATATATAAAGTGTAATAATAGAAACTGCAAGTTATAGTTTCTTATATTCTTATTATTTATTTCATATCGATTGATTTTCAATACAAATCTTATCAGTCATAAAATATATAAAGTGTAATAATAGAAACTGCAAGTTATAGTTTCTTATTTTCTTATTATTTATTTCATATCGATTGATTTTCAATACAAATCTTATCAGTCATAAAATATATAAAGTGTAATAATAGAAACTGCAAGTTATAGTTTCTTATTTTCTTATTATTTATTTCATATCGATTGATTTTCAATACAAATCTTATCAGTCATAAAATATATAAAGTGTAATAATAGAAACTGCAAGTTATAGTTTCTTATTTTCTTATTATTTATTTCATATCGATTGATTTTCAATACAAATCTTATCAGTCATAAAATATATAAAGTGTAATAATAGAAACTGCAAGTTATAGTTTCTTATTTTCTTATTATTTATTTCATATCGATTGATTTTCAATACAAATCTTATCAGTCATAAAATATATAAAGTGTAATAATAGAAACTGCAAGTTATAGTTTCTTATTTTCTTATTATTTATTTCATATCGATTGATTTTCAATACAAATCTTATCAGTCATAAAATATATAAAGTGTAATAATAGAAACTGCAAGTTATAGTTTCTTATTTTCTTATTATTTATTTCATATCGATTGATTTTCAATACAAATCTTATCAGTCATAAAATATATAAAGTGTAATAATAGAAACTGCAAGTTATAGTTTCTTATTTTCTTATTATTTATTTCATATCGATTGATTTTCAATACAAATCTTATCAGTCATAAAATATATAAAGTGTAATAATAGAAACTGCAAGTTATAGTTTCTTATTTTCTTATTATTTATTTCATATCGATTGATTTTCAATACAAATCTTATCAGTCATAAAATATATAAAGTGTAATAATAGAAACTGCAAGTTATAGTTTCTTATTTTCTTATTATTTATTTCATATCGATTGATTTTCAATACAAATCTTATCAGTCATAAAATATATAAAGTGTAATAATAGAAACTGCAAGTTATAGTTTCTTATTTTCTTATTATTTATTTCATATCGATTGATTTTCAATACAAATCTTATCAGTCATAAAATATATAAAGTGTAATAATAGAAACGGCAAGTTATAGTTTCTTATTTTCTTATTATTTATTTCATATCGATTGATTTTCAATACAAATCTTATCAGTCATAAAATATATAAAGTGTAATAATAGAAACTGCAAGTTATAGTTTCTTATATTCTTATTATTTATTTCATATCGATTGATTTTCAATACAAATCTTATCAGTCATAAAATATATAAAGTGTAATAATAGAAACTGCAAGTTATAGTTTCTTATTTTCTTATTATTTATTTCATATCGATTGATTTTCAATACAAATCTTATCAGTCATAAAATATATAAAGTGTAATAATAGAAACTGCAAGTTATAGTTTCTTATATTCTTATTATTTATTTCATATCGATTGATTTTCAATACAAATCTTATCAGTCATAAAATATATAAAGTGTAATAATAGAAACTGCAAGTTATAGTTTCTTATTTTCTTATTATTTATTTCATATCAATTGATTTTCAATACAAATCTTATCATTCATAAAATATATAAAGTGACATAATAGAAACGGCAAGTTATAGTTTCTTATTTTCTTATTATTTATTTCATATCGATTGATTTTCAATACAAATCTTATCAGTCATAAAATATATAAAGTGTAATAATAGAAACTGCAAGTTATAGTTTCTTATATTCTTATTATTTATTTCATATCGATTGATTTTCAATACAAATCTTATCAGTCATAAAATATATAAAGTGTAATAATAGAAACTGCAAGTTATAGTTTCTTATTTTCTTATTATTTATTTCATATCGATTGATTTTCAATACAAATCTTATCAGTCATAAAATATATAAAGTGTAATAATAGAAACTGCAAGTTATAGTTTCTTATTTTCTTATTATTTATTTCATATCGATTGATTTTCAATACAAATCTTATCAGTCATAAAATATATAAAGTGTAATAATAGAAACTGCAAGTTATAGTTTCTTATTTTCTTATTATTTATTTCATATCGATTGATTTTCAATACAAATCTTATCAGTCATAAAATATATAAAGTGTAATAATAGAAACTGCAAGTTATAGTTTCTTATTTTCTTATTATTTATTTCATATCGATTGATTTTCAATACAAATCTTATCAGTCATAAAATATATAAAGTGTAATAATAGAAACTGCAAGTTATAGTTTCTTATTTTCTTATTATTTATTTCATATCGATTGATTTTCAATACAAATCTTATCAGTCATAAAATATATAAAGTGTAATAATAGAAACTGCAAGTTATAGTTTCTTATTTTCTTATTATTTATTTCATATCGATTGATTTTCAATACAAATCTTATCAGTCATAAAATATATAAAGTGTAATAATAGAAACTGCAAGTTATAGTTTCTTATTTTCTTATTATTTATTTCATATCGATTGATTTTCAATACAAATCTTATCAGTCATAAAATATATAAAGTGTAATAATAGAAACTGCAAGTTATAGTTTCTTATTTTCTTATTATTTATTTCATATCGATTGATTTTCAATACAAATCTTATCAGTCATAAAATATATAAAGTGTAATAATAGAAACTGCAAGTTATAGTTTCTTATTTTCTTATTATTTATTTCATATCGATTGATTTTCAATACAAATCTTATCAGTCATAAAATATATAAAGTGTAATAATAGAAACTGCAAGTTATAGTTTCTTATTTTCTTATTATTTATTTCATATCGATTGATTTTCAATACAAATCTTATCAGTCATAAAATATATAAAGTGTAATAATAGAAACGGCAAGTTATAGTTTCTTATTTTCTTATTATTTATTTCATATCGATTGATTTTCAATACAAATCTTATCAGTCATAAAATATATAAAGTGTAATAATAGAAACTGCAAGTTATAGTTTCTTATATTCTTATTATTTATTTCATATCGATTGATTTTCAATACAAATCTTATCAGTCATAAAATATATAAAGTGTAATAATAGAAACTGCAAGTTATAGTTTCTTATTTTCTTATTATTTATTTCATATCGATTGATTTTCAATACAAATCTTATCAGTCATAAAATATATAAAGTGTAATAATAGAAACTGCAAGTTATAGTTTCTTATTTTCTTATTATTTATTTCATATCGATTGATTTTCAATACAAATCTTATCCGTCATAAAATATATAAAGTGTAATAATAGAAACTGCAGTTATAGTTTCTTATTTTCTTATTATTTATTTCATATCGATTGATTTTCAATACAAATCTTATCAGTCATAAAATATATAAAGTAACATAATAGAAACGGCAAGTTATAGTTTCTTATTTTCTTATTATTTATTTCATATCGATTGATTTTCAATACAAATCTTATCAGTCATAAAATATATAAAGTGTAATAATAGAAACTGCAAGTTATAGTTTCTTATATTCTTATTATTTATTTCATATCGATTGATTTTCAATACAAATCTTATCAGTCATAAAATATATAAAGTGTAATAATAGAAACTGCAAGTTATAGTTTCTTATTTTCTTATTATTTATTTCATATCGATTGATTTTCAATACAAATCTTATCAGTCATAAAATATATAAAGTGTAATAATAGAAACTGCAAGTTATAGTTTCTTATTTTCTTATTATTTATTTCATATCGATTGATTTTCAATACAAATCTTATCAGTCATAAAATATATAAAGTGTAATAATAGAAACTGCAAGTTATAGTTTCTTATTTTCTTATTATTTATTTCATATCGATTGATTTTCAATACAAATCTTATCAGTCATAAAATATATAAAGTAACATAATAGAAACGGCAAGTTATAGTTTCTTATTTTCTTATTATTTATTTCATATCGATTGTTTTTCAATACAAATCTTATCAGTCATAAAATATATAAAGTGACATAATAGAAACGTCAAGTTATAGTTTCTTATTTTCTTATTATTTATTTCATATCGATTGATTTTCAATACAAATCTTATCATTCATAAAATATATAAAGTAACATAATAGAAACGGCAAGTTATAGTTTCTTATTTTCTTATTATTTATTTCATATCGATTGTTTTTCAATACAAATCTTATCAGTCATAAAATATATAAAGTGACATAATAGAAACGGCAAGTTATAGTTTCTTATTTTCTTATTATTTATTTCATATCGATTGATTTTCAATACAAATCTTATCATTCATAAAATATATAAAGTAACATAATAGAAACGGCAAGTTATAGTTTCTTATTTTCTTATTATTTATTTCATATCGATTGTTTTTCAATACAAATCTTATCAGTCATAAAATATATAAAGTGACATAATAGAAACGGCAAGTTATAGTTTCTTATTTTCTTATTATTTATTTCATATCGATTGATTTTCAATACAAATCTTATCAGTCATAAAATATATAAAGTGACATAATAGAAACGGCAAGTTATAGTTTCTTATTTTCTTATTATTTATTTCATATCGATTGATTTTCAATACAAATCTTATCAGTCATAAAATATATAATGTGTAATAATAGAAACTGCAAGTTATAGTTTCTTATTTTCTTATTATTTATTTCATATCGATTGATTTTCAATACAAATCTTATCATTCATAAAATATATAAAGTAACATAATAGAAACGGCAAGTTATAGTTTCTTATTTTCTTATTATTTATTTCATATCGATTGTTTTTCAATACAAATCTTATCCGTCATAAAATATATAAAGTGTAATAATAGAAACTTCAAGTTATAGTTTCTTATTTTCTTATTATTTATTTCATATCGATTGATTTTCAATACAAATCTTATCAGTCATAAAATATATAAAGTAACATAATAGAAACGGCAAGTTATAGTTTCTTATTTTCTTATTATTTATTTCATATCGATTGATTTTCAATACAAATCTTATCAGTCATAAAATATATAAAGTGTAATAATAGAAACTGCAAGTTATAGTTTCTTATTTTCTTATTATTTATTTCATATCGATTGATTTTCAATACAAATCTTATCAGTCATAAAATATATAAAGTGTAATAATAGAAACTGCAAGTTATAGTTTCTTATTTTCTTATTATTTATTTCATATCGATTGATTTTCAATACAAATCTTATCAGTCATAAAATATATAAAGTGTAATAATAGAAACTGCAAGTTATAGTTTCTTATTTTCTTATTATTTATTTCATATCGATTGATTTTCAATACAAATCTTATCAGTCATAAAATATATAAAGTGTAATAATAGAAACTGCAAGTTATAGTTTCTTATTTTCTTATTATTTATTTCATATCGATTGATTTTCAATACAAATCTTATCAGTCATAAAATATATAAAGTGTAATAATAGAAACTGCAAGTTATAGTTTCTTATTTTCTTATTATTTATTTCATATCGATTGATTTTCAATACAAATCTTATCAGTCATAAAATATATAAAGTGTAATAATAGAAACTGCAAGTTATAGTTTCTTATTTTCTTATTATTTATTTCATATCGATTGATTTTCAATACAAATCTTATCAGTCATAAAATATATAAAGTGTAATAATAGAAACTGCAAGTTATAGTTTCTTATTTTCTTATTATTTATTTCATATCGATTGATTTTCAATACAAATCTTATCAGTCATAAAATATATAAAGTGTAATAATAGAAACTGCAAGTTATAGTTTCTTATTTTCTTATTATTTATTTCATATCGATTGATTTTCAATACAAATCTTATCAGTCATAAAATATATAAAGTGTAATAATAGAAACTGCAAGTTATAGTTTCTTATTTTCTTATTATTTATTTCATATCGATTGATTTTCAATACAAATCTTATCAGTCATAAAATATATAAAGTGTAATAATAGAAACTGCAAGTTATAGTTTCTTATTTTCTTATTATTTATTTCATATCGATTGATTTTCAATACAAATCTTATCAGTCATAAAATATATAAGTGTAATAATAGAAACTGCAAGTTATAGTTTCTTATTTTCTTATTATTTATTTCATATCGATTGATTTTCAATACAAATCTTATCCGTCATAAAATATATAAAGTGTAATAATAGAAACTGCAGTTATAGTTTCTTATTTTTTTATTATTTATTTCATATCGATTGATTTTCAATACAAATCTTATCCGTCATAAAATATATAAAGTAACATAATAGAAACGGCAAGTTATAGTTTCTTATTTTCTTATTATTTATTTCATATCGATTGATTTTCAATACAAATCTTATCAGTCATAAAATATATAAAGTGTAATAATAGAAACTGCAAGTTATAGTTTCTTATATTCTTATTATTTATTTCATATCGATTGATTTTCAATACAAATCTTATCCGTCATAAAATATATAAAGTAACATAATAGAAACGGCAAGTTATAGTTTCTTATTTTCTTATTATTTATTTCATATCGATTGATTTTCAATACAAATCTTATCAGTCATAAAATATATAAAGTGACATAATATAAACGGCAATTTATAGTTTCTTATTTTCTTATTATTTATTTCATATCGATTGATTTTCAATACAAATCTTATCAGTCATAAAATATATAAAGTGACATAATAGAAACTGCAAGTTATAGTTTCTTATTTTCTTATTATTTATTTCATATCAATTGATTTTCAATACAAATCTTATCCGTCATAAAATATATAAAGTGTAATAATAGAAACTTCAAGTTATAGTTTCTTATTTTCTTATTATTTATTTCATATCGATTGATTTTCAATACAAATCTTATCAGTCATAAAATATATAAAGTAACATAATAGAAACGGCAAGTTAGTATAGTTTCTTCATAAAATATATAAAGTGTAATTTTATGACTGATAAGATTTGTATTGAAAAACAATCGATATGAAATAAATACAAATCTTATCCGTCATAAAATTCATATCGATTGTTTAAAATTCATATCGATTGTTAAAATTCATATCGATTGTTTTTCAATATATATTGTTTTTCAATACAAATCTTATCAAGTTATAGTTTCTTATTTTCTTTTTTTTTATATATTTCTTCATATCAATTGATTTTCAATACAAATCTTATCATTCATAAAATATATAAAGTGACATAATAGAAACGGCAAGTTATAGTTTCTTATTTTCTTATTATTTATTTCATATCAATTGATTTTCAATACAAATCTTATCATTCATAAAATATATAAAGTGACATAATAGAAACGGCAAGTTATAGTTTCTTATTTTCTTATTATTTATTTCATATCGATTGATTTTCAATACAAATCTTATCATTCATAAAATATATAAAGTAACATAATAGAAACGGCAAGTTATAGTTTCTTATTTTCTTATTATTTATTTCATATCGATTGTTTTTCAATACAAATCTTATCAGTCATAAAATATATAAAGTGACATAATAGAAACGGCAAGTTATAGTTTCTTATTTTCTTATTATTTATTTCATATCGATTGATTTTCAATACAAATCTTATCAGTCATAAAATATATAAAGTGACATAATAGAAACTGCAAGTTATAGTTTCTTATTTTCTTATTATTTATTTCATATCAATTGATATTCAATACAAATCTTATCCGTCATAAAATATATAAAGTGTAATAATAGAAACTTCAAGTTATAGTTTCTTATTTTCTTATTATTTATTTCATATCGATTGATTTTCAATACAAATCTTATCAGTCATAAAATATATAAAGTAACATAATAGAAACGGCAAGTTATAGTTTCTTATTTTCTTATTATTTATTTAATATCGATTGATTTTCAATACAAATCTTATCAGTCATAAAATATATAAAGTGTAATAATAGAAACTGCAAGTTATAGTTTCTTATATTCTTATTATTTATTTCATATCGATTGATTTTCAATACAAATCTTATCAGTCATAAAATATATAAAGTGTAATAATAGAAACTGCAAGTTATAGTTTCTTATTTTCTTATTATTTATTTCATATCGATTGATTTTCAATACAAATCTTATCAGTCATAAAATATATAAAGTGTAATAATAGAAACTGCAAGTTATAGTTTCTTATTTTCTTATTATTTATTTCATATCGATTGATTTTCAATACAAATCTTATCAGTCATAAAATATATAAAGTGTAATAATAGAAACTGCAAGTTATAGTTTCTTATTTTCTTATTATTTATTTCATATCGATTGATTTTCAATACAAATCTTATCAGTCATAAAATATATAAAGTGTAATAATAGAAACTGCAAGTTATAGTTTCTTATTTTCTTATTATTTATTTCATATCGATTGATTTTCAATACAAATCTTATCAGTCATAAAATATATAAAGTGTAATAATAGAAACTGCAAGTTATAGTTTCTTATTTTCTTATTATTTATTTCATATCGATTGATTTTCAATACAAATCTTATCAGTCATAAAATATATAAAGTGTAATAATAGAAACTGCAAGTTATAGTTTCTTATTTTCTTATTATTTATTTCATATCGATTGATTTTCAATACAAATCTTATCAGTCATAAAATATATAAAGTAACATAATAGAAACTGCAAGTTATAGTTTCTTATTTTCTTATTATTTATTTCATATCGATTGATTTTCATACAAATCTTATCAGTCATAAAATATATAAAGTGACATAATAGAAACTGCAAGTTATAGTTTCTTATTTTCTTATTATTTATTTCATATCAATTGATTTTCAATACAAATCTTATCAGTCATAAAATGTATAAAGTGTAATAATAGAAACTGCAAGTTATAGTTTCTTATTTTCTTATTATTTATTTCATATCGATTGATTTTCAATACAAATCTTATCAGTCATAAAATATATAAAGTGTAATAATAGAAACTGCAAGTTATAGTTTCTTATTTTCTTATTATTTATTTCATATCGATTGATTTTCAATACAAATCTTATCAGTCATAAAATATATAAAGTAACATAATAGAAACTGCAAGTTATAGTTTCTTATTTTCTTATTATTTATTTCATATCGATTGATTTTCAATACAAATCTTATCAGTCATAAAATATATAAAGTGACATAATAGAAACTGCAAGTTATAGTTTCTTATTTTCTTATTATTTATTTCATATCAATTGATTTTCAATACAAATCTTATCAGTCATAAAATATATAAAGTGTAATAATAGAAACTGCAAGTTATAGTTTCTTATTTTCTTATTATTTATTTCATATCGATTGATTTTCAATACAAATCTTATCAGTCATAAAATATATAAAGTGTAATAATAGAAACTGCAAGTTATAGTTTCTTATTTTCTTATTATTTATTTCATATCGATTGATTTTCAATAAAAATCTTATCAGTCATAAAATATATAAAGTAACATAATAGAAACTGCAAGTTATAGTTTCTTATTTTCTTATTATTTATTTCATATCGATTGATTTTCAATACAAATCTTATCAGTCATAAAATATATAAAGTGACATAATAGAAACTGCAAGTTATAGTTTCTTATTTTCTTATTATTTATTTCATATCAATTGATTTTCAATACAAATCTTATCAGTCATAAAATATATAAAGTGTAATAATAGAAACTGCAAGTTATAGTTTCTTATTTTCTTATTATTTATTTCATATCGATTGATTTTCAATACAAATCTTATCAGTCATAAAATATATAAAGTGTAATAATAGAAACTGCAAGTTATAGTTTCTTATTTTCTTATTATTTATTTCATATCGATTGATTTTCAATACAAATCTTATCAGTCATAAAATATATAAAGTGTAATAATAGAAACTGCAAGTTATAGTTTCTTATTTTCTTATTATTTATTTCATATCGATTGATTTTCAATACAAATCTTATCAGTCATAAAATATATAAAGTGTAATAATAGAAACTGCAAGTTATAGTTTCTTATTTTCTTATTATTTATTTCATATCGATTGATTTTCAATACAAATCTTATCAGTCATAAAATATATAAAGTAACATAATAGAAACTGCAAGTTATAGTTTCTTATTTTCTTATTATTTATTTCATATCAATTGATTTTCAATACAAATCTTATCCGTCATAAAATATATAAAGTGTAATAATAGAAACTTCAAGTTATAGTTTCTTATTTTCTTATTATTTATTTCATATCGATTGATTTTCAATACAAATCTTATCAGTCATAAAATATATAAAGTAACATAATAGAAACGGCAAGTTATAGTTTCTTATTTTCTTATTATTTATTTCATATCGATTGATTTTCTATACAAATCTTATCAGTCATAAAATATATAAAGTGTAATAATAGAAACTGCAAGTTATAGTTTCTTATATTCTTATTATTTATTTCATATCGATTGATTTTCAATACAAATCTTATCATTCATAAAATATATAAAGTGACATAATAGAAACGGCAAGTTATAGTTTCTTATTTTCTTATTATTTATTTCATATCAATTGATTTTCAATACAAATCTTATCATTCATAAAATATATAAAGTGACATAATAGAAACGGCAAGTTATAGTTTCTTATTTTCTTATTATTTATTTCATATCAATTGATTTTCAATACAAATCTTATCATTCATAAAATATATAAAGTGACATAATAGAAACGGCAAGTTATAGTTTCTTATTTTCTTATTATTTATTTCATATCAATTGATTTTCAATACAAATCTTATCATTCATAAAATATATAAAGTGACATAATAGAAACGGCAAGTTATAGTTTCTTATTTTCTTATTATTTATTTCATATCGATTGATTTTCAATACAAATCTTATCATTCATAAAATATATAAAGTAACATAATAGAAACGGCAAGTTATAGTTTCTTATTTTCTTATTATTTATTTCATATCGATTGTTTTTCAATACAAATCTTATCAGTCATAAAATATATAAAGTGACATAATAGAAACGGCAAGTTATAGTTTCTTATTTTCTTATTATTTATTTCATATCGATTGATTTTCAATACAAATCTTATCAGTCATAAAATATATAAAGTGACATAATAGAAACTGCAAGTTATAGTTTCTTATTTTCTTATTATTTATTTCATATCAATTGATATTCAATACAAATCTTATCCGTCATAAAATATATAAAGTGTAATAATAGAAACTGCAAGTTATAGTTTCTTATTTTCTTATTATTTATTTCATATCGATTGATTTTCAATACAAATCTTATCAGTCATAAAATATATAAAGTGTAATAATAGAAACTGCAAGTTATAGTTTCTTATTTTCTTATTATTTATTTCATATCGATTGATTTTCAATACAAATCTTATCAGTCATAAAATATATAAAGTGTAATAATAGAAACTGCAAGTTATAGTTTCTTATTTTCTTATTATTTATTTCATATCGATTGATTTTCAATACAAATCTTATCAGTCATAAAATATATAAAGTGTAATAATAGAAACTGCAAGTTATAGTTTCTTATTTTCTTATTATTTATTTCATATCGATTGATTTTCAATACAAATCTTATCAGTCATAAAATATATAAAGTGTAATAATAGAAACTGCAAGTTATAGTTTCTTATTTTCTTATTATTTATTTCATATCGATTGATTTTCAATACAAATCTTATCAGTCATAAAATATATAAAGTAACATAATAGAAACTGCAAGTTATAGTTTCTTATTTTCTTATTATTTATTTCATATCAATTGATTTTCAATACAAATCTTATCCGTCATAAAATATATAAAGTGTAATAATAGAAACTTCAAGTTATAGTTTCTTATTTTCTTATTATTTATTTCATATCGATTGATTTTCAATACAAATCTTATCAGTCATAAAATATATAAAGTAACATAATAGAAACGGCAAGTTATAGTTTCTTATTTTCTTATTATTTATTTCATATCGATTGATTTTCTATACAAATCTTATCAGTCATAAAATATATAAAGTGTAATAATAGAAACTGCAAGTTATAGTTTCTTATATTCTTATTATTTATTTCATATCGATTGATTTTCAATACAAATCTTATCATTCATAAAATATATAAAGTGACATAATAGAAACGGCAAGTTATAGTTTCTTATTTTCTTATTATTTATTTCATATCAATTGATTTTCAATACAAATCTTATCATTCATAAAATATATAAAGTGACATAATAGAAACGGCAAGTTATAGTTTCTTATTTTCTTATTATTTATTTCATATCAATTGATTTTCAATACAAATCTTATCATTCATAAAATATATAAAGTGACATAATAGAAACGGCAAGTTATAGTTTCTTATTTTCTTATTATTTATTTCATATCAATTGATTTTCAATACAAATCTTATCATTCATAAAATATATAAAGTGACATAATAGAAACGGCAAGTTATAGTTTCTTATTTTCTTATTATTTATTTCATATCGATTGATTTTCAATACAAATCTTATCATTCATAAAATATATAAAGTAACATAATAGAAACGGCAAGTTATAGTTTCTTATTTTCTTATTATTTATTTCATATCGATTGTTTTTCAATACAAATCTTATCAGTCATAAAATATATAAAGTGACATAATAGAAACGGCAAGTTATAGTTTCTTATTTTCTTATTATTTATTTCATATCGATTGATTTTCAATACAAATCTTATCAGTCATAAAATATATAAAGTGACATAATAGAAACTGCAAGTTATAGTTTCTTATTTTCTTATTATTTATTTCATATCAATTGATATTCAATACAAATCTTATCCGTCATAAAATATATAAAGTGTAATAATAGAAACTTCAAGTTATAGTTTCTTATTTTCTTATTATTTATTTCATATCGATTGATTTTCAATACAAATCTTATCAGTCATAAAATATATAAAGTAACATAATAGAAACGGCAAGTTATAGTTTCTTATTTTCTTATTATTTATTTCATATCGATTGATTTTCAATACAAATCTTATCAGTCATAAAATATATAAAGTGTAATAATAGAAACTGCAAGTTATAGTTTCTTATATTCTTATTATTTATTTCATATCGATTGATTTTCAATACAAATCTTATCAGTCATAAAATATATAAAGTGTAATAATAGAAACTGCAAGTTATAGTTTCTTATTTTCTTATTATTTATTTCATATCGATTGATTTTCAATACAAATCTTATCAGTCATAAAATATATAAAGTGTAATAATAGAAACTGCAAGTTATAGTTTCTTATTTTCTTATTATTTATTTCATATCGATTGAATTTCAATACAAATCTTATCAGTCATAAAGTATATAAAGTGTAATAATAGAAACTGCAAGTTATAGTTTCTTATTTTCTTATTATTTATTTCATATCGATTGATTTTCAATACAAATCTTATCAGTCATAAAATATATAAAGTGTAATAATAGAAACTGCAAGTTATAGTTTCTTATTTTCTTATTATTTATTTCATATCGATTGATTTTCAATACAAATCTTATCAGTCATAAAATATATAAAGTGTAATAATAGAAACTGCAAGTTATAGTTTCTTATTTTCTTATTATTTATTTCATATCGATTGATTTTCAATACAAATCTTATCAGTCATAAAATATATAAAGTGTAATAATAGAAACTGCAAGTTATAGTTTCTTATTTTCTTATTATTTATTTCATATCGATTGATTTTCAATACAAATCTTATCAGTCATAAAATATATAAAGTGTAATAATAGAAACTGCAAGTTATAGTTTCTTATTTTCTTATTATTTATTTCATATCGATTGATTTTCAATACAAATCTTATCAGTCATAAAATATATAAAGTGTAATAATAGAAACTGCAAGTTATAGTTTCTTATTTTCTTATTATTTATTTCATATCGATTGATTTTCAATACAAATCTTATCAGTCATAAAATATATAAAGTGTAATAATAGAAACTGCAAGTTATAGTTTCTTATTTTCTTATTATTTATTTCATATCGATTGATTTTCAATACAAATCTTATCAGTCATAAAATATATAAAGTGTAATAATAGAAACTGCAAGTTATAGTTTCTTATTTTCTTATTATTTATTTCATATCGATTGATTTTCAATACAAATCTTATCAGTCATAAAATATATAAAGTGTAATAATAGAAACTGCAAGTTATAGTTTCTTATTTTCTTATTATTTATTTCATATCGATTGATTTTCAATACAAATTTTATCAGTCATAAAATATATAAAGTGTAATAATAGAAACTTCAAGTTATAGTTTCTTATTTTCTTATTATTTATTTCATATCGATTGATTTTCAATACAAATCTTATCCGTCATAAAATATATAAAGTGTAATAATAGAAACTGCAGTTATAGTTTCTTATTTTCTTATTATTTATTTCATATCGATTGATTTTCAATACAAATCTTATCCGTCATAAAATATATAAAGTAACATAATAGAAACGGCAAGTTATAGTTTCTTATTTTCTTATTATTTATTTCATATCGATTGATTTTCAATACAAATCTTATCAGTCATAAAATATATAAAGTGTAATAATAGAAACTGCAAGTTATAGTTTCTTATATTCTTATTATTTATTTCATATCGATTGATTTTCAATACAAATCTTATCCGTCATAAAATATATAAAGTAACATAATAGAAACGGCAAGTTATAGTTTCTTATTTTCTTATTATTTATTTCATATCGATTGATTTTCAATACAAATCTTATCAGTCATAAAATATATAAAGTGACATAATATAAACGGCAATTTATAGTTTCTTATTTTCTTATTATTTATTTCATATCGATTGATTTTCAATACAAATCTTATCAGTCATAAAATATATAAAGTGACATAATAGAAACTGCAAGTTATAGTTTCTTATTTTCTTTATATTTATTTCATATCAATTGATTTTCAATACAAATCTTATCCGTCATAAAATATATAAAGTGTAATATTAGAAACTTCAAGTTATAGTTTCTTATTTTCTTATTATTTATTTCATATCGATTGATTTTCAATACAAATCTTATCAGTCATAAAATATATAAAGTGTAATAATAGAAACTGCAAGTTATAGTTTCTTATATTCTTATTATTTATTTCATATCGATTGATTTTCAATACAAATCTTATCCGTCATAAAATATATAAAGTAACATAATAGAAACGGCAAGTTATAGTTTCTTATTTTCTTATTATTTATTTCATATCGATTGATTTTCAATACAAATCTTATCAGTCATAAAATATATAAAGTGTAATAATAGAAACTGCAAGTTATAGTTTCTTATTTTCTTATTATTTATTTCATATCGATTGATTTTCAATACAAATCTTATCAGTCATAAAATATATAAAGTGTAATAATAGAAACTGCAAGTTATAGTTTCTTATTTTCTTATTATTTATTTCATATCGATTGATTTTCAATACAAATTTTATCAGTCATAAAATATATAAAGTGTAATAATAGAAACTTCAAGTTATAGTTTCTTATTTTCTTATTATTTATTTCATATCGATTGATTTTCAATACAAATCTTATCCGTCATAAAATATATAAAGTGTAATAATAGAAACTGCAGTTATAGTTTCTTATTTTCTTATTATTTATTTCATATCGATTGATTTTCAATACAAATCTTATCCGTCATAAAATATATAAAGTAACATAATAGAAACGGCAAGTTATAGTTTCTTATTTTCTTATTATTTATTTCATATCGATTGATTTTCAATACAAATCTTATCAGTCATAAAATATATAAAGTGTAATAATAGAAACTGCAAGTTATAGTTTCTTATATTCTTATTATTTATTTCATATCGATTGATTTTCAATACAAATCTTATCCGTCATAAAATATATAAAGTAACATAATAGAAACGGCAAGTTATAGTTTCTTATTTTCTTATTATTTATTTCATATCGATTGATTTTCAATACAAATCTTATCAGTCATAAAATATATAAAGTGACATAATATAAACGGCAATTTATAGTTTCTTATTTTCTTATTATTTATTTCATATCGATTGATTTTCAATACAAATCTTATCAGTCATAAAATATATAAAGTGACATAATAGAAACTGCAAGTTATAGTTTCTTATTTTCTTTATATTTATTTCATATCAATTGATTTTCAATACAAATCTTATCCGTCATAAAATATATAAAGTGTAATAATAGAAACTTCAAGTTATAGTTTCTTATTTTCTTATTATTTATTTCATATCGATTGATTTTCAATACAAATCTTATCAGTCATAAAATATATAAAGTGTAATAATAGAAACTGCAAGTTATAGTTTCTTATATTCTTATTATTTATTTCATATCGATTGATTTTCAATACAAATCTTATCCGTCATAAAATATATAAAGTAACATAATAGAAACGGCAAGTTATAGTTTCTTATTTTCTTATTATTTATTTCATATCGATTGATTTTCAATACAAATCTTATCAGTCATAAAATATATAAAGTGACATAATATAAACGGCAATTTATAGTTTCTTATTTTCTTATTATTTATTTCATATCGATTGATTTTCAATACAAATCTTATCAGTCATAAAATATATAAAGTGACATAATAGAAACTGCAAGTTATAGTTTCTTATTTTCTTATTATTTATTTCATATCGATTGATTTTCAATACAAATCTTATCCGTCATAAAATATATAAAGTGACATAATAGAAACTTCAAGTTATAGTTTCTTATTTTCTTATTATTTATTTCATATCGATTGATTTTCAATACAAATCTTATCAGTCATAAAATATATAAAGTAACATAATAGAAACGGCAAGTTATAGTTTCTTATTTTCTTATTATTTATTTCATATCGATTGATTTTCAATACAAATCTTATCAGTCATAAAATATATAAAGTGTAATAATAGAAACTGCAAGTTATAGTTTCTTATATTCTTATTATTTATTTCATATCGATTGATTTTCAATACAAATCTTATCAGTCATAAAATATATAAAGTGTAATAATAGAAACTGCAAGTTATAGTTTCTTATATTCTTATTATTTATTTCATATCGATTGATTTTCAATACAAATCTTATCAGTCATAAAATATATAAAGTGTAATAATAGAAACTGCAAGTTATAGTTTCTTATTTTCTTATTATTTATTTCATATCGATTGATTTTCAATACAAATCTTATCAGTCATAAAATATATAAAGTGTAATAATAGAAACTGCAAGTTATAGTTTCTTATTTTCTGTTTATTTATTTCATATCGATTGATTTTCAATACAAATCTTATCAGTCATAAAATATATAAAGTGTAATAATAGAAACTGCAAGTTATAGTTTCTTATTTTCTTATTATTTATTTCATATCGATTGATTTTCAATACAAATCTTATCAGTCATAAAATATATAAAGTGTAATAATAGAAACTGCAAGTTATAGTTTCTTATTTTCTTATTATTTATTTCATATCGATTGATTTTCAATACAAATCTTATCAGTCATAAAATATATAAAGTGTAATAATAGAAACTGCAAGTTATAGTTTCTTATTTTCTTATTATTTATTTCATATCGATTGATTTTCAATACAAATCTTATCAGTCATAAAATATATAAAGTGTAATAATAGAAACTGCAAGTTATAGTTTCTTATTTTCTTATTATTTATTTCATATCGATTGATTTTCAATACAAATCTTATCAGTCATAAAATATATAAAGTGTAATAATAGAAACTGCAAGTTATAGTTTCTTATTTTCTTATTATTTATTTCATATCGATTGATTTTCAATACAAATCTTATCAGTCATAAAATATATAAAGTGTAATAATAGAAACTGCAAGTTATAGTTTCTTATTTTCTTATTATTTATTTCATATCGATTGATTTTCAATACAAATCTTATCAGTCATAAAATATATAAAGTGTAATAATAGAAACTGCAAGTTATAGTTTGTTATTTTCTTATTATTTATTTCATATCGATTGATTTTCAATACAAATCTTATCAGTCATAAAATATATAAAGTGTAATAATAGAAACTGCAAGTTATAGTTTCTTATTTTCTTATTATTTATTTCATATCGATTGATTTTCAATACAAATCTTATCAGTCATAAAATATATAAAGTGTAATAATAGAAACTGCAAGTTATAGTTTCTTATTTTCTTATTATTTATTTCATATCGATTGATTTTCAATACAAATCTTATCAGTCATAAAATATATAAAGTGTAATAATAGAAACTGCAAGTTATAGTTTCTTATTTTCTTATTATTTATTTCATATCGATTGATTTTCAATACAAATCTTATCAGTCATAAAATATATAAAGTGTAATAATAGAAACTGCAAGTTATAGTTTCTTATTTTCTTATTATTTATTTCATATCGATTGATTTTCAATACAAATCTTATCAGTCATAAAATATATAAAGTGTAATAATAGAAACTGCAAGTTATAGTTTCTTATTTTCTTATTATTTATTTCATATCGATTGATTTTCAATACAAATCTTATCAGTCATAAAATATATAAAGTGTAATAATAGAAACTGCAAGTTATAGTTTCTTATTTTCTTATTATTTATTTCATATCGATTGATTTTCAATACAAATCTTATCAGTCATAAAATATATAAAGTGTAATAATAGAAACTGCAAGTTATAGTTTCTTATTTTCTTATTATTTATTTCATATCGATTGATTTTCAATACAAATCTTATCCGTCATAAAATATATAAAGTGACATAATAGAAACTGCAAGTTATAGTTTCTTATTTTCTTATTATTTATTTCATATCAATTGATTTTCAATACAAATCTTATCCGTCATAAAATATATAAAGTGTAATAATAGAAACTTCAAGTTATAGTTTCTTATTTTCTTATTATTTATTTCATATCGATTGATTTTTAATACAAATCTTATCAGTCATAAAATATATAAAGTAACATAATAGAAACGGCAAGTTATAGTTTCTTATTTTCTTATTATTTATTTCATATCGATTGATTTTCAATACAAATCTTATCAGTCATAAAATATATAAAGTGTAATAATAGAAACTGCAAGTTATAGTTTCTTATATTCTTATTATTTATTTCATATCGATTGATTTTCAATACAAATCTTATCAGTCATAAAATATATAAAGTGTAATAATAGAAACTGCAAGTTATAGTTTCTTATTTTCTTATTATTTATTTCATATCGATTGATTTTCAATACAAATCTTATCAGTCATAAAATATATAAAGTGTAATAATAGAAACTGCAAGTTATAGTTTCTTATTTTCTTATTATTTATTTCATATCGATTGATTTTCAATACAAATCTTATCAGTCATAAAATATATAAAGTGTAATAATAGAAACTGCAAGTTATAGTTTCTTATTTTCTTATTATTTATTTCATATCGATTGATTTTCAATACAAATCTTATCAGTCATAAAATATATAAAGTGTAATAATAGAAACTGCAAGTTATAGTTTCTTATTTTCTTATTATTTATTTCATATCGATTGATTTTCAATACAAATCTTATCAGTCATAAAATATATAAAGTGTAATAATAGAAACTGCAAGTTATAGTTTCTTATTTTCTTATTATTTATTTCATATCGATTGATTTTCAATACAAATCTTATCAGTCATAAAATATATAAAGTGTAATAATAGAAACTGCAAGTTATAGTTTCTTATTTTCTTATTATTTATTTCATATCGATTGATTTTCAATACAAATCTTATCAGTCATAAAATATATAAAGTGTAATAATAGAAACTGCAAGTTATAGTTTTTTATTTTCTTATTATTTATTTCATATCGATTGATTTTCAATACAAATCTTATCAGTCATAAAATATATAAAGTGTAATAATAGAAACTGCAAGTTATAGTTTCTTATTTTCTTATTATTTATTTCATATCGATTGATTTTCAATACAAATCTTATCAGTCATAAAATATATAAAGTGTAATAATAGAAACTGCAAGTTATAGTTTCTTATTTTCTTATTATTTATTTCATATCGATTGATTTTCAATACAAATCTTATCAGTCATAAAATATATAAAGTGTAATAATAGAAACTGCAAGTTATAGTTTCTTATTTTCTTATTATTTATTTCATATCGATTGATTTTCAATACAAATCTTATCAGTCATAAAATATATAAAGTGTAATAATAGAAACTGCAAGTTATAGTTTCTTATTTTCTTATTATTTATTTCATATCGATTGATTTTCAATACAAATCTTATCAGTCATAAAATATATAAAGTGTAATAATAGAAACTGCAAGTTATAGTTTCTTATTTTCTTATTATTTATTTCATATCGATTGATTTTCAATACAAATCTTATCAGTCATAAAATATATAAAGTGTAATAATAGAAACTGCAAGTTATAGTTTCTTATTTTCTTATTATTTATTTCATATCGATTGATTTTCAATACAAATCTTATCAGTCATAAAATATATAAAGTGTAATAATAGAAACTGCAAGTTATAGTTTCTTATTTTCTTATTATTTATTTCATATCGATTGATTTTCAATACAAATCTTATCAGTCATAAAATATATAAAGTGTAATAATAGAAACTGCATTTTATAGTTTCTTATTTTCTTATTATTTATTTCATATCGATTGATTTTCAATACAAATCTTATCAGTCATAAAATATATAAAGTGTAATAATAGAAACTGCAAGTTATAGTTTCTTATTTTCTTATTATTTATTTCATATCGATTGATTTTCAATACAAATCTTATCAGTCATAAAATATATAAAGTGTAATAATAGAAACTGCAAGTTATAGTTTCTTATTTTCTTATTATTTATTTCATATCGATTGATTTTCAATACAAATCTTATCCGTCATAAAATATATAAAGTGTAATAATAGAAACTGCAAGTTATAGTTTCTTATTTTCTTATTATTTATTTCATATCGATTGATTTACAATACAAATCTTATCAGTCATAAAATATATAAAGTGTAATAATAGAAACTGCAAGTTATAGTTTCTTATTTTCTTATTATTTATTTCATATCGATTGATTTTCAATACAAATCTTATCAGTCATAAAATATATAAAGTGTAATAATAGAAACTGCAAGTTATAGTTTCTTATATTCTTATTATTTATTTCATATCGATTGATTTTCAATACAAATCTTATCCGTCATAAAATATATAAAGTAACATAATAGAAACGGCAAGTTATAGTTTCTTATTTTCTTATTATTTATTTTATATCGATTGATTTTCAATACAAATCTTATCAGTCATAAAATATATAAAGTGACATAATAGAAACTGCAAGTTATAGTTTCTTATTTTCTTATTATTTATTTCATATCGATTGATTTTCAATACAAATCTTATCCGTCATAAAATATATAAAGTGTAATAATAGAAACTGCAAGTTATAGTTTCTTATTTTCTTATTATTTATTTCATATCGATTGATTTACAATACAAATCTTATCAGTCATAAAATATATAAAGTGTAATAATAGAAACTGCAAGTTATAGTTTCTTATATTCTTTTTATTTATTTCATATCGATTGATTTTCAATACAAATCTTATCAGTCATAAAATATATAAAGTGACATAATATAAACGGCAATTTATAGTTTCTTATTTTCTTATTATTTATTTCATATCGATTGATTTTCAATACAAATCTTATCCGTCATAAAATATATAAAGTGTAATAATAGAAACTGCAAGTTATAGTTTCTTATATTCTTATTATTTATTTCATATCGATTGATTTTCAATACAAATCTTATCAGTCATAAAATATATAAAGTGACATAATAGAAACTGCAAGTTATAGTTTCTTATTTTCTTATTATTTATTTCATATCAATTGATTTTCAATACAAATCTTATCAGTCATAAAATATATAAAGTGTAATAATAGAAACTGCAAGTTATAGTTTCTTATTTTCTTATTATTTATTTCATATCGATTGATTTTCAATACAAATCTTATCAGTCATAAAATATATAAAGTGTAATAATAGAAACTGCAAGTTATAGTTTCTTATTTTCTTATTATTTATTTCATATCGATTGATTTTCAATACAAATCTTATCAGTCATAAAATATATAAAGTGTAATAATAGAAACTGCAAGTTATAGTTTCTTATTTTCTTATTATTTATTTCATATCGATTGATTTTCAATACAAATCTTATCAGTCATAAAATATATAAAGTGTAATAATAGAAACTGCAAGTTATAGTTTCTTATTTTCTTATTATTTATTTCATATCGATTGATTTTCAATACAAATCTTATCAGTCATAAAATATATAAAGTGTAATAATAGAAACTGCAAGTTATAGTTTCTTATTTTCTTATTATTTATTTCATATCGATTGATTTTCAATACAAATCTTATCAGTCATAAAATATATAAAGTGTAATAATAGAAACTGCAAGTTATAGTTTCTTATTTTCTTATTATTTATTTCATATCGATTGATTTTCAATACAAATCTTATCAGTCATAAAATATATAAAGTGTAATAATAGAAACTGCAAGTTATAGTTTCTTATTTTCTTATTATTTATTTCATATCGATTGATTTTCAATACAAATCTTATCCGTCATAAAATATATAAAGTGTAATAATAGAAACTGCAAGTTATAGTTTCTTATTTTCTTATTATTTATTTCATATCGATTGATTTTCAATACAAATCTTATCAGTCATAAAATATATAAAGTGTAATAATAGAAACTGCAAGTTATAGTTTCTTATTTTCTTATTATTTATTTCATATCGATTGATTTTCAATACAAATCTTATCAGTCATAAAATATATAAAGTGTAATAATAGAAACTGCAAGTTATAGTTTCTTATATTCTTATTATTTATTTCATATCGATTGATTTTCAATACAAATCTTATCCGTCATAAAATATATAAAGTAACATAATAGAAACGGCAAGTTATAGTTTCTTATTTTCTTATTATTTATTTCATATCGATTGATTTTCAATACAAATCTTATCAGTCATAAAATATATAAAGTGTAATAATAGAAACTGCAAGTTATAGTTTCTTATATTCTTTTTATTTATTTCATATCGATTGATTTTCAATACAAATCTTATCAGTCATAAAATATATAAAGTGTAATAATAGAAACTGCAAGTTATAGTTTCTTATATTCTTTTTATTTATTTCATATCGATTGATTTTCAATACAAATCTTATCAGTCATAAAATATATAAAGTGACATAATATAAACGGCAATTTATAGTTTCTTATTTTCTTATTATTTATTTCATATCGATTGATTTTCAATACAAATCTTATCCGTCATAAAATATATAAAGTGTAATAATAGAAACTGCAAGTTATAGTTTCTTATATTCTTATTATTTATTTCATATCGATTGATTTTCAATACAAATCTTATCAGTCATAAAATATATAAAGTGACATAATAGAAACTGCAAGTTATAGTTTCTTATTTTCTTATTATTTATTTCATATCAATTGATTTTCAATACAAATCTTATCAGTCATAAAATATATAAAGTGTAATAATAGAAACTGCAAGTTATAGTTTCTTATTTTCTTATTATTTATTTCATATCGATTGATTTTCAATACAAATCTTATCAGTCATAAAATATATAAAGTGTAATAATAGAAACTGCAAGTTATAGTTTCTTATTTTCTTATTATTTATTTCATATCGATTGATTTTCAATACAAATCTTATCAGTCATAAAATATATAAAGTGTAATAATAGAAACTGCAAGTTATAGTTTCTTATTTTCTTATTATTTATTTCATATCGATTGATTTTCAATACAAATCTTATCAGTCATAAAATATATAAAGTGTAATAATAGAAACTGCAAGTTATAGTTTCTTATTTTCTTATTATTTATTTCATATCGATTGATTTTCAATACAAATCTTATCAGTCATAAAATATATAAAGTGTAATAATAGAAACTGCAAGTTATAGTTTCTTATTTTCTTATTATTTATTTCATATCGATTGATTTTCAATACAAATCTTATCAGTCATAAAATATATAAAGTGTAATAATAGAAACTGCAAGTTATAGTTTCTTATTTTCTTATTATTTATTTCATATCGATTGATTTTCAATACAAATCTTATCAGTCATAAAATATATAAAGTGTAATAATAGAAACTGCAAGTTATAGTTTCTTATTTTCTTATTATTTATTTCATATCGATTGATTTTCAATACAAATCTTATCCGTCATAAAATATATAAAGTGTAATAATAGAAACTGCAAGTTATAGTTTCTTATTTTCTTATTATTTATTTCATATCGATTGATTTTCAATACAAATCTTATCAGTCATAAAATATATAAAGTGTAATAATAGAAACTGCAAGTTATAGTTTCTTATTTTCTTATTATTTATTTCATATCGATTGATTTTCAATACAAATCTTATCAGTCATAAAATATATAAAGTGTAATAATAGAAACTGCAAGTTATAGTTTCTTATATTCTTATTATTTATTTCATATCGATTGATTTTCAATACAAATCTTATCCGTCATAAAATATATAAAGTAACATAATAGAAACGGCAAGTTATAGTTTCTTATTTTCTTATTATTTATTTCATATCGATTGATTTTCAATACAAATCTTATCAGTCATAAAATATATAAAGTGTAATAATAGAAACTGCAAGTTATAGTTTCTTATATTCTTTTTATTTATTTCATATCGATTGATTTTCAATACAAATCTTATCAGTCATAAAATATATAAAGTGACATAATATAAACGGCAATTTATAGTTTCTTATTTTCTTATTATTTATTTCATATCGATTGATTTTCAATACAAATCTTATCCGTCATAAAATATATAAAGTGTAATAATAGAAACTGCAAGTTATAGTTTCTTATATTCTTATTATTTATTTCATATCGATTGTTTTTCAATACAAATCTTATCAGTCATAAAATATATAAAGTGACATAATAGAAAGGCAAGTTATAGTTTCTTATTTTCTTATTATTTATTTCATATCGATTGATTTTCAATACAAATCTTATCAGTCATAAAATATATAAAGTGACATAATAGAAACTGCAAGTTATAGTTTCTTATTTTCTTATTATTTATTTCATATCAATTGATTTTCAATACAAATCTTATCCGTCATAAAATATATAAAGTGTAATAATAGAAACTTCAAGTTATAGTTTCTTATTTTCTTATTATTTATTTCATATCGATTGATTTTCAATACAAATATTATCAGTCATAAAATATATAAAGTAACATAATAGAAACGGCAAGTTATAGTTTCTTATTTTCTTATTATTTATTTCATATCAATTGATTTTCAATACAAATCTTATCCGTCATAAAATATATAAAGTGTAATAATAGAAACTGCAAGTTATAGTTTCTTATTTTCTTATTATTTATTTCATATCGATTGATTTTCAATACAAATCTTATCAGTCATAAAATATATAAAGTGTAATAATAGAAACTGCAAGTTATAGTTTCTTATTTTCTTATTATTTATTTCATATCGATTGATTTTCAATACAAATCTTATCAGTCATAAAATATATAAAGTGTAATAATAGAAACTGCAAGTTATAGTTTCTTATTTTCTTATTATTTATTTCATATCGATTGATTTTCAATACAAATCTTATCAGTCATAAAATATATAAAGTGTAATAATAGAAACTGCAAGTTATAGTTTCTTATTTTCTTATTATTTATTTCATATCGATTGATTTTCAATACAAATCTTATCAGTCATAAAATATATAAAGTGTAATAATAGAAACTGCAAGTTATAGTTTCTTATTTTCTTATTATTTATTTCATATCGATTGATTTTCAATACAAATCTTATCAGTCATAAAATATATAAAGTGTAATAATAGAAACTGCAAGTTATAGTTTCTTATTTTCTTATTATTTATTTCATATCGATTGATTTTCAATACAAATCTTATCCAGTCATAAAATATATAAAGTGTAATAATAGAAACTGCAAGTTATAGTTTCTTATTTTCTTATTATTTATTTCATATCGATTGATTTTCAATACAAATCTTATCAGTCATAAAATATATAAAGTGTAATAATAGAAACTGCAAGTTATAGTTTCTTATTTTCTTATTATTTATTTCATATCGATTGATTTTCAATACAAATCTTATCAGTCATAAAATATATAAAGTGTAATAATAGAAACTGCAAGTTATAGTTTCTTATTTTCTTATTATTTATTTCATATCGATTGATTTTCAATACAAATCTTATCCGTCATAAAATATATAAAGTGTAATAATAGAAACTGCAAGTTATAGTTTCTTATTTTCTTATTATTTATTTCATATCGATTGATTTTCAATACAAATCTTATCAGTCATAAAATATATAAAGTGTAATAATAGAAACTGCAAGTTATAGTTTCTTATTTTCTTATTATTTATTTCATATCGATTGATTTTCAATACAAATCTTATCAGTCATAAAATATATAAAGTGTAATAATAGAAACTGCAAGTTATAGTTTCTTATATTCTTATTATTTATTTCATATCGATTGATTTTCAATACAAATCTTATCCGTCATAAAATATATAAAGTAACATAATAGAAACGGCAAGTTATAGTTTCTTATTTTCTTATTATTTATTTCATATCGATTGATTTTCAATACAAATCTTATCAGTCATAAAATATATAAAGTGTAATAATAGAAACTGCAAGTTATAGTTTCTTATATTCTTTTTATTTATTTCATATCGATTGATTTTCAATACAAATCTTATCAGTCATAAAATATATAAAGTGACATAATATAAACGGCAATTTATAGTTTCTTATTTTCTTATTATTTATTTCATATCGATTGATTTTCAATACAAATCTTATCCGTCATAAAATATATAAAGTGTAATAATAGAAACTGCAAGTTATAGTTTCTTATATTCTTATTATTTATTTCATATCGATTGTTTTTCAATACAAATCTTATCAGTCATAAAATATATAAAGTGACATAATAGAAAGGCAAGTTATAGTTTCTTATTTTCTTATTATTTATTTCATATCGATTGATTTTCAATACAAATCTTATCAGTCATAAAATATATAAAGTGACATAATAGAAACTGCAAGTTATAGTTTCTTATTTTCTTATTATTTATTTCATATCAATTGATTTTCAATACAAATCTTATCCGTCATAAAATATATAAAGTGTAATAATAGAAACTTCAAGTTATAGTTTCTTATTTTCTTATTATTTATTTCATATCGATTGATTTTCAATACAAATATTATCAGTCATAAAATATATAAAGTAACATAATAGAAACGGCAAGTTATAGTTTCTTATTTTCTTATTATTTATTTCATATCAATTGATTTTCAATACAAATCTTATCCGTCATAAAATATATAAAGTGTAATAATAGAAACTGCAAGTTATAGTTTCTTATTTTCTTATTATTTATTTCATATCGATTGATTTTCAATACAAATCTTATCAGTCATAAAATATATAAAGTGTAATAATAGAAACTGCAAGTTATAGTTTCTTATTTTCTTATTATTTATTTCATATCGATTGATTTTCAATACAAATCTTATCAGTCATAAAATATATAAAGTGTAATAATAGAAACTGCAAGTTATAGTTTCTTATTTTCTTATTATTTATTTCATATCGATTGATTTTCAATACAAATCTTATCAGTCATAAAATATATAAAGTGTAATAATAGAAACTGCAAGTTATAGTTTCTTATTTTCTTATTATTTATTTCATATCGATTGATTTTCAATACAAATCTTATCAGTCATAAAATATATAAAGTGTAATAATAGAAACTGCAAGTTATAGTTTCTTATTTTCTTATTATTTATTTCATATCGATTGATTTTCAATACAAATCTTATCAGTCATAAAATATATAAAGTGTAATAATAGAAACTGCAAGTTATAGTTTCTTATTTTCTTATTATTTATTTCATATCGATTGATTTTCAATACAAATCTTATCCGTCATAAAATATATAAAGTGTAATAATAGAAACTGCAAGTTATAGTTTCTTATTTTCTTATTATTTATTTCATATCGATTGATTTTCAATACAAATCTTATCAGTCATAAAATATATAAAGTGTAATAATAGAAACTGCAAGTTATAGTTTCTTATTTTCTTATTATTTATTTCATATCGATTGATTTTCAATACAAATCTTATCAGTCATAAAATATATAAAGTGTAATAATAGAAACTGCAAGTTATAGTTTCTTATATTCTTATTATTTATTTCATATCGATTGATTTTCAATACAAATCTTATCCGTCATAAAATATATAAAGTAACATAATAGAAACGGCAAGTTATAGTTTCTTATTTTCTTATTATTTATTTCATATCGATTGATTTTCAATACAAATCTTATCAGTCATAAAATATATAAAGTGTAATAATAGAAACTGCAAGTTATAGTTTCTTATATTCTTTTTATTTATTTCATATCGATTGATTTTCAATACAAATCTTATCAGTCATAAAATATATAAAGTGACATAATATAAACGGCAATTTATAGTTTCTTATTTTCTTATTATTTATTTCATATCGATTGATTTTCAATACAAATCTTATCCGTCATAAAATATATAAAGTGTAATAATAGAAACTGCAAGTTATAGTTTCTTATTTTCTTATTATTTATTTCATATCGATTGATTTTCAATACAAATCTTATCAGTCATAAAATATATAAAGTGACATAATAGAAACTGCAAGTTATAGTTTCTTATTTTCTTATTATTTATTTCATATCAATTGATTTTCAATACAAATCTTATCCGTCATAAAATATATAAAGTGTAATAATAGAAACTTCAAGTTATAGTTTCTTATTTTCTTATTATTTATTTCATATCGATTGATTTTCAATACAAATCTTATCAGTCATAAAATATATAAAGTGTAATAATAGAAACTGCAAGTTATAGTTTCTTATTTTCTTATTATTTATTTCATATCGATTGATTTTCAATACAAATCTTATCAGTCATAAAATATATAAAGTGTAATAATAGAAACTGCAAGTTATAGTTTCTTATTTTCTTATTATTTATTTCATATCGATTGATTTTCAATACAAATCTTATCCGTCATAAAATATATAAAGTGTAATAATAGAAACTGCAAGTTATAGTTTCTTATTTTCTTATTATTTATTTCATATCGATTGATTTTCAATACAAATCTTATCAGTCATAAAATATATAAAGTGTAATAATAGAAACTGCAAGTTATAGTTTCTTATTTTCTTATTATTTATTTCATATCGATTGATTTTCAATACAAATCTTATCAGTCATAAAATATATAAAGTGTAATAATAGAAACTGCAAGTTATAGTTTCTTATATTCTTATTATTTATTTCATATCGATTGATTTTCAATACAAATCTTATCCGTCATAAAATATATAAAGTAACATAATAGAAACGGCAAGTTATAGTTTCTTATTTTCTTATTATTTATTTCATATCGATTGATTTTCAATACAAATCTTATCAGTCATAAAATATATAAAGTGTAATAATAGAAACTGCAAGTTATAGTTTCTTATATTCTTTTTATTTATTTCATATCGATTGATTTTCAATACAAATCTTATCAGTCATAAAATATATAAAGTGACATAATATAAACGGCAATTTATAGTTTCTTATTTTCTTATTATTTATTTCATATCGATTGATTTTCAATACAAATCTTATCCGTCATAAAATATATAAAGTGTAATAATAGAAACTGCAAGTTATAGTTTCTTATTTTCTTATTATTTATTTCATATCGATTGTTTTTCAATACAAATCTTATCAGTCATAAAATATATAAAGTGACATAATAGAAACGGCAAGTTATAGTTTCTTATTTTCTTATTATTTATTTCATATCGATTGATTTTCAATACAAATCTTATCAGTCATAAAATATATAAAGTGACATAATAGAAACTGCAAGTTATAGTTTCTTATTTTCTTATTATTTATTTCATATCAATTGATTTTCAATACAAATCTTATCCGTCATAAAATATATAAAGTGTAATAATAGAAACTGCAAGTTATAGTTTCTTATTTTCTTATTATTTATTTCATATCGATTGATTTTCAATACAAATCTTATCAGTCATAAAATATATAAAGTGTAATAATAGAAACTGCAAGTTATAGTTTCTTATATTCTTATTATTTATTTCATATCAATTGATTTTCAATACAAATCTTATCCGTCATAAAATATATAAAGTGTAATAATAGAAACTGCAAGTTATAGTTTCTTATATTCTTATTATTTATTTCATATCGATTGATTTTCAATACAAATCTAATCAGTCATAAAATATATAAAGTGACATAATAGAAACTGCAAGTTATAGTTTCTTATTTTCTTATTATTTATTTCATATCGATTGATTTTCAATACAAATCTTATCAGTCATAAAATATATAAAGTGTAATAATAGAAACTGCAAGTTATAGTTTCTTATTTTCTTATTATTTATTTCATATCGATTGATTTTCAATACAAATCTTATCAGTCATAAAATATATAAAGTGACATAATAGAAACTGCAAGTTATAGTTTCTTATTTTCTTATTATTTATTTCATATCGATTGATTTTCAATACAAATCTTATCAGTCATAAAATATATAAAGTGTAATAATAGAAACTGCAAGTTATAGTTTCTTATTTTCTTATTATTTATTTCATATCGATTGATTTTCAATACAAATCTTATCAGTCATAAAATATATAAAGTGACATAATAGAAACTGCAAGTTATAGTTTCTTATTTTCTTATTATTTATTTCATATCGATTGATTTTCAATACAAATCTTATCAGTCATAAAATATATAAAGTGTAATAATAGAAACTGCAAGTTATAGTTTCTTATTTTCTTATTATTTATTTCATATCGATTGATTTTCAATACAAATCTTATCAGTCATAAAATATATAAAGTGACATAATAGAAACTGCAAGTTATAGTTTCTTATTTTCTTATTATTTATTTCATATCAATTGATTTTCAATACAAATCTTATCCGTCATAAAATATATAAAGTGTAATAATAGAAACTGCAAGTTATAGTTTCTTATTTTCTTATTATTTATTTCATATCGATTGATTTTCAATACAAATCTTATCAGTCATAAAATATATAAAGTGTAATAATAGAAACTGCAAGTTATAGTTTCTTATTTTCTTATTATTTATTTCATATTGATTGATTTTCAATACAAATCTTATCAGTCATAAAATATATAAAGTGTAATAATAGAAACTGCAAGTTATAGTTTCTTATTTTCTTATTATTTATTTCATATCGATTGATTTTCAATACAAATCTTATCAGTCATAAAATATATAAAGTGTAATAATAGAAACTGCAAGTTATAGTTTCTTATTTTCCTATTATTTATTTCATATCGATTGATTTTCAATACAAATCTTATCAGTCATAAAATATATAAAGTGTAATAATAGAAACTGCAAGTTATAGTTTCTTATTTTCTTATTATTTATTTCATATCGATTGATTTTCAATACAAATCTTATCAGTCATAAAATATATAAAGTGTAATAATAGAAACTGCAAGTTATAGTTTCTTATTTTTTTATTATTTATTTCATATCGATTGATTTTCAATACAAATCTTATCAGTCATAAAATATATAAAGTGTAATAATAGAAACTGCAAGTTATAGTTTCTTATTTTCTTATTATTTATTTCATATCGATTGATTTTCAATACAAATCTTATCAGTAATAAACTATATAAAGTGTAATAATAGAAACTGCAAGTTATAGTTTCTTATATTCTTATTATTTATTTCATATCGATTGATTTTCAATACAAATCTTATCAGTCATAAAATATATAAAGTGACATAATAGAAACTGCAAGTTATAGTTTCTTATTTTCTTATTATTTATTTCATATCAATTGATTTTCAATACAAATCTTATCCGTCATAAAATATATAAAGTGTAATAATAGAAACTGCAAGTTATAGTTTCTTATTTTCTTATTATTTATTTCATATCAATTGATTTTCAATACAAATCTTATCCGTCATAAAATATATAAAGTGTAATAATAGAAACTGCAAGTTATAGTTTCTTATTTTCTTATTATTTATTTCATATCGATTGATTTTCAATACAAATCTTATCAGTCATAAAATATATAAAGTGTAATAATAGAAACTGCAAGTTATAGTTTCTTATTTTCTTATTATTTATTTCATATCAATTGATTTTCAATACAAATCTTATCCGTCATAAAATATATAAAGTGTAATAATAGAAACTGCAAGTTATAGTTTCTTATATTCTTATTATCTATTTCATATCGATTGATTTTCAATACAAATCTTATCAGTCATAAAATATATAAAGTGACATAATAGAAACTGCAAGTTATAGTTTCTTATTTTCTTATTATTTATTTCATATCAATTGATTTTCAATACAAATTTTATCAGTCATAAAATATATAAAGTGTAATAATAGAAACTGCAAGTTATAGTTTCTTATTTTCTTATTATTTATTTCATATCGATTGATTTTCAATACAAATCTTATCAGTCATAAAATATATAAAGTGTAATAATAGAAACTGCAAGTTATAGTTTCTTATTTTCTTATTATTTATTTCATATCGATTGATTTTCAATACAAATCTTATCAGTCATAAAATATATAAAGTGTAATAATAGAAACTGCAAGTTATAGTTTCTTATTTTCTTATTATTTATTTCATATCGATTGATTTTCAATACAAATCTTATCAGTCATAAAATATATAAAGTGTAATAATAGAAACTGCAAGTTATAGTTTCTTATTTTCTTATTATTTATTTCATATCGATTGATTTTCAATACAAATCTTATCAGTCATAAAATATATAAAGTAACATAATAGAAACGGCAAGTTATAGTTTCTTATTTTCTTATTATTTATTTCATATCGATTGATTTTCAATACAAATCTTATCAGTCATAAAATATATAAAGTGTAATAATAGAAACTGCAAGTTATAGTTTCTTATATTCTTATTATTTATTTCATATCGATTGATCTTCAATACAAATCTTATCAGTCATAAAATATATAAAGTGTAATAATAGAAACTGCAAGTTATAGTTTCTTATTTTCTTATTATTTATTTCATATCGATTGATTTTCAATACAAATCTTATCAGTCATAAAATATATAAAGTGTAATAATAGAAACTGCAAGTTATAGTTTCTTATTTTCTTATTATTTATTTCATATCGATTGATTTTCAATACAAATCTTATCAGTCATAAAATATATAAAGTGTAATAATAGAAACTGCAAGTTATAGTTTCTTATTTTCTTATTATTTATTTCATATCGATTGATTTTCAATACAAATCTTATCAGTCATAAAATATATAAAGTGTAATAATAGAAACTGCAAGTTATAGTTTCTTATTTTCTTATTATTTATTTCATATCGATTGATTTTCAATACAAATCTTATCAGTCATAAAATATATAAAATGTAATAATAGAAACTGCAAGTTATAGTTTCTTATTTTCTTATTATTTATTTCATATCGATTGATTCTCAATACAAATCTTATCAGTCATAAAATATATAAAGTGTAATAATAGAAACTGCAAGTTATAGTTTCTTATTTTCTTATTATTTATTTCATATCGATTGATTTTCAATACAAATCTTATCAGTCATAAAATATATAAAGTGTAATAATAGAAACTGCAAGTTATAGTTTCTTATTTTCTTATTATTTATTTCATATCGATTGATTTTCAATACAAATCTTATCCGTCATAAAATATATAAAATGTAATAATAGAAACTGCAAGTTATAGTTTCTTATTTTCTTATTATTTATTTCATATCGATTGATTTTCAATACAAATCTTATCCGTCATAAAATATATAAAGTAACATAATAGAAACGGCAAGTTATAGTTTCTTATTTTCTTATTATTTATTTCATATCGATTGATTTTCAATACAAATCTTATCAGTCATAAAATATATAAAGTGTAATAATAGAAACTGCAAGTTATAGTTTCTTATTTTCTTATTATTTATTTCAAATCGATTGATTTTCAATACAAATCTTATCAGTCATAAAATATATAAAGTGTAATAATAGAAACTGCAAGTTATAGTTTCTTATTTTCTTATTATTTATTTCATATCGATTGATTTTCAATACAAATCTTATCCGTCATAAAATATATAAAGTGTAATAATAGAAACTGCAAGTTATAGTTTCTTATTTTCTTATTATTTATTTCATATCGATTGATTTTCAATACAAATCTTATCCGTCATAAAATATATAAAGTAACATAATAGAAACGGCAAGTTATAGTTTCTTATTTTCTTATTATTTATTTCATATCGATTGATTTTCAATACAAATCTTATCAGTCATAAAATATATAAAGTGTAATAATAGAAACTGCAAGTTATAGTTTCTTATATTCTTATTATTTATTTCATATCGATTGATTTTCAATACAAATCTTATCAGTCATAAAATATATAAAGTGACATAATATAAACGGCAATTTATAGTTTCTTATTTTCTTATTATTTATTTTATATCGATTGATTTTCAATACAAATCTTATCAGTCATAAAATATATAAAGTGTAATAATAGAAACTGCAAGTTATAGTTTCTTATTTTCTTATTATTTATTTCATATCGATTGATTTTCAATACAAATCTTATCCGTCATAAAATATATAAAGTAACATAATAGAAACGGCAAGTTATAGTTTATTATTTTCTTATTATTTATTTCATATCGATTGATTTTCAATACAAATCTTATCAGTCATAAAATATATAAAGTGTAATAATAGAAACTGCAAGTTATAGTTTCTTATTTTCTTATTATTTATTTCATATCGATTGATTTTCAATACAAATCTTATCAGTCATAAAATATATAAAGTAACATAATAGAAACGGCAAGTTATAGTTTCTTATTTTTTTATTATTTATTTCATATCGATTGATTTTCAATACAAATCTTATCAGTCATAAAATATATAAAGTGTAATAATAGAAACTGCAAGTTATAGTTTCTTATTTTCTTATTATTTATTTCATATCGATTGATTCTCAATACAAATCTTATCAGTCATAAAATATATAAAGTGTAATAATAGAAACTGCAAGTTATAGTTTCTTATTTTCTTATTATTTATTTCATATCGATTGATTTTCAATACAAATCTTATCAGTCATAAAATATATAAAGTGTAATAATAGAAACTGCAAGTTATAGTTTCTTATTTTCTTATTATTTATTTCATATCGATTGATTTTCAATACAAATCTTATCAGTCATAAAATATATAAAGTGTAATAATAGAAACTGCAAGTTATAGTTTCCTATTTTCTTATTATTTATTTCATATCGATTGATTTTCAATACAAATCTTATCCGTCATAAAATATATAAAGTAACATAATAGAAACGGCAAGTTATAGTTTCTTATTTTCTTATTATTTATTTCATATCGATTGATTTTCAATACAAATCTTATCAGTCATAAAATATATAAAGTGTAATAATAGAAACTGCAAGTTATAGTTTCTTATTTTCTTATTATTTATTTCATATCGATTGATTTTCAATACAAATCTTATTTTTCATAAAATATATAAAGTGTAATAATAGAAAATGCAAGTTATAGTTTCTTATTTTCTTATTATTTATTTCATATCGATTGATTTTCAATACAAATCTTATCAGTCATAAAATATATAAAGTGTAATAATAGAAACTGCAAGTTATAGTTTCTTATTTTCTTATTATTTATTTCATATCGATTGATTTTCAATACAAATCTTATCAGTCATAAAATATATAAAGTGTAATAATAGAAACTGCAAGTTATAGTTTCTTATTTTCTTATTATTTATTTCATATCGATTGATTTTCAATACAAATCTTATCAGTCATAAAATATATAAAGTAACATAATAGAAACGGCAAGTTATAGTTTCTTATTTTCTTATTATTTATTTCATATCGATTGATTTTCAATACAAATCTTATCAGTCATAAAATATATAAAGTGTAATAATAGAAACTGCAAGTTATAGTTTCTTATTTTCTTATTATTTATTTCATATCGATTGATTTTCAATACAAATCTTATCAGTCATAAAATATATAAAGTGTAATAATAGAAACTGCAAGTTATAGTTTCTTATTTTCTTATTATTTATTTCATATCGATTGATTTTCAATACAAATCTTATCAGTCATAAAATATATAAAGTGTAATAATAGAAACTGCAAGTTATAGTTTCTTATTTTCTTATTATTTATTTCATATCGATTGATTTTCAATACAAATCTTATCAGTCATTAAATATATAAAGTGTAATAATAGAAACTGCAAGTTATAGTTTCTTATTTTTTTATTATTTATTTCATATCGATTGATTTTCAATACAAATCTTATCAGTCATAAAATATATAAAGTGTAATAATAGAAACTGCAAGTTATAGTTTCTTATTTTCTTATTATTTATTTCATATCGATTGATTTTCAATACAAATCTTATCAGTCATAAAATATATAAAGTGTAATAATAGAAACTGCAAGTTATAGTTTCTTATTTTCTTATTATTTATTTCATATCGATTGATTTTCAATACAAATCTTATCAGTCATAAAATATATAAAGTGTAATAATAGAAACTGCAAGTTATAGTTTCTTATTTTCTTATTATTTATTTCATATCGATTGATTTTCAATACAAATCTTATCAGTCATAAAATATATAAAGTGTAATAATAGAAACTGCAAGTTATAGTTTCTTATTTTCTTATTATTTATTTCATATCGATTGATTTTCAATACAAATCTTATCAGTCATAAAATATATAAAGTGACATAATATAAACGGCAAGTTATAGTTTCTTATTTTCTTATTATTTATTTCATATCGATTGATTTTCAATACAAATCTTATCAGTCATAAAATATATAAAGTGTAATAATAGAAACTGCAAGTTATAGTTTCTTATTTTCTTATTATTTATTTCATATCGATTGATTTTCAATACAAATCTTATCCGTCATAAAATATATAAAGTGTAATAATAGAAACTGCAAGTTATAGTTTCTTATTTTCTTATTATTTATTTCATATCGATTGATTTTCAATACAAATCTTATCCGTCATAAAATATATAAAGTAACATAATAGAAACGGCAAGTTATAGTTTCTTATTTTCTTATTATTTATTTCATATCGATTGATTTTCAATACAAATCTTATCAGTCATAAAATATATAAAGTGTAATAATAGAAACTGCAAGTTATAGTTTCTTATTTTCTTATTATTTATTTCATATCGATTGATTTTCAATACAAATCTTATCCGTCATAAAATATATAAAGTGTAATAATAGAAACTGCAAGTTATAGTTTCTTATTTTCTTATTATTTATTTCATATCGATTGATTTTCAATACAAATCTTATCAGTCATAAAATATATAAAGTGTAATAATAGAAACTGCAAGTTATAGTTTCTTATTTTCTTATTATTTATTTCATATCGATTGATTTTCAATACAAATCTTATCAGTCATAAAATATATAAAGTGACATAATAGAAACTGCAAGTTATAGTTTCTTATTTTCTTATTATTTATTTCATATCGATTGATTTTCAATACAAATCTTATCAGTCATAAAATATATAAAGTGTAATAATAGAAACTGCAAGTTATAGTTTCTTATTTTCTTATTATTTATTTCATATCGATTGATTTTCAATACAAATCTTATCCGTCATAAAATATATAAAGTAACATAATAGAAACGGCAAGTTATAGTTTCTTATTTTCTTATTATTTATTTCATATCGATTGATTTTCAATACAAATCTTATCCGTCATAAAATATATAAAGTGTAATAATAGAAACTGCAAGTTATAGTTTCTTATTTTCTTATTATTTATTTCATATCGATTGATTTTCAATACAAATCTTATCAGTCATAAAATATATAAAGTGTAATAATAGAAACTGCAAGTTATAGTTTCTTATTTTCTTATTATTTATTTCATATCGATTGATTTTCAATACAAATCTTATCCGTCATAAAATATATAAAGTGTAATAATAGAAACTGCAAGTTATAGTTTCTTATTTTCTTATTATTTATTTCATATCGATTGATTTTCAATACAAATCTTATCCGTCATAAAATATATAAAGTGTAATAATAGAAACTGCAAGTTATAGTTTCTTATTTTCTTATTATTTATTTCATATCGATTGATTTTCAATACAAATCTTATCAGTCATAAAATATATAAAGTGTAATAATAGAAAATGCAAGTTATAGTTTCTTATTTTCTTATTATTTATTTCATATCGATTGATTTTCAATACAAATCTTATCAGTCATAAAATATATAAAGTAACATAATAGAAACGGCAAGTTATAGTTTATTATTTTCTTATTATTTATTTCATATCGATTGATTTTCAATACAAATCTTATCAGTCATAAAATATATAAAGTGTAATAATAGAAACTGCAAGTTATAGTTTCTTATTTTCTTATTATTTATTTCATATCGATTGATTTTCAATACAAATCTTATCAGTCATAAAATATATAAAGTGTAATAATAGAAACTGCAAGTTATAGTTTCTTATATTCTTATTATTTATTTCATATCGATTGATTTTCAATACAAATCTTATCAGTCATAAAATATATAAAGTGTAATAATAGAAACTGCAAGTTATAGTTTCTTATTTTCTTATTATTTATTTCATATCGATTGATTTTCAATACAAATCTTATCAGTCATAAAATATATAAAGTGTAATAATAGAAACTGCAAGTTATAGTTTCTTATTTTCTTATTATTTATTTCTTATCGATTGATTTTCAATACAAATCTTATCAGTCATAAAATATATAAAGTGTAATAATAGAAACTGCAAGTTATAGTTTCTTATTTTCTTATTATTTATTTCATATCGATTGATTTTCAATACAAATCTTATCAGTCATAAAATATATAAAGTGTAATAATAGAAACTGCAAGTTATAGTTTCTTATTTTCTTATTATTTATTTCATATCGATTGATTTTCAATACAAATCTTATCAGTCATAAAATATATAAAGTGTAATAATAGAAACTGCAAGTTATAGTTTCTTATTTTCTTATTATTTATTTCATATCGATTGATTTTCAATACAAATCTTATCCGTCATAAAATATATAAAGTGTAATAATAGAAACTGCAAGTTATAGTTTCTTATTTTCTTATTATTTATTTCATATCGATTGATTTTCAATACAAATCTTATCCGTCATAAAATATATAAAGTAACATAATAGAAACGGCAAGTTATAGTTTCTTATTTTCTTATTATTTATTTCATATCGATTGATTTTCAATACAAATCTTATCAGTCATAAAATATATAAAGTGTAATAATAGAAACTGCAAGTTATAGTTTCTTATATTCTTATTATTTATTTCATATCGATTGATTTTCAATACAAATCTCATCAGTCATAAAATATATAAAGTGACATAATATAAACGGCAATTTATAGTTTCTTATTTTCTTATTATTTATTTCATATAGATTGATTTTCAATACAAATCTTATCAGTCATAAAATATATAAAGTGTAATAATAGAAACTGCAAGTTATAGTTTCTTATTTTATTATTTATTTCATATCGATTGATTTTCAATACAAATCTTATCCGTCATAAAATATACAAAGTAACATAATAGAAACGGCAAGTTATAGTTTCTTATTTTCTTATTATTTATTTCATATCGATTGATTTTCAATACAAATCTTATCAGTCATAAAATATATAAAGTTAATAATAGAAACTGCAAGTTATAGTTTCTTATTTTCTTATTATTTATTTCATATCGATTGATTTTCAATACAAATCTTATTTTTCATAAAATATATAAAGTGTAATAATAGAAAATGCAAGTTATAGTTTCTTATTTTCTTATTATTTATTTCATATCGATTGATTTTCAATACAAATCTTATCAGTCATAAAATATATAAAGTGTAATAATAGAAACTGCAAGTTATAGTTTCTTATTTTCTTATTATTTATTTCATATCGATTGATTTTCAATACAAATCTTATTTTTCATAAAATATATAAAGTGTAATAATAGAAAATGCAAGTTATAGTTTCTTATTTTCTTATTATTTATTTCATATCGATTGATTTTCAATACAAATCTTATCAGTCATAAAATATATAAAGTGTAATAATAGAAACTGCAAGTTATAGTTTCTTATTTTCTTATTATTTATTTCATATCGATTGATTTTCAATACAAATCTTATTTTTCATAAAATATATAAAGTGTAATAATAGAAAATGCAAGTTATAGTTTCTTATTTTCTTATTATTTATTTCATATCGATTGATTTTCAATACAAATCTTATCCGTCATAAAATATATAAAGTGTAATAATAGAAACTTCAAGTTATAGTTTCTTATTTTCTTATTATTTATTTCATATCGATTGATTTTCAATACAAATCTTATCAGTCATAAAATATATAAAGTGTAATAAT